>CM044005.1:48670743-49270743 GCA_024085815.1 Flaveria linearis
TGGAAGTTTTGCTTTCTTTGGAGAGCTTTCATCTTCATGTTTCTTTTCAGTTGCTCCCATGTATTTTCTTTTCCGGGTGTATGAAATCATTTGCTTAGCAGCTTCACCCGTCTGTTTGGTTTATCAATACTTGGGGCATCTTTTGTTTGCAGATCAGATATTTCTTTTTCAGCTCTGCTATTTCTGCATCTTTCTTTTTGAGCAGTTCAGATTTCTCATTTTGTTCAGTCGTCAAAGAAGCCTCCAACTCTTGTTCTCTATTCAACAATGCATCAATGACTTCACTGTTGCTTAGAGCATCTTCTCTCAGCCTTTTCAGTCTAGCATCTTTCTCCATCAGCTCTTCATCTTTTTCTTTGATTATACCTTTCAGCTCTTGTATTCTTTCTTTTCTCTTATTTGATTTGAGTACTAACTTGTTGTACTCAGCAACCAAATAGCTTTTGCTGACAGGAATGTCTTGTCACTTAAATCATCTTCATGGTATGCAATGACATCCTCAGCAGATATTTGTACTTCCTCATGCTCATCAGCAATTTGTTCATCTTTCAATGAAGATATTGGCTCAGTATGTGCTGATGAAGCATGTTCTTCTGTGTGTGTTAGTGAGATAGGAACAGTGCTGGCTTGAGATAATATCTCTGTATCTCCTGAGTGTACAGAGTGTACAGACTCAGTTATCTCAAAAGGCTCGGTTCCAGCACTTTCTGGGGATGCATGTTTGGAGATTCTGGTGGTGGTAGTACAGGGATTGAATGTTTAATGGAGAGAAAGGTTGAGTGTGATGTGATGAATACTGAGAAGGTGATGATGATTGTTGTTTGGCTGAAGATGTTGGCTCAGTGCTTTTGGTGGATGATGATGAGATTAGCAGAGGTGATTGATGTTGATGAATTGGTGAGGTTGGTTGGGTGTTCAGGCTTGTTGGTGATTGTGCTTGTTGAGGGGGTGTTTGGCTAGGTGTTTGATGTTGGAGTGGTGGAGTTTGGGTTGATGATTGTGATGTTGATTGGTGTGGTGAGTGAGATGCTTGTGCAGAATCAGCAGATGATTCTGCTTCTTCTGCCCAAGCCAACTCTTGTGGCAAGTCTGCTTCGGGATCTAATACGTGTGCAAACATTTGCATATCTTCACCCTGATACTTTCCACTCAGCTTGTTTAGCACTGATTTGCTTAAGTGTGCTTGCACAAACACATCCCAACTCTGTCCACCCCAGGTAGTTCTGAGTTGATCACCAGTTGCAGGAATCTCGGGAACATATACATCTTGTCATTCTTCTGCAGTTTGACTTGTTCACTCAGACAATTGAAGATGTATTTTGCGTAGTTGTAAATTCTCCCCTCAAAATATCCCAATGATCCCAGATGATATGTGCCTGGAGAATCTGTCCAGTCCCGACTTCCTGTTTGACAAGCATTTCAGGTAGGTATGGCACAAAATCTGTACGGTTTGCATAGCCTACCCTTCTTGATTTCCCCTTTTTCGTAGTCACCATCATACCCCATCAGATTGAAAATTTTCTCAATGTATTCATTCTCGAATACATCAGGGTGACCTATCTCTCTATCACCCAGTTCCAAGCATCTTCGTATGATGTTTTCAGTGATTCGTAGACGCTTGTTCCGAATCTCAGCCACAATCACTTCTTCATCATCTTGTTCTTCAACTCGTGCTGAGTTCCAGAAATCGATTATATGTACCTGATGGATCACAGGCTCAGCCATCAAGGCGTAGAAGAGCCTTGATCGTCGGAGATATCTTATGATATCCCGACATCCTTCCGCCGCCGGATCATCAGCGTTTAAGAACGCGCACACATTATGTTCTTTGGCGAATCTATTGTCCATCTGTAAAGAAAATCAAGTTAGAAAACATGCAGTTGAATCGTTAAATGTCAATAACCGATTAAACAGTTTCGTACTGATGTTTAAGACATGATTTACTTTTGCAATAACAGTAATTTATTACAGGATAATGTTGATGATGTGTTCTTGGAAACGGATATTTTGAAATTTGAAAAAGAGGGAAAATGGGCGATTTTCTAGGTTAAAGTGAAAAAGTGCTCTGTAAAAATATCAGAAACCTTATTTATAGGGGAACATATTAATTTCTTTTATTAATTATGTTCTTTTATTAATTATGTTGGGCCCACTTCCATTCATTCCTATCCGCATACCAAGTGTTTAGAATGCATTATCTCTTCCGCAGAACATCTGCGGAACCTTGACATCTGCGGATGTCAACATCTGCGGACCTTAACATCTGCGGATGTCTTAACATCTGCGGATGTAAAAGTTCAAACAATGCATTTGTTTTGCTGCTGAATCAGAAATCACATAATACTTCTACGGATGAGAGGTATTACTGAAACTTCTGCGGAACATAAAAAGTTTAAAACTTTAAATGTATGATATCTACTGAGCAGAATCAAATGTTGATGTTGGACATTGTCGACTTTATTTGCATGGCAATTAAGTACAGGAAGCAAGTTTCCTGTATCCTGCATTCAAGTTAGTGCTCAAGTTCCAATTCCTTCAAAGTAATTCAGATCAATTATCAGCTTTTATTGTTTTTCATGCATGAACTACTCCCCCTAAATTTGTGATTAATGTGAGACAGTTACATTTATCATAAATTTAAGTTGTAAACAGGCATGGGAGGCATATGACAGTCTAAATGAGAGAGATTCAGTTGAGATAACAACTAAACATCTGACAAACTTACATGCATGCATATATATATAGAGGGATCATACTATAACTTGGCTTCTGCTGATGTTGATTAGTTGATTCAATACATACCTGATTGCAAGTATATGGATCCACTTAAATTCAAACATGAGTATTGTATCAACTAGGCATGCTATTTATCATGTTGTGAAGTGTGTTAATCAGTAGCAATCATGAGTCCCACATTCAATTATCATTAGAGTATGTCTTCCATAGGTGAGGCAAATCACTACAGTCCACACTTAATGACTATGTACATTAAGTTATAAGTTCTATCTTGAGACAAATTTCAGTCTCATGAATGCTTTGATGTTGAAGCTCTTTGACTTGATGTACAATGGATCACAAGTGATTCCTTTTTAGAGCTGAAATATGATATTCATAATCACCAGGTCTTTACTTTCGTAAAACAGAGGTGAACTTTAACCCAGGTCTTTGTTTACACAAAACAGAGGGAGAATGAAGATCACACTTGTTAATCACATTCCCAGGTCTTTGTTCAACAAAACAGAGGAAATGACTTTGCAAAGATAGAATATTATAAAGTATTTTACATAGTATGCTTGTGTAAGTGATTTGATCACATCAGGAGAGAACATACCTTCCTGATTCGCAAATGGAATCCTCACAGACAGTTACCTCATGCTTTTAGTTTGGCATGCTCTTAGCTTTGTTTCCACTCAAGATGAACCTACTCACATATCAGTATGATATAAGTCAGATTGAGTTTTTGTTTAATAGCCAAGTATAGTCTACTATCATTTCCCTAATATAATGCATGTATAGATGTTCTATCAGACACTTAATTTATCCTTAATGAAAACTCTGCACAAAGTCAGTCATATGCTTTTGTTGATTTATTCTAAGTTAATCATCCCAAGGATTCTATCAGAAAATTAAATCTAACAGAATCAAATGCTTTAGTGAACAGATCAGCAAGCTGATTGGTTGTGTCTACTTTGACTAACTTGATTAGACCCTTTTCAGAGCAATCTCTCAGAAAATGGTATCTGATTTCAATATGTTTTGTTTTACTATGTTGAACTGGGTTAGCAGTTATAAACATAGCAGCTGAATTATCAATATGAATTGGTGTATGAAGGAAATTGTAACCATAATCAAGTAATTGGTTTTGTAACCAAAGTACTTGAGAGCAACCTGCTGAAGCAGCTATGTATTCTGCTTCAGCTGTGGATACAGATACATTTGTTTGCTTCTTGCACTGCCATGAAACAAGTCTTGGTCCTAAAAACTGACATCCACCAGTTGTGGATTTTCTATTGTTGTTGCAACCTCCATAGTCACTATCTGAGTATGAGTAGAGGCTAAAATCTCCATCTTTGGGATACCAAAGTCCCAATGCAGGTTTGCCTTTCAGATATCTGAAAATCCTCTTTACAGCATTCAGATGTGACTCCTTTGGGTCTGATTGATACCTGGCACAAACACAAACAGCAAACATGATGTCAGGTCTACTGGCAGTTAAGTACATTAATGAACCGATCATTGATCTATACAATCTGATCTACGGATTTGCCAGCAGGGTCAGGCACAATCTTGTCTATTGTTGATGCTGGTGTCTTGCATGAAGTGGAATCAGCAAGATTGTACTTCTTCAAAATTTGATGAATGTACTTTTCTTGATTGATGAAAATGCCATCTGGTTTCTGATGAACTTGTAAGCCAAGAAAGAATGTCAATTCTCCCATGGAGCTCATCTGAAATTCAGATTTCATCAAGTCTTCAAAGCTTTGGCACAGCTTCTTGTTGGTTGATCCAAATATTATGTCATCAACATATATTTGAACTACCAAAATCTTGATGTTCATGTTTGAGGAAGAGTGTCTGATCAATTGTTCCTCTCTTGTAGCCATTCTTCAGCAGGAATGATGATAGTGTGTCATACCACTTTCTGGGTGCTTGATGAAGACCATACAAAGCTTTATCAAGCTTGTATACTCTATGTGGATAATCAGGGTCTTCAAATCCAGGGGGTTGAGCAACATAGACTTCTTCATCAATTTTCCCATAGAGGAAAGCACACTTCACATCCATTTGATAGACTGTGAACTTCTTGAAGGAGGCATAGGCTAGGAAAACCCTTATAGCTTCAATCCTTGCAACTGGTGCAAAGACTTCATCATAGTCTATTCCTTCTTCCTGGGTATAGCCTTGAGCAATGAGCCTAGCCTTGTTTCTCACATGATACCTCTGTCATCCAGCTTGTTTTTGAATAGCCACCTTGTTCCAATTGGGTGTTGACCCGTAGGCAAGTCTACAAGAGTCCACACTTTTTGTTTTCTGAATTGTTGTAGCTCTTCTTGCATAGCCTCAATCCAGCTGTTGTCTTTTAGTGCAGCTGTAATGTTTGCAGGAACTGTTTGGGACAAGAAGCAGGTGAACAAACAAATGTTTGCCACACCTCCTTTGTTCCTTGTAGTTCTTGTATTCAGATCTCCAATGATATTGTCTGTTGGATGAGCCTTGTGGATTCTGGTTGTTGAGACAGCATCAACTTGAACTGTGGTGTCTAGTTTGAGAAACCCATTGAAGCAGATGGTGTCAGCTGAGAGGTTGAGTCGATGAAATAATCAAAAGGCTCATGTTCATTTCGATCAGCTTGTGTATGAGTTGCTGCTGGGTTTTCTTCCGTAGGAAGTTCTACGGAAGCAGCATTTTGTTCGTCCGCAGGAGGTTCTACGGAAGCAGCATTTTGTTCTTCCGCAGGAGGTTCTACGGATGCACCATTTTGTTCTTCCGCAGGAGTCTACGAAGCAGCATTTTGTACTTCCGTAGAAGATGCATTACCATTCAGGATGAACATTGTTGTGTTGCAGGCATGGTTTGTTGATTTAACCCTTCCTCTTTATCCCTTAGTTCAACAGCTGAGGCAGGACTTACATCTGCGGATACTGATGCATCTGCGGATGTATTTACTGATGTAACTTCATGCTGCTGACTTGATTCTTGCTGAGGTGCAGTTGAAAGTTGTACCCTTGGTGGGTCAGCTGTCAGGGGCACTTCATTCAAACTTGGAGGTACAAATGGATAGCATGTATCCGCAGCACCTGCATTGATCAGATAACCAGTGTTAAATGATTCTGTTAATGCATCTATATCAAATAACCAAGATGATCCTTTAACATTAGTAGTAAACATGGATTCATCAAAAGAAACATTGGGAGTCTCTTCAACTATGTTATGTTCTGGAATATAAACCCTATATGATTTAGAAGTGGATGAATATCCAACAAAGAAACCATCATAGGCTTTTTCAAAAATTTTCCCAATTGTTATTTAGTATTCAAAACAGACACATGACACCCAAAAGCTCTAAGATATCCTATAAAAGGTTTCCTTTTAAATAAGAGTTCATAAGGTTTTTTTATGTTCTTTGACTATCAAAGTTCTATTTTGAACATTGCAAGCTGTATTCACAGCTTCTGCCCAGAAAGTAATGGGCAACTGAGAATCAGCTAGCATTGTTCTGGCTGCTTCTATGAGTGTTCTATTTCTCCTTTCAGCCACTCCATTTTGTTGTGAGTTCTTGGTGCACTGAATTGTCTTGCTATTCCTTTATTCCTGCAAAAAGAATCCAGATCAGCATTAACAAACTCAGTTCCATTATCACTCCTAAAAATTTTAACTTTTAAATCAAGTTGATTCTCAATCTTGATCACAAAGTCCATTAATGTTTCAGATGTTTCACTCTTATGTTTTAAAAAGAAGACCCATGTGAATCTAGTGAAATCATCTACTATCACCAAACAATATTGCCTTTTTCCAATGCTCAGCACATTGGTTGGACCAAAGAGGTCCATGTGAAGCAATTTGAGTGGTGTAGTGTTAGTGTTAGTGTTTTGGATTTATGAGACACTCGGTGTTGTTTTCCTTTATAACATGAAGAACAATGATTAGAACAGTGAAATTCTTTCTTTGGTAATCCAATGACTAAGTCATTTTCACCAATTTATTCATGTTCTTCATGTTGGAATGGACAAGCCTTCTATGCCACAGTTGAGATTCATCTTCTGAAGATTTAGACAGCAGGCATGTCTCATGATTAGTGAGTGTTGTGTTGTTCATATCCAAAATGTATGTGTTGCCTTTTCTTGATGCTTTGAGAAGGATCCAGTCTGCTGGAACTGTAAAACCTGGCTTAAGAATGTAACAGTTAGTGTTATCAAATAGTGTTAAGTAATTTTGATCACAAATTTGGGAAACACTAAGTAAATTATACTGCAAATTTTCACAGTAATTTACTTTTTCAAATGTTAAACACCATTAGTTACCATTCCTTCACCAACAATTTTACCTCCCTTCTTATCCCCACCAAATGCCACATAAGAGGCATGTTTATGTTTGAAGTCATGGAGAAGTGCACAGTTTCCTGTCATATGTCTGGAACAACCACTGTCAACATACCACTTGTTGTCAGCTCTCCATGATTGTTCCTGCAACAAAAAGAAATTAGTTAGAATTGACAATCCAAGGCTTAATTATCTTGGATTTGCCAGTTGTGTCAACTATAGTTACTCCTTCATGAATTAATCTTGAAGTTTCAGTATTAGTTGTTTCTTTTTGTTTTGATGGTTGTGAGGATGATTCTGTTGAAGATGAGTCGGGTTTCTGGATGCCTTCATGCTTCTCTGATTCTTTCTTCAAAGTGACTCGTTTTGGTTGGTATTTTAACTTTGGAGAGGATCCTGTAGTTTTGAAAGTTTCTTCATCTTTCAGCTTTGATTGAGACACAGGAGTTCCTTTAGCAAAGTTATCAAAGAAACCATCAGCTGCTTCACTTTGTTTATCTGTCAAATCCACCTTTTTGTGAGGTGTCTTAGACTGTATTGGTGCTTTCTTCTTCAAAGTCTTGTCCGCAGCAGAGGTCTTTTCTTTGACTTTTGTTGTTCTTTCTGAATCTTTGTCTCTTTGTCACTTTCTGAGGCTTGAGAATCTGATTCAGATGATGTATCTTGTGACTTCTTTTTGCTCTTTTTCTTGTTCTTCTTATTAAAATAACATTCCTGAGTGGAATGGTTATTTTTGTCACATATGGCACAGTGTTTGTTGAAGAAACAATCATCAGTCATGTGATTGTTCATATTGCAAATGGAACAATAGCTGCTGAAATAGCATTCATCAGTATTGTGATTCTTCATATCACACCATTTGCAATATTTTTCTGAATTTTCTTCAGATTCAGCCTTCTTTTTATTGTTCTTTTTCTCATTTGCTGAAGCATCAGTTGATTTCTTCTTGTTTTTTTGGAGCATCATCAGCTGTTGCTTGTTTGCCTTTGGCTGCCATTTGTTGCTTCATATTTTCCCTTTTCTTTGCATGTGTGTGGGGCTCTCTTTTTACCTCGTCCGCAGGATCAGCTTCTCTCTTCCTTGTTTTCTGCGGATTCAGTGATTTTTGTCTTCCGCAGATGATCTACGGACTTGGCAGTTTTTGCTTTCCGCAGATGTTCTACGGATTCTTCAGATTTGTTTTTCCTCTGATCTTCAACACTTGAATTTTTCTTTTGCTTTGTTGAAGTTTGTTGTTTCTTACCTTTCTCTGAAGACAAAGGTATCTCAGAACTTGATCCGCAGCTATCAACTTTGTGAAGGTGCAGTTCTTGAAGTCCTTCATTTAATTCAGCAATCCTCTTGCAGATAGTCTTCAGCATGTTCCGTTGCTTTGGAGGATATTGCAGCTTTGCTTCTTCAAGTACCCGCGGAAGACCAGTTTCAACTTGAACATTCTTACCAATGTTCAGTTGATCAGTATCATGTTCATCAGAATCATCCAAGTCATCATACTTATCAAAATCTGATTCATTATGTTTAAGTGATTCAGATTCCGTAGATTCAGTTTCACTTATCTCAGCTTTATGACTGTTTTTATGTCAATTTGGTGCTTTGCACAAAATGTTTTGACAAATTGTTAGTCATTGTTTCAGGTAAAGGTGTGTAGTTATCATTAATAGGTGGTGCAACAGCATTATAACCCAACCCGGACCTGTTCTTTGATTCAATATGAGAGTTTAACAACTTCTCATATTGTTGAGATGATAATTGAAACTTCTGAAGTTTCACTTCAGTTGATGCATGATCAGCCATGGATTTTGTTAAGGAAGTGGTCAGATGCTCAACTTGGGCTTTTAGGCTGTAATTGTCAGAAACATATTTTTCTAAATCCTTTTGTAAAGAACTTATTTTGATTTGATATAATTTTTGTTCTCTTAAGTGTGATTCATTTAAAATCATAGTTTCCTTTACTTTATCAGCCAATTGTTGAGCATGGACTCTATATCGTTCAACTTCCTCAACACAGGATGATGAACATAACCTATCTTTTACCTCTCTGGCCATAGGAGGAACTTTGTTTTCCATATGTGCCATTAGTGCTTGATTCTCCTCTATCACTTCCTTCTCATACAAACTCCAGTCACATGTGCCATCTTGAAGGATGATCAGCCGGTCTCCTTAGAATTGCTTGGTCCTGCTGATGTATTTGTGGCTGGTGGGGATGTTAGCTGAGGATGTCTATGCAGAGATCTTTGAGAGGTTGATTGCTGATTCTGATATTGGTGTTGCTGCTGATTTTGTTGCTGCTGATGCTGATACTGCGGAGATGATTGTTGGTTGCATTCTCTAGAGAAGTGACCATAGAGATTGCACTTAAAGCATCTGACTTTTGATTTATCAACACCAATCTTTGATGTTTTGCTTGCTGCTGCCAGATTTTTATTTCTCCGCAGATATTGCTTAGCTCTGTAAGCAATCATTGCCATCTGCCATTGTAGATCCATCTCTTCTACTACATCAGGAGGGAGTTCCTCCAAATCTTGCTGACAGATGTTTGCTGATGTGAGTGAACTTCCAAGATATGCTTGAAAGCTAGAACTAAAAGCTGCAAAGGCTGCTTTTTGTTCTTCAGAATCCAATATGACAGTTATTGGTTCTGATTGTTTGTTATGTTGAGAAGAGTTTGCAGTTGCTGATGTTTCCCTTTTCTCTTCAGATCTCCCCTTTTCCTTTTGATTTTTACTTTGAGATGATTTCTTAGTGGGTTTGGATGCATAGAAACTTACTTCCACTTCATCATCACTCAAAGTACAAGAGTTATCACTTTCATTGTTTGAGATAAATGCACTTCCATCATTTTGGTTTCCTTGAAGTGATATGGTGAGACATGGGTTCTCACACTCTTGTTTCTTGATTGTTCATCCAGTTCAAGTGCTTCTACCTTAGCAACCAATGTATCCAGACCAGTTGTCTTGAGATCTATTGTATTCTTGAACATGGAGACAGTTTGCTTCTAACTTTCAGGCAAAGTGTGGAGCATCTTCTTGTTTAATTCCTCAGTGGTATATTTCAAATCCAAGATGTTCATCTCAGTAACAAGTTGCATAAATCTATGGAGTTGCTGAGGAATTATTCACCCTCAATATGATGAAAAGTTTCATACTGTGATCTAAGGGTGTCTTTCCTTATGCTTCGGATCTCATCACTCCCTTCACAGAGAGTGTGGAGTATCTTCCACAGGGAATTTGCTGTCTTATAATTTTCACACCTTATCAAGATTTCTTCTGGCAAAGCCATACTAAGTAAGTTGTATGCTTTAATATCGACTTTGACCTTCTTGACATCATCAGGTGGCAGGTCTTTAGTGCTGATTGGCTGATTTTTGTCATTATAATCCGGCCCAAGAGTGGGTGGAATATAAGGACCTTGAGTGATGGACTCCCACAAGTCAGAATCTGTGTAGTTCACATGATTCCTGAACTTGATCTTCCAGGATTTAAAATCAGCTTTGGTTTCCAACTTTGGCGGTTGATAAGATCCTCCACCAAAAGTACTCATGTTTAATGCAAACGAATTAATCAAAAACTTAAATGCTAAAATTGATAAATCTATCAAAGACCCAGATCTAGTATTCAATTGATTTGAATATAGATCTAAATCAAACAAGCAATGAGACAGTGCTTGCTGAACAACAAGTCGTTGATTTAATTGTTTGAAAATCAATTAAACAATTTTAATACTGATAGATCAATTGATCTAAATCAATGAGCACCAATGGCTCTGATACCACCTGTGAATCCAAGGATCGCGATTCAGGAATTACAGTATTAAAATAAATCAATTTAATGATCGCGGAATTATCACTAATTGACGTTTAATTGTTTGTAATGATTAATGATGAACACAACCACAGAAACACAATAAACACGAAATCAATAATAATTCAAATGTATTTCATTAACTATAATGTAATGATTACAAAAGAATAATAATGTATGACTATGAACAATTGAATTCTGTGAATCGAATGATGTTTGATGTTGATGTGACGGCAGCTAGGGTTGCACGATGAACTCTTGACAGCCGTAATAATGATTGATTGTGTTCCTCGAGATGTGAAATCTAGGACTCATATATATAGATGGTTTGAGTCGGTTAAGGAAACACCGGATCTCTCGGGATTTGTTATTGATTGAGTTGACTTGTTTGACTTCTTGGAGTTTCCAATAGCACAAGTATAATGATCTTCCGCAGAAACTTTGTCGTCCGCAGAACATTTGTTCTTCCGTAGATGATTTGGTCTTCCGTAGCAAAGTTGTTCTTCCGTAGGGAAATCCTTCTTCCGTAGGAGTCCTCACTTCACAGTACTTGATCATCCGTAGGAACATGTACTTGGTCATTTGGTCTTGTGAGAAACATATCTACGGATTAACAAAATTGTTCATCGTAGATGTTTCATACACTTGGTCAATTCCATGAATCCAAGTATATTGTTTTTCCCTGTCAAGTCACAAATCAACACACATATATATGGGGTTATCCTATAGATTCAAAGCACATATATATATATATATATTTACTGTTACAAGTATTAATTACAAGACTTGATTTTCAAGTACTAAGGCTATACAAAATTGATCTAGCCCTATACAATCTAGACCTAACAATATATATATATATATATATATATATATATATATATATATATATATATATATATATATGTATATATATATGCATGTATATATATATATATATGCATGTATATATATATATGCATGTATATATATATATGCATGTATATATATATATATGCATGTATATATATATATATGCATGTATATATATATATATATGCATGTATATATATATATATGTATATATATATATATATGCATATATATATATATATGCATGTATATATATATATATATATATATATATATATATATATATATGCATGTGTATATATATATATATATATATATATATATATATGCATGTATATATATGTATGCATGTATATATATATGCATGGATATATATATATATCTATATATATACATGCATATATATTATATATACATGCATATATATATACATGCATATATATATACATGCATATATATATATATACATGCATATATGTATGGGATCCATTCAAATGAAAACTATTATTTTGGAAAAAACTAAAAGAACCACTTCCATCCAATCAGATTTTTAGTTGAAAACATATTTCTTATTATTAATAGAATTTTCTGCAAGGGCATAAAAGTAAATTTACACATTAAAAATTAGATTTATCTGATTAACTGTTCCTCTACAAAGCAACAATACCCATGATCGTTGCTTCCAATTCTGCATTAGATTTGAAGGGGGAACAAAGGATCATTCCAATTATACAATTTATACGAGATTCAGTATTCCTTCTATGAAACGAAGCATTGTTGGAGGGCGAAAATATATTGGGAAAAGATTAGATTCTGCATTATGGGTGAGAACATATAGCCAATTTACTCCGGATGAATTGGGACTATGATACATATTGGTTTAATAAGATTTTTGAAACTTGAAATTATCTCACTTATTGCAAATTTAAGGTCTGCTGATTCAAATAGATCAATTAATTTACATTCCTATTTGCTGCAGGAAGAGATGGAGAACAGGGATGTAGCCGATCAGTAAATGAATCTTGTGGTTCCCGAAAGCAATATTCGTTTGTTAGAACAGGAGAAATGGCCTTAAATATGCCGATTTATAAGAAACCTAATATGAATTCCGCACAATCAAATTATGGAATGGACAATGATGATATGATTCCTATCGAGCGGGGTGATATGAGGAACAACATATCATATAAAGATTTGCTAATGTTGAATTCACCATCAAAAGATAGAGGAAAAGAAATAGAAAGTAGCCCAAAGCATGCTACAGATTGGAACCATATTGAGGACTGGTGCAAGGAGGGAAGAATGCATGATGAATGTTGTGATACTTTAACAAATTGGGATGATTCTGGTATGCTGCTTCATTTGGTTCATTTGGTTTATGTTATTCTTAGTTTGGGAATAATCTATGATTAATTAAGATAATATCCTATAATTTTCACAACATCAACTCTTTTTATTAAGTTTAGTAAATGAAAATGTGTTTTTCAATTTTTATATCGTAGATGTGGGTTGATAACAATTCTGATATTATATTACTGGCAACTGAGACATTGGTAATATATGCTTCTATGCATATTAAAATTCAGAAACTGTAAAGTTAAAAATTATATTTTTAATACTAGTAGATATATTAAAATGAGGTTAAAATATATATGGCTTCACTTATTTTTGACAATACATATTTACATGAACAGAAAAATCTTAAGAATTCCGTTTTAATAGTATATTTAAATTTATAGTAATTGACAATGACAATTTGAAATAAACACTATACTTAGATGTTTATGGAATTAGATTTTAAAAACATGAATCAAGAGCTAATATCATAAACTATAATCGTTTATGTTATCACAGGAGATGCAGCTGCCTAAATTTTGACAAAATTGGTGTCCTGTGTAGACATGTTTTCTGCGTATTTAAGTATTTGGATTTCGAAGTCATCCCAGATAGATATGTGTTGAGACGATGGAGAAGAGATGCATTGTGTGAGACGGGTGTTAAAGTGCATGAAGCTTATAAAGGTATAAATGATGAGCGTGAGGAACTCTTCTGTAATGCAATTAGTATAATACAGGATTGTGCATCAAGGCTAAGAGGAAATGTGGGGGACATGAGGATGTTTGTGGAAAAACTTCAAATAATGGAAAATGAAATCTTAGAAAAAGTTTCGGATGAACCACACGAGAACAACAACAAAGAGGTATTTAAGTCATTTTTTGACACAATATCGTCTGAGAAGGTTAATGTTATATCATCACAGGGGACAAGAAACAAAGGGTGCGGAACAAATAAAAGAATGATTGGACCAGGAAAAAAGGCAGTTTTCAAAGTTTAGAAAAGTTTAAGGCATTGTAAAATGTGCAATAGGTATGGACATCATGATTCAAGAAACTGCGATCAAAACCCAAAAAATATAAAGAAAAAAGGGTCAGAGAACAGTAAAAATCAAGGGGTGAAGCCAACTAAAGACGTAAGTGATCATCAAGACATCTTATAGAGGGGGGGATGTGAAAATTTATAACAGTGGAATTATGAATGGTTAATGTAATTTCTACTTTAAGTGTATCAATTTATGGTTATTTAGTTTATTTGGCACTTTACTGAGTAGTAATCATGATTCCTTGGTGTGTGACTGCTTACAACAGGCATAGACGAATATGTAAGGTTTGGTTTGTGCATTTGATTTTGAATTATGATTTGGAATATCAAAGTAGATGTGTCTTTTGTTATTATGCTTCCATGCATAATTGCCTTAATGCATAAAAGTAAGATAATATACTGAATGGAGGATACAAAATTCTATGATCCTCCATAGTGGTGAATGGTCTGTGTAACATTGATAACTTTTAGATGTTAATTAGATTTATACAAATAAATGATAACCCTTCTACGGCGAAAATAATATAATTTGTATGCGATTGATTATCGTTCTTGATGAAATTTCATAAGAACGACATGTAAAAGAGCAAGACATGATGATTAAATCCTTTTTTGGGGGATAACATTGAAAGGGAAATGAATTGCTAAAAAACCCAATGATGTAAGCAACATACATTATTTCTTCATAGATCCATAAACTACACATCAAGCTTTAAATAATTATGAAAATTGGAATAATTTCTTCATTATGCATTATTGCATTTATTGATTGGTGCATAGTTTCCAAAGTTATGTAAATATGCATCAATGAATAAATGAACTAAATCATAATTGATAAAATCTAATCAGACAAATAAAATGTGAAATATAACAATAACCGCAACATAACATAGATGGAAACCAGCATTATATAAATATAATCAGTAGGAAGACATGATGACTGAGACTATGAAAACCTAACGTAATCGTTACCTGCACAAAAAGAAACATAACAAAAGATGATTTATAGAGACAATAGACATGTCATACACTGTTACATTCACATAAGCAGTGCTCTTGAAACTTCTTTTGAACAAATATACCTGTTCTTTGATACACTATTTCATACGAATATCGTAACATGTTGGACAAACATAACCTTACTAGACGCATGTTAATTCAACATTAATGCGTCGGGTCCCGCCCCTGGTACCAAAAAAACTATCAGAAGATTATGAAAATTCATTGAATATATGTAACGAAAAAAGACCCAATTTTATCTTACAAAAATCTGTAAGATACTTGTTGCCCATTATCAAAATATATGGCACATAATATTAATAAAGAATACAAACTTAAAACCAATATTTACTAAATTATATATAAGTGGTTACCAGGTTTGTGATGAATCTTTTTTTTGTTGGTATTCGCAATAACGTCCCGCTTCTTTGAAGACTCGGATAAAGACAATGCCTCAGAAGCTTGATCTACAAGCATGTCCCATTTACCCAGTACCTGTTTAGCTGTAAAAACATGAAAATAAGACCATTTTATTACAACCATCAAAAGTAGGATGCTTGATATACATTACCAGTAAAAGATATTACCGGTCATCGACTTTGTATAACGTAGGGGGGGATGCATACAAAGAATCAGGATGAGCTGAAAGAACATGTCCTGATTGAAAAGATATTACATAAACAATACATTAAAAGAAAATATTTTAAGAAATACGCACTAAACATACTCTATGCAAACATAATATGGATGGTTCAAAAATAGTCTTTAAGGTGGATGTTGAATGTTCAGGGGAAATAGGTGTTTTCTTTAACAGGAATGTCCATATATAATGCTCTTAAAAATTAATGGGATTATGTAACATTATTCCCCATGAATAAATACAACATAGATAATCACATGGAGTGATGCCATGATACGAACCAAATATCAATCCAATATAAATACTATAAGTCAGTATAGAGTTTCAACACATGAAAAGAATCAATTAATCTGAATACGGGGATTGGATACTTTTAGAATGATAAAAAAGTAACCTGTGGGTGCGGATGTTTCTGGACTTGAATCAGGTAATACTTTTGAGTTATTATTAACTGAAGAACCTTTTGGAACAACCTGGATAGGTTGTTGTAAGGGCACCTTGGTTTTCCCCAATACCTCTTCTGCTGCATTGGGAAATATGCATCAAGCACAAAAGAGTCGAAATGTTTAAATGTTTTTAAGTAATGAAGCAGAAAGGAAATACACACTTACCAATCATTTTCTTTTTTGTATCTAGGAGGATTTGAAACAAAACATACTATGGAATTAGATTGATTTCCTTCCCCTGGTAACAGATAAATATGTTATACTGTGAGCAAATACGTCTTTATTGATCAACAAATCCTATCGTATTAAAATGGAGTTCATCTCATAACAACATTTACTAACATACATAGATTACTTTAATGATTACCTTGCTGGTTAGGTGAAGAATGATCCACTTCATTATCAAAACCTTTACGCTGACTAGAATGATCAGCAATAATAATGGGTTTGGACGGGCCCCCGCTCGATGAGGAAATATGAGATGGAGTCTTGCAGGCTAGCCTCAAACTTTTTGCGAGCTTCAGAAAGCATCAACAAAAAATGTATAAATATAAATAGGAAGTCAAATGTCAACACCATATTGTTATGGAAACAGATGGGATTTGAACCCGTGCTCATTATGGTGATCAATAGTAAAAGGATCGACACTTTAGGGATGCCTTGATACGTTGATCTGATGATACAATGAAAACAGATAATCGTCCATTTAATACAAACTATTGCAAAGACAGAAGCCATAATGGGGTGAACCAACTGGAAATCAAGAAACAAAAACTAATATCATAATAATGTATGAAACTGATAATGAATAAAAAAACAAACCTTTTTGGGACTATATTATAACATACAATAGCAGTATAATAGAGCAATCCACCAAACATACTACATACATATGATTGTGAATATCATACAACCTATGAAAAATTGGGCATATTAAGGAGATCAGCTAATATGGATGACATGAACAATGCCAACAAGTTTGAACAATCCCCATACAAAACATTTTTTGTTATAAAACCAAAAACACTCTTAGCAACACAGACAAGAAGATTTAGGTTTGTCATTCAAATATACAGTTCAATATGTATCTCATATATAAACAGCGTAAAAAATAATAATATAGAGCAAATAAACATATTAATAAGTTGGATCATCTAATGGAATCAACCAGACACTATGCATTTAGTGTTGGTTTAAACTGGTTTGAGGAATTTGGGGTAAAAAACCGCACTCCATTAGACATCACACCATGCTTACATTCAATAATCCATTGACCGAATATGGAGGATTTCTCAGCATCATCAAACATACTGTTGAATTCTCTGAACACAAACAGTGACTATTCGAATAAGAAAGATAATCAATTTGGGTAAACTCATTCACAACTGAATCAAAATAACAATGCACAAATAAAATCGATATAATTATGTTTCTGAGAACAAGAATTAGATAACAGCATCATATAAAGACATATTTAACGTATGAAATTAGACATACCGATATATTGAAGAATTTGATAATGAACACAAAATCTCAGTCGCAAAATCAGGGCTTCAATTCTCTTCACCAATGTCGCTGATGCGGAAGCTTATATGGTTTCTAACGGGGATGATTAAGTTCGGATAATCCTATAGATTGAGATTTGAAGGTGAATTTGTTGAATTGTTGAGAAATCAAAGGAACTATTGGAGATATATGTAACTGACTCGGTCGTGGGAGTGGAAATTTGAGGGATTTCATATTTTGATTCCCTGTTTTAACCTTGATATATCTAATGCACTGGTTTTTTAAGAAATGGAAATTACAATTTTGCCATTGTTCATATGGACCATAGATCAATAAAATCTATGGTCTAGATTGGTTTCTTTAGTTTTTTTTAAATTTTAGTTTTCATTTGAATGTCATTCTATATATATATATATATATATATATATATATATATATATATATATATATATATATATATATATATATATATGCATATATATGCATTTCTGCTTCCTTTCAAAACAATGACCAATGTCGTTCATATTTCCTTTAAACTCGTAGATGCTATTTAATCTCTTTCCAAAGCTTCTCCGTTTAAGCACAAAATTTTGCCTTGAATAATTCATACCAGAGAAGAAGAACTCGAGAAGTAAATGAAGCAATCTGGTCAAGCTGTTGGCAACCAGTCCCTAGATAGTCCGATCATGAATCGCTAGGAACCGCCCGGGTTTTTAGAAAACAACCCATATTGTCTTAAGCGGACTACTGCGTCATCATTCCCGGTCCAACCATCCCGGTTGACCGGTCTGGTCCAATGTTAAAATCATTGCAATCATATACACCATTGAAAATTTGTCTTCTATAGAGTCATAACTAATGATCACTTGTAGTTGAAAGATAAAAATGAGTTGAGTCATTTGAAAAGGAAGTATCTTATGAATTCTTTTTCAATAGGATACTTACAAAAATCATGGTATAAAAGTCAAGGATAGAGACTTTTTCTTTTCAAACTATCTTCTTAACGATTTAGTATCATCCCATATTAAAAAGAAACACAAGTGTTTATTATATCGTAGTTTCATAATATGATTTTTGACATGTAAACTAGGGTAAAGAACCACCAAAAATGGAAATCTTTCACTCGTAAGCGTCAAACAAAGATGGTTTTTAATAAACCTCCAAACATTTCTAATGGATCGGTAAAGTTATGATCATGCTTTACCGAAACATGTACATATTCCTTTGGGAAGTTATTATTTCTGCCTAAGTATTATTACTTGCGGAAGCTTTGATCTTGTCCAAATATGGCCATTTACGGAGGCTACTAATTTTGTCTAAGTATGTCCACTTGTGGATGCCATAATCAAATACAGGGAGCTACACTTTTGTGTACGTACCTCCCATGTGGAGGCTATAACCACATGCGGATGTACTATACGTGATTAAAGGAAATCAGTCACGAATGCAATGAGTTTATTTGCAGAGGCTAAGGCAAGCCACTTACGGACTCAATATTCTGATGTGAATGCAATAATTTGTTG
Organism: Flaveria linearis; assembly: GCA_024085815.1. Taxonomy (NCBI): domain Eukaryota; kingdom Viridiplantae; phylum Streptophyta; class Magnoliopsida; order Asterales; family Asteraceae; genus Flaveria; species Flaveria linearis. The sequence continues at coordinate 48,689,929 of CM044005.1, forward strand.
TAGAGTAAATACGCACATGCAAAGGTTATGCTTAATACGAAGTTCTTGTTTATCAACCGAGGCAACTCAAATGCAAAACAGTCAATTAATTGTGAAGCATCGAAGTTTGCACTAGACACACTCAATTGAGGAGCTTACAAAGTCACTTACAGAGGTTCAAGGATCAGCTGCATGAAGAATCTAACTAACATAAATCAGATGTGGAGATTCAAAGTTTGGTTGCGAAGCTTATTATATCAAATCGGAGGAAGATTGTTATTTTATTTACTTTGGGATAGAGAATTTTGATGTTAGTCTATAAAAGCCATAAACGTTAGTGTCAATCGTTGTGCCGGGGCTATAAATATGACTAGTTGTATTCATGAAAACACCCAAATATTCATATCAGTGTTATATGAGCAACTTTTGATCCAATGAATGATCTCATGCTGATTATCCTCTTTTTGATTCTTGTTTGATTTGATTGTTTACTATATTGATAATTTTTCATTCAATAGTAGTTAAATGAAAAGCATATTTAATCTTTGATAAATCTTTAAAATAGATCTATAAAGTATTAATGCCTTAGCTCTTTGAACTCGCCAAAATTTTGAATCGATCTACTCATTGGTTTTGTTTTCTACAAATTTAAGCTGCTTAGCTTTAGTTTGTGGTTTCTAACAATCATGAACAAGTTTAAGACAATTAATCAAAACATTGATATGCATTAGACCGGTTTTGGTACTCATGAGTACTATTCATTCCAATATACAAAAAACAGGGTTTAAGAGGTGTTAGAGTGAAAATCTAATCTAACCTTTGTTCAAGGGTTGCTATTTAAGGGTTTTTAAGATTGATTTTGAAGTAGTTTGATCGATTTAAAAAACTCAAAATTTTGAAGGTAATCCTTTAATTGGAAATACACTAATGATCTTAAACAATTGATTGAAGTTTGACTAAATTTGGGAAAATAATTTAAAAATACTAAGTAAAAAAGGCAATTAAAAATATTATGATTGGAAATCTCATATTCTTCAGCAAACCAGATTTGTGGATATTTTACTGATGGTCTTTACATTCCAACCACAATATCTGTTAATGCTTACGAAACATTCCACTCCCACTGAAAACTTAAATGAAGAAGAAACAAAGAAGTTAAGCAATAGATCAACTCATAATGCACTCACCATGGGTTTACCAATCTAGATTTTTTATGTGTGTCTATTCACGTAAGACTGGTAGGTCTCGATGGGATGTGTTGGAAGTCATTTGTCCCGGAAGTGATGTTTTAATATATATCAAGAATGATAAACTAAAGTGTTAATATGAAACTTTTAGGCACGTTAGTGATGAAAGAATACAACAACAATTGATCTGTTTAGCTAATCAATGAGATAAGACATGTTGAAATAAACCATGAAAATTTTAATCACAACAAGAGACTTCTTCACTCATGGTTTGAAAATCAGAAAAAAAAATGCTATTGTAATAAAGAGAACTACGTATCTCCGGAAGGTAAAGCAGGAAGACATGGTTCTGCATATTGAAGCTTCGGAGGTTGATACAAGTACCAGAAACATTGATCCTTTCAATTTTGTTGGATCATATGAGGCTGGTGCAATCAAAAAACACTTAGAAGAATTTTAAAGTACAATTGAAAAAGTCTTCCGAAGCTAAAAGCAACTCTTCCGAAGACAAGCTGAAGATCTTCCGAAGTATATGAAGAACTTCTGAAGATAGTTCTAAGTCTTCCAAAGACTAAATAGTTCTACTTCCGAAGAGTGTACTTAGAAGATCCAAGGCAAATTCTTTCGAAGAATGAAGTCTTGAAAACTTGGACAAGACTCGGAAGAAGTTGATTCATCCGAAGTATAAATGGTCTCGGAAGAACTTATTCTTCCGAAACCATTTACCATCGGAAGAACCAACTATGACTAGTAGACAAATGTATGGGTTGTCTGACATCCACTGCCAACCTCTGATATTCTACATGGCGCTTTCCCACGCCCATGTAGTTGACCATACTTTATTCCACTACTCACTTTTATCAATTAGTATAATTACCATCTTCAGCTGGTGATATAAGGTAAGTCATGGACCTGTCATGACTACCTAATCCTAGGATAGTATTTTATCTTAGATGTCTTACTTATAGCAATGTAGTATTTGTCTACTTGTAGATTTCAACGGGTTATTTAAGTATAACCGGCTGTAGATAATAGTATATATAATTTATTATTGTAACTCATCAAAGTATGCTTGTAAGAGTCTTGTAACACTATGTTGAGAAGTCATATATTCAAGTATCTTGAAAACCATTTCTTGTGTTCATTAACTCATTATATTATTATCAACTTAATTAGAGATTTTACTTGATCAACCGAGTGAGACTTAGTGAGTATGTGAGATAAACTTGTGTCGAAAGACCAACATAGATCCTGCAAATTCGCTGCTATTTCTTCTTGTCGTAGTGCACTTATATATGGGGTAACATACAAGACTGAAAATGCTCATGGAAGTCGATCTGACCATCTATCTTTGTGATTCCGGTTAGTCAATCTGTTACATCAAGCAATTAAAAATAGATTTATAATATGTACTTGTAACCTTACATTAATTTCATTTGAAATTTTAGAACTTCAAAACTGATTTAAGAGAATAAATTAAAAAGATATATAATATAAAAATCAAGTAAAATCATATAAATAAACATACACCATTATACTTGTGAATTAGCTTGATCAATCTCCCTTGATTGTTGAGAATATTGCATTTCATCTTTCGACCTATTTGACAACTTATATTCCCCATAAAAGTAGGAAGCAAATCCCCATAGTGATAAAACAAGTGCGACTCCTTTCTCGGCTTGAAACTTTTCTTTATAAAAAATAACGGCTAATACTTCTGTTACCGGAAGAAGAGCAGCGATTATAATCCCGGATAACAACGAAGATGCACAAAAGATAACTCCTATGGCTCCTAAGAAGAAACATTGCCAAATCAAAGCGCTAACACATAATATTGCATAATATTTTATTTCTCCAAGTTCAAAATCTTTTGCTTCCCTTGGAACCACCTACAAACAATCCAACGAAAATTCACAAACACATTAATTTAAGCAAATTTTATTAATAAACAAAAAAATATTAAACCACAGTGGTATGATTGTGGTTGTTTTATAACCATAATTTATGTTGTGGTTATCTGTACAAGAAACCTAAATAAGATACCCAAACTTCCATTAAAACCAAACTTTAATCTTCAACAAATATTAGGCGAGATGTTAAAAATATTTTATTATAATATTTTCACAAAATATGTTACTTAACTGCTTCTTATTCATTATAAACTAACGTGTTATTCTTTTATTTGATGTAAAACCTGATTAGATGTATTAACAAAATGACTAAAATTGACACCCTCCAAAGAGCAACATTAAAAGAGTAAAAATAAAAAACCTAATATAACCTAATAATTTGTAACTTATCGTCTGTAAATATCTATATCTCTATATTATCTTATATGAATAAAAAAATAAAATAGGTTAGGTCATTTGGCATAATATTACACCACACTTTTCCATATGTCAACACCTACAACACCTATAACCCTATATGAGGCGTATACTGTTGTTACATTGTACCTAGTTTTTGTTCTTAAATGTAAATGTCTTTCATTTCTTATACATATGTAATAACAATGTTTAATGAAATATGATATGAGTTTTGATGTTGAATTGTCTTTATTTATATCATATTCATATTGTAATTGGTATTACTTATATTGATGAACATTATATATAGGTTTGATGTTGTTGTACAGAGTTCTGAGTCAACAATGATTTAGAAATGTGTTCAACTTAGTCAAGTGGTTATTCATGCTAATAGACCATACTTATGATCCATACGCACGAATGAACCATACTTATGGACAAGTCGCACGACTGAACCAGGTGACTGGATCAGTCGTATGATTGAGACATAAGATTGGCATAGTCGCACGACTGAACCTTCAGTCGTGAGTATGAGTCGGACGCATGAGTCAGTCGCGTGACTGAACTATGCTAATGGTTCAGTTGTACGAATGGACACTAAAAACCTATAAAGACCACATAATTCGTGGAAAACATAACACTTCGAATACTTTCATACCCTAGCCGTCCAGAGCGTCCCAAGTCACCCATCCAAGTTCATAGTTCGTTCCTGATCGATTCCAACTTGTTCTTAACGTTTGTTTCATCGCTAGATAGATCAGGTTGTTCGTTCTCACTGATTGGATCGCCAATCAACTAGAATTCCACGCTATTTGATCTGGTCTCACGCAGAATCTGTTAGTACTCCGTACGAAAACGGTCCTAACATATACAGTTGAAGACATTGAAAACGAGAAAATTTCAAGGGGGTTGTCGGAAGGTTATACGCCCCATATAACCCTATATAACCACTTATACGACACATATAGTCCCATACAATACGTATAACAAATTTCGATATTGACTATAAGGAAAAATTCAGGTAGGTGTCAGATAAGTTTTACGTCCCATATAACTTTATACAACCTATCTATATGACGCATAGGGATATATGACCAGTATAAAAATCTGAGGGTGATAATTTCTAATTAGGAGGTGTCACTATAACCAGTCTTTATTTTAAACCCTTATTTTACACATGTCTACATATTAGAGCATTCATAGTGGGTTTTCTACAAATGTATGAGTGTGTTATCTATATTATAAGGAATGATTGTAAATGTCTATTACTCGAGTAGAGAAAAAATTTACTATTCATTTGTATATTTAGGGAATCACTGTAAAGTCCCTATAATTTTTTTTAATATTTTTGAAAGTTGTTAGTGGAAGAGAGAAAAATATAATAAAAAAGGTATATAAAAGTATTAATAACTGAACAAAAAAGAGAAAAAATAATGAATTTTAACATAATTATGTAGATGGGGATGGTGTATACACTGTGAATGCTCTTAGAAAGGAAACCCTTTGTCAAAAAGAAAACATGTGGATCCTCTTTTCAACTTGACATTCGGGTTTCACCATACTTGTTAGGGTTGTACAAAACGTTTGCCGCTCGACACTTGCTCGATGTTCGTTAAGAATTTGCTTGAAAAATGCCGTTCAAATTTGTAAGGATTACTCTTAGAGGCTGATGCAACCAAAGAGAAACCAAAGAGCTCTCAACACGCACATGTGAAGTAAAAGAAAAGTAATTCGTAAGATTTGATAAAATTTAGTGAATTATACTAAGTATCAAATCTTTCGATGCCAAAAGACCAATTCTTTCAAAGCCAAAGATGAAGTCTTCCGAAGCTTCAAAGACAAAGTCTTCCAAAGCCAAGACTGATTTCTTTCAAAGACAGAGAAGCCATGTCTTCTCTGACACACTTTTGACAAAAGCTAAAACACCTTTCTGCTACCATCTCTAAAGACTCAGGAACTAGCATGAGTTGGTGATAAGTCCAAACTTTTGTCAACTGTAGATTAAGATGTAGAATTTGTAACTTTCCAACTATGACTTTTATCCTTTTTGTATTACATAAGGATGTGAGTTATGGCATGTCATAATCACTAATTGATCTTGTTGTCTAGATTGGTTTTTGCAGCTGGCCTTTAAAGTATGACCGACTGTAGGATGTAGTATAAAGTATCTCAAGTACTTGTATTCTCATGTAAGCTTTGCAACACTTGTAAGAACTTGAGAGCAATACACATCATTCTTGAAAATCATATTTGAGTGCTCTTGTTACTTTTCTTTTACTTGTGTTCATTGTTTCATTATAACCGGTTCCCTATTTGATATGGTAAGTGTTTTAACTCTTCTAACACTGTGAAACTATTGCATTGACCCTCTTTAGCGGTCCTATAATCGGTATCAGAGCATTTTATGCTCTTGATTGTAAGATGTCAACATCTTAGATCTCTTTAGTTTCACAAAACACTTACCAGCTTAAATGGCGGCCATCTTAAAGGCTGATACGGAAACCGGAACCATGACAAAGTCTCCACTGATCACTCCTGATGACTTTGATACTTGTTGCCAACATATGTAATGGTTAATCAAGTCTCAAGAAAGCAGGATGTGGAGATCTGTTGTTGAAGTACCTCATATCCCAAGCACATCTTTAACCATTGATGGAGGTAGGATGATTCCAAAGGAAATGGTTGAATACTGTGAGGAAGATTGGAAGAAAATTGATGTAGATCAGAAAGCTATGAGTGCTCTCCAAACTGCTCTTCTAACTATAGAGACTTTAAGAAGTGTAAAACTGCTAAGCATCTCTGGATGCACTAAAGCTTATGTATAAGTGGTATGAGGAAGCCAAGGAAAACAATAAAGACCTCATGAGCAACAGTTTGAGAACTTCACCTACAAGACAGGTGAAACCATGACTCAATAATAATTCAGGTATGTTAAGATTATGGATACTTGAATAGATGTTAGAGTAAAAGGTGAGAATAAAGACATTGTGAGTAAGTTCATTTTCTATCATCCTAGACAATGGATACATTAGTGTATATTAAGAGAACTGAAAACCTCTCTACCTTTACTCTCACAGAGCTGTATGGTATCCTAAGTGGCTACCAGATGGAGATGAACATACAAAATTCAAGCAGCTCTTCCAATAATCAGTAAATTTCAACCCTTCATGTGGTTAAAAGGGATAGTAGAGAACCGCAACATCATCTTTTCTGCTAGCCTTAAAACTCACAAAAGGGTCCTTTCATCACCTTTCCTAAGACACCAAAGGAGAGCTACATCTAATGAAGCCATTTCAAGAGACATGCTCTGCTCAAGCCTTTGTGTCTGCTGATGAAAGTTGTGGTATCTTTCTCTTCACTCTTGAAGACTTGGATTGTATCCATCAAGATGATCTAGAGTATGTGGATATAGTCCAGTAAATGTCTTTTCTCACTTAGAGAGCCAAGAAGTTCTATAAGAGAATAGTAAAAAAGTTTCCTAGCAATGTATCCAGTGAAAAGTTTAGGTTGGATAAAAGTAAAGCGAAGTGTTACAATTATAACCAAATGGGACATTTTTCTAGGGAGTGCAAGTCACCAAGAACTAATGGTTGCCAAGCATAATCTAGGCCAAACTATACTGAGGGTGCTCCCAGACCTAAGAGGCCAAGAACTGTTAAAGAAATAGGTTTTGACTGGAGCTTCTAGGTAGAAGATGTTTCTCCTAGCCAAGCATTGATGGCTGACCATGAAGAAGCGAAGGTATCAGAACATATTTGCACTCCTAAATACATTGCTAAAGTAAATATATATAGGTCCTATAAACTTGAAATATAAGATTTAGAGAAAATAGTTTTAAGCATGAGCACACAAATTACATGACTCAAATCAAAGATCTAATTACCAAGTTAACTAAATGCTAGGCTAAGCTTCTATTCAGCAAAGCTAAGGCATACAAATGTGTTATCGAAGAGTAAACCTTCTAAAACATTATATCTTCATCCTCGCATGCAAAGATTTTTTATCAAAACAGGCAGGGATTGGGCTCAAGTAAGATAGATCCTCCACACACATAATTATCTATGAAATTTGCAAGGTGTGAAAGTTGTCAAGATGAGCTTCCCCTCATAGTTCCCATCCAAGGAGAAGATGATGATGAAGAGTAGATAGTGAAAGATGGATCTGAAGTGAGTGAAAAAGATCATCCTAAGAAGGGTCACTATTCTTCTGGAGAGAAGAAAGAACCAAGGATGACCAAGTCTACAAGGAAGAACTTGATTAGGGAAGCCAAAAGAAAATAAAAGAAAACCTAAGATATCAAGACCACCTTTAACTCCAAGAAAGAGCAAGTTTTTATACTTGCAGGATTTGAAGTGATGAAAACTGAAGACTCTAGTACCAGGAGTCCTAGTTCAAGTCCAAATCATCATGGTCAAGAGAAGAAAGCTGATCAAATATGCACCACTGCTGCACAGCCTAAACCATCCAGTTGCAAGAGCAAGCCTCACCCTAATCTCAGCCTCCTACTTAAAAGAAGAATCTTAAAAGAATGCAAACTGAATGCATCATGCGTGGTAGTACTTCTCACTTTGCTAAGGATTGTGTCTACAATCCTAAAAGCACTATCCATATGATTAAGAAGAAAACCTTTGAGAAGAAGAAAAAGATAGATTCGAAAGGAAAAATCCATTCCTTTCGGAAGCTTAAAAGTGAAGTAAAAAAATAATTACAAACTTATCTTCGGAAGAAGCATTGGTCTCAGAATAAATGAATGCTTCTAAAGTACTGAAGTCTGCTGCAGTGGATGCAAAAACTTCTGAAGGTCCTATCTCCGAAACTTTAGAAGTCATCAAAACTTCTGTTGATACATTGTTCTTAGTTTATGTTCTTCAATGTAAATGTCTTTCATTTCTTACACATATGTAATAAAACGTTGAATGAAGTATGATATGATTTTGATGTTTAATTGTCTTTGTTTATATCATATTCTTATTATAATTGATATTACTTATATTTATGAACATTATATATAGGTTTGAGGTTATTGTACAAAGTTCTGAGTCAATAATAATTCAAAAATATGTTTAACTTAGTCGTGTGGTTATTCATGCTAATGGACCATACATATGGACCATATGAACGAATATGAAATAATAGCTAAAGACCAAAGGGAATATATGGATCATTGACAGTGGTTGTTCCAAGAACATGATAGGCAATGGCTCTTTGCTTTAAAACTTTGAAAGATTTGATGGAAGACTAGATTTTTTGGAGGAGAATCAGGTGGTTACATCACTGGAAGAGGCAGAGTCATAAATGATAAGCTCATCATTGAGAAGGTAAACTATGTTAAAGAGCTTTGGTACAACCTATTGAGTACATCCTGATTCTGTGAATAGTGATATAACATGTTCTTTACTGAGTATGAGTACATTATTCTCAAGCCTGGGGTGGTCATTCCTTAGGAGCATGTCTTGCTCTGAGCCCCTAGGAAAGTAAACATGTACAAGATGGACTTGCAGGAAACATCCCCATCAGAAGAAGTTTCTTGCTTTCTATCTAAAGCCAAAAACGATAAGTCTTTCCTCTGGAATAAGACAATGTGCCATGTAAACTTTATTAAATAAGAATGATTTGGTTACTGGAATGCCAAATAAAGAGTTTACAAGTGATGACCATTGTGTTGCATGCCTGAAAGGGAAGCAACACATAGTGTCTTTCAAGCTAAAGGAGATAAACTCCATCACTACTCCCCTACACTTATTTGATATGGATCTCTTTGGCCTATCAGTGTAATGTGTCTAGGATGGACCTCATATTGTTTGGTGATCACAGATGACTTCACAAGATACACTTGGATCTTCATCTTAAAACTAATGATGAAACCCCTAAGATCTTAAAAGCGTTTTAAAAATTAAGAATCAATGTGATCACAAGGTCAAAATCATAAGATGTGATCAAGGAACTGAATTTAAGAACCAAATTCTTGATGCATTTTCTGATGAAAAATTTATTACAAGACAATATAGTGCTCCCAGGACTCCTCAACAAAATGGTGTTGTTGAGAGGAGAAACGAGACACTTATTAAAGCTATAACAACCATGTTATCTGTCTCTATACAACCCATCACCTTCTGGGCAGAGGCAGTCAACAGTGCCTGCTATGTTTAGAATAGAGTTTTAGTAGTCAAAACTCATGGTAAGAATCCTTATAAGCTGTGGCATAAAAGGAGTCCTTTTATTGGTTTCCTCAAATAATTTGGATGTCCTTGGACCATCTTGAATACCAAAGATCAGATAGCCAAGTTTGCTGAGAAATCAGATTATGATCATTTTATTGGATAGTCTTCCTAAGTTAAGGCTTATAGAGTATAATCTCAGAACTAGAGTAGCTAAAGAATCACCCAATGTGATCTTCAATGAGCACACTCCTTGTGTGAAAGGTTCTGGTCCTGATTGGCTATTTGAGCTTGATTTAGTTACCAACTGTTTTAATAAATCCTATGAAGATGTTTTAGGATCTACAGGTAATACATCAACAGAAGATCCTAACCCAAGATTTGAGCTGAGAAGACCAAGTAAGAATACTACTTTAGCTTCAGTTGTAACTAAACCTGCAGATGAAGCTCCTATCAGCACAACAGTGACAAATCAAGCGGATCAATTTGAAGTGCCTGAAAATTCCAGCTCAGAGGTATAAAATAGAAATAAAGGAACTTCAAATATAGGAGGACATGGTGGTGGTGATAGTATGATCAAGAATTTTTTGATGCTGATAACCACTCCATTGAAGACAACATCAATGATGTCACACACTCATTGGATCAAGCTTCTCTTGAAAAGTGTGCTATTGTGGTGGGAGACACTTCATTGCCAGATCTAAACTTCTCAAATTTAGATTTGTCTAATCAACTTGTTGTGATTCCTCAACTTAGGATCCATAAGTCTCGCCCTACCACAAATGTCATTGGAGATGTTGACAAAGGGGTGATAACAAGAGGACAAACCCATGCCAAAAATGTTTGTCTATAGCTTTGCTTCTTGTCCCAGATAAGCCAAAGAAAGTTGATGAGGCTTTAAAGGATGGAAGTTGGATTGAAGCAATACAAGAGGAGCTGCTTCAATTCAAAAGACAAAAGGTTTGGAGCATGTGCCATCATCCTGAATGGAAGACTAACCTAGGAACCAAATGGGTGTTTATGAACAAGAATGATGATACAGGACTTGTTATCAAGAATAAGGCAAGACTGGTTGTTTAAGGGTACACACAAGAAGAAAGAATTATTTACACTAATGTCTTTGCTCCAGTAGCAAGACTTGAAGCTGTTAGGATATTCCTGGCGTTTGCGGCATCCAAGGACTTCAAGGTCTACCAACTTGATGTCAAGTATGCATTCTTATATGGGGTGATTGATGAAGAGGTGTATGTCAAACAACCACCTGGCTTTGCAGACCCAGATCATCCTGATTATGTTTGCAAGCTTGATCAAGCTCTTTACGGGCTGCACCAAGCTCTAAGGAATTGGTATGAGACACTATCTCAGTATCTCTGTCAGCATGGCTACAAGAAAGGTATTACAGATGGAGCTCTCTTTATCAAAGGAACAGGGAATGACTTGATGTTGGTTCAAGTATATGTAGATGACATTATCTTTGGGTCAACTAATCGAAAGATCTGCAAAGACTTTGAGAAGCTGATGAAGAATAGATTTGAAATGAGTGCCATGGGGGAACTCAGTTTTCTTTCTAGGAATTCAAGTGAAGCAAGTTGACAATGGCATCTTCATAAATAAGTCAAAGTATGCACAGGACATACTTACAAGATTCAGCATGACTGAATGTAAGGTTGTAAAGACACCCATAGCAAGAAACCACTCCCTTGGACTTGATCTTAAGGGGGGTATGTAGATGAACATCTTTACAGGGCTATGATTGGGTCTCTCATGTATCTTACAGCCAGTAGGCCTGATATCATGTTTGCTACATGCATATGTGCAAGATATCATGCTAACCCCAAGATGTCACACCTGGTTGCTGTCAAAAGAATTCTTAAATATCTCAAAGGTGGTCCTAAGCTAGGCATTTGGTAACCAAAGAATTCAGACTTTAATCTGTATGCCTATGTAGATAGTGACTATAGTGGCTTCAACATGACTGCAAAGTCCACATCTGGGGGATGTCAATTCTATGGTGGATGGATAGTCTCATAGCAATGCAAGAAACAATCCTGTGTATCCGCATCAACTGCTGAACCTGAATACATTGCTGCTGCAAGTTGCTGTGAAGTACTTCGGATTCAGAATCAGATGTTGGACTATGGATACAACTTCAAAGAGACTTCCATTCATATAGACAACAACAGTACTATCTATATCATAGATAATCCTGTGCAGCACTCAAGGACAAAGCACATCAAAATCAGGTATCATCTAATTAGAGATAATCATGAAAAAGGATTGATAAAACTAATCAAGGTTTTCAAAAATGAACAATATGCTAATCTGTTCACAAAGGCTTTTGATGAACAAAGATTCAAATATCTTATATCAACTATATAGGATGATTAATCTTGAATAGATTTTCTTAAAACTTAATCTATATTATTTCTAAAAGGAAGTGTGTGTCCTACGTCGTCTAATTTATCACTTACATAAGCCCAGTTTATCTTGGGAAAATCTTTTTCAAATAATATTCCTTAACATTTTGAAAAATTACCAAGTGTATTTTCTTTCGGAAGATATTAACATTGCCACCAGAAGAATTTTAAGTCTTCAAATCACATAACTACTTAAAAGAAATTTACCTTTGGAAGAAATGCAATATTTATTCCTAAGCCAAAAGTATGCTTCTAAGTACTTATGTGTATTTAAAGAACAAATTTCTTCCAAAGGGAATTATGTCTGAGAAGATTTATCCTGTTTAAGAATAAAACTTTCAGCTCTTAATATCTTTTGAAACCAAATACTCTTCAGAAGAGAAAATGCTACAAGTAATTTTTCTTCCGAAACCATTTTTTACCAAGCTTAGGAATATCTTCCGAATTCAAAATTTGGTTTCGGAAGTTTCTCATAAAACTTTCAAAGACAAATTAGCTTTGGAAGAGTTTCAACTTCCATGAAAACTACATTTTTGGGCACTTTCTCAGAGGTGGGACCGACATTCGGACTTTAAAGTTTATCCTTTTCATTAACTTCGTCTCAAGTCCATTTCATATAAATATACCCAACGGTTCCCCCTCTTTCACTATCTTCTTTGTCTATAACTTTTCTAAACCTAAATTCTCATTCACCGCCTTTCTTCTTACCTTCCTTCACCTCAAAACTACCACAAATGGCCAAATTTGACCGCAGAAACCAACCAGATTTTTCCATGCAGCTTCACAGGCAACACAATCAGGTTGCTCTGTTAAACTTTGGCAAAGATCCAAGTTTTTCAAAGGATTGTCACTTTCTTTCTCTGTCTAACTACTTCACCTCCCTTACAATTGATCCTCCACTCTATGAGGAACAACTTTTGGAATTCAAGAGAACCTGTCAAGAGGTCACCATGGATGAGGAGAAGGCACTGTTTGCCATAGTGTATGGGAGGACAATCTTCATCACTCCAGATTTCATAAACTCTCATCTTCAGCTAGAGGATGCAGAAGGTGAATTGTCCCTCCCTAAATCTGTTGTAAACCATTCCTTTGAGCAGATGGGCAATGAATGTGACTTTTCAGTCAGAACCTTCAAGAAAGGGAAGGTTTCTCCGCAATGGAAATACCTCCTCCATGTTGTTATCCACAGCTTGTCAAACAATCATGGAGGTTGGGACCAAATTCTAAAAGACCTCTCTTTCATAGTCCACGGGATGGTTCATGGGGTCAAGTTCAGGTATCCATCATTCGTGTATAATAATTTGCTTGTAAACTTGGACTCCTTAGAATAGTGTAGTTTCCCTAAATATGTCCAGCACACTCTCAACTGTGAACTAGGCTCACAGTTGAGGGGAACAGGTAATGTTCTAAAATTGGGACAGATGAAGCTCGTCATCTTTAAGACAATGAGAAAGCCAACTGTTGGCTTCTTTAGGGTAGAAACAACCCTGGTCCTAAAAATGTTAGAGCTCATTGCTCAAGGTGACAACCTAGCAGCACCAGCTAGTGTTGAAGCCATACCTTCAACTTCAAGACCACCCACACAGCCTCAAATAGCCCTCACCTACCAAAGAAGATCCAAACAAACCCCTGGACAGGTTATTCAACCTGTGTAGGCCCCCATATCACCAACCATATAGGAGGAAATGGACACTGGAGCTCCCACTTCTCCTGAGGAGCAAACCACTCACATCTCATAAATGATCAATTCTGAGGTTCCTTATGCTTAGGCTGATAAGCTCACCAGCCAAGAAGCCTTAAGCCTTCACTTAAAGTCTTAACACTCTAGTGAACAACCTTTATGGGAAATACCATCCCCAGCCTCTAGATCTAAACCAACCAATACCCAGCCTTGACTTTTATGATGAGAGGATATGGCACTCAGTGCATACCATGAATCTCTCCTCTCTTTCCCTGCTCAAAGAGAGATGAGTATTCCTGTGTCACCCATATCTAGTCGATATCATCCACCCCTCATTGAGGTGGATCTTCCTAAACTTGTTCAGGATATCCATATGGAAGAGGCTCTCACTTCTGAAAGTGATTACATCATTAAGACCTCAACCATGGCAACCCAGCCCATTAACACTTCAACTGAAGTTATCAGTGAGCAGGGGAAACCCAGCAGCCAAGAACAACAAGCTAGTGTTGAGGAAGAAGACTTAGGTCTAATTATCTTATCCCCTAGTGATTCTTCTACTGAAGATGAAGGGAATCTCAGACTAAAGGTGTAAAAACTGACAAAAACATGCAACTATTTAGTCTTCAAGGTCAGTCACTTAGAATCTCAAGTGACTACCTTGCAAAGGGGGTCAATGATTAGCAACTTGGGATCTCTGATCTTAAGGAACAACTAGCTAGGAGACATTTCAGAAGGACTCAACCAGGAACATAAGAACATGAGGATGTCATAGACTTAACCTCCAGCTCACCTATGCAAGTGGGTGTGCTACCAAAAAGGGGGAGGCATTAACCTCCAGCTCACCTATGCAAGTGGGTGTGCTACCAAAAAGGGGGAGGAAGCTATCACAATCATAGATGCTAGGAGTTCTTCTCAGAGTATGGACATTAAGGAATCACCAACCTCACTTGCAGTTATCCACACTTAGCAACCTCCTCAAGTACATATTGACGTGGACTCTCTCATCCAAAGTCTATTTGAGGAAGGAATACTAAGGACAATGTCAACCCCATCATATGGAGCTACAAATGAGATTCTAGAGTGGAGGTATGATGCTAATAGAAGAGCCCTAGTATTGCATAGATTTTAAGGACATCTGGAGGTCTTAAATGTTTATACATTTAACTTCTATGACAGTCTTTCTCTAGTCAATATACCACTAGCCAACCCAACTCAAAATAGGCGGGTTGATATATTGGATAAAAGAATTGAAGACATGATTATTAAAGAATTCAGCAAAAGAAGAAGACAACTGTAAACAATAATGTCATTGGTCAATTAGATCTTAAGGTGGAACCTAAGATTAGCTTTGAAGGGGAAACCTTGACTGAAGGCCCCAGTGACAGAACCTGTGAGCATTGCCATAGAAACAAGTAATTCAACATCCTTTACCCTCAGTGATGCACCAATTGGTGAAGGTGCTTCACAACCTCTCTCTGGCCAGAGCTTGACTGCTGAACTAAGCAATAAAGGCCAAAGCTCTCTTTACCCTGAGTCACCAAGGCCTATGAGTGACAAAGAGAATAGGAAAATGACCTCTGAGGAGATTGAGGAGGAGGAATGAGAGTGGAAGAGGAAGTTAAGGGGAAAGATTTCAACTGGTACCTCTGGCTTTATTGAAGTTGCAATCAGAACAGCCCCAGGACAAATACTCAAGATCATGAGTTGAGGGCTGCCAGATTAAACTATTTAGGAACCAGAAACTGCAATATTAATGAACTCATCTCTCTTCCCTTAGAAGAGTTAAATGAAGTAACAGACTTAGAGCTGATAAAGGAGAATAAGGAGGCAGAGGATGCAGAATTGCTCCTTAAAGTTAAAGAAGAAAGAAGGCAGAAAAGGCTGTACAAACACGCTCATACTCTCTCCCATGTTCATGAAAGTCTTGAGAGAGAGGTTGTGGCAACTTAACAACTTCAGGTAAACAAGAAGTCTGACAAACAAAACATGATCAACTACCTGAGTACCACATGCCTCTATTAGGCATCTGCACTTCTTTCCCTCTCATATGAATACATTGAATTTGAGTATCTTAACCAGTTGGAACAATAGTTCATAAATGAACAAAAGGCTGTTAAGAGAAAGATGAGGGAAGAAGCTGCAAAGTCAAGAGCCATCATTCAAAAGAGTCAAAAGAAGTCTGCTGACAGATAAAGGATCATGAGCTTCTTGAAGCTGTGTGGATTCTTCGGAAGGAGGCTTGGTCAAATGTCTCTATCTACTATGGATGAGCACATTAGAGTAATCAAGCAAAAGATTAAAAAGGGAGAGCTTATGGACTTGCATTCTCCACCAAGCAAAGCTCCTCCTGAGGTAGAGGTTAAGGTTGAACCAACACAGATGATACAACCTGGACCTTTAGCTGCATCTCAGCCGACCTCATCTTCTATTCCACAGCAGGGTTCTACTCTTTCTCCTTCTGAACTCGTGAGGGAAGAGGACCTAACTGAGAGAGACACAATAGAATAACCTGGTACTCAAGACCATTCCTCTCAGTTAAACACTCCTAAGAGGAATAAAAGGATAACCATGAAGAGAGTATCTAAGAAAACAAAGGCATCCACTTCCAAACCTTAGGATGAGTCAAAGCATCCTGAGGAAGTGAAATAGAGGTTGCTCAACCAACTCCTACTCAAGCACAGCCTCTTGCAGCTGGAAGACCCATCTTGTCTTGGACCTTTGCTACTAATCCAGACAGATAGAGATCTAGGTGGTCAAGATGCCTACTTCTGGCAGGACATGTTTTATCTACCTCTGCATGATCTCCATGACATGAGAAGGTATTATGAGAGTCCGAAGCATCCTAACCAAATAATGAAGAAATGAATGGTCTTGATCCTAATGAGGACTATCAACTGAAGAACAATCTTCTCTGTTTTGGTATCATCATCCTATGGGGAGTTTGTAAGGTTTTATATATAAAGGCTGATGCAAACAAAGCAACCAAAAGCTTCCTGCATGCATGGATTCAGTACCGAGTAGAAGTTGCTCTAGAAGTTTTATACTTAGAACAAGAATTGTTCTAAGTATAAAACTTCCGAAGCCAAAGTTGCTCCGAAAGCTTTATTCTCTACACAAGAATTATTATAAGTATAAAATCTTCCGAAGCCAAAGACCAAATCTTCCGAAGGCAAAGATGAAGTCTTCCAAAGCTTTAAAGACAAAGTCTTCCGAAGGCAAATGACGTGTAGAATGATTTCTTCCGAAGACATAAAATAATATGCTTTTCTATGATGTAGTTTTGCAGAAGCTGACCCACTTTCTGCTGCTGTAACACCCCGAAAAGTCAAAATGAGTCATTAAGGTTAAGTGGGCTTAACTAATGGGTATTTAATAAAAAAAAAGGATTATGGGCTAATTTGGGTTTATGGACAAGAGCTTGAGTAATGGAGGCCCATAATCAGCCCTTAACTCCAAAAATCAGCCACCATCTTCTTCATTCCAACCCTAAGTCCAAAAATCCGTAGAGAGAGAAAGTAGAGAGAGAAAGTGCAAGAAACTCAAGTTTTGGAGCTACTAAGGTCAAGGGATTGAAGATCGGGGTGTTTGGGCAACAAATCTCAAGAAAGGAGCAGCAAAACAAGGTAAGAATCAACCCCTAAACCCTTCTGTAGATCAAACCCGGATTCTAGGGTTTTGGGTTTTGAAAAGTTGCAAAGAATCGCATAAAGGTCACATTTTTACGTATGAAAACATGTATGAAGCTTAGATTTAGCCTCATGGATGATAAACTAAGAGGTTGGACGTAAAAAGTTGTGATTTTGGGTGAAAAACGGACTGGTTCGTGATTTTTATGCGATCTGCGAAACTGTATATGCATCCAGCGAATTTGCATAATCATCCAGCGAAACTAAGAACATTTCCAGCGAAATTACAGTTTCGCTAGGGCGAAACTACAGTTTCGTTCGGGCGAAACTGTGGACCCATAGACATTGCGAAACTAGAAATTTCCAACGAAAGTTGGGCGCTCAAGGCAGCGAATCTGTCCAGCGAAACTGGCAGAAGTGCTGCCCAGCGAAACTGGCAGCGAAACTGCCAGCGAAACTGGCAGCGAAACTGCCAGCGAAACAGTGGGCGAAATTAGGAAGAAAATGACGTTTTTGTGTATTAACTATCGTGCAGCTAGAGTGTTTGGACTATAGCTTAAGTAACTTAGGATTGAAGCTATTTGCTAAGTTCAGGTGAGTTTCTAGACCCCCTTATTTAAACGTTTTTCCATGTTTTGGGGCTATTATGCATAGTAAATATAAGCATTTGCTAAGTTCAGCCCGGCCCCAGCCAGGGGCGTTGCCCCTTGGACCCCACTAGGGGCTGCTGCCCCTAGGACCCCGCTATCAGGGGCTGCCGCCCCCGAACCCCCGCTGTCTCGCGGAGGGTCGGTTACGTGTTATGATGATTAGTATTTGGTATGTTGTGTGCTTAATAAGCTAAGTATTATATATATATAAGTGAAAGATAATACTAACGAGAAGTGGAACTTAACGAATGTTACCCCCGGGCCCATTTGATGATGAAAAGTCTTGCAAGCACTATGATAGACTTCACTTATGTGGGTCTGATGTATGATGATGGATCCGTATTCATGAGCGGGCTATGTGCCTAGCAGTGTGGATCAACTGTCGGGGGAAGCTACCATGAAGATGTGTACCGACGGGGATCGATCAACGTCGGGGGTAGTGACCATGGATAACGTGTACCGACGGGGATTGACATTCGTTGTCAATCAACATGGAGATCTTGCTTTGTGCAATCTCGCCTATGATGAAGTGAAATGAAATGAAAGAATGAAAGATAATGAACGTGCCTAATGCGATGCAAGTGATGTTTGTAGTATGATGTATGCGTGTTCATTATATGAAGGATAAAAGGTTATATTTTCTTATTTATATAAAACTAGAACTCACTCAGCGTAGCTGACTTTTTATGCATAATAGTGGGCAGGTAAGCGCTGAGGCTGAGGATGGCACCACGGAGCTACTTGGGGAAATATGGATGGCATTCCTATTAATGAAGTCTTTATTGTAATTAATGAACAAGGAATATGTTTTGTTTACCTTTAAAGGACAAATGTATGAGTATGATGGGGTTTCTAAGTCTTTAACGAATGTTTAATTATTTTCCGCTGCAATGTTTTGTTATTAAACTGAATTTATGCTATGAATTGCCAACTGTGAGGTTTCCCGGGAACGGGGCCTTACAGCTGCAACTCTGAAGACTCACCAACTTGCATGAGTTGGTGAAAAGGTTCATGCTTTTGCAACTGTACATTGAGGTCTTGGTCTGTAACTTTCTACTTTATGTACTACTTTATCCTTTTGGTAATATATTAGGATATGAGCTATGGCATGTCATAGTCTCTAGTCAAAAGACACTCTGCCTTTTAACTCTATATTGATTTTGTTCTCTTTCTATGTTCCAACTAGCTTTCCAAGTATGATCGGTTGTAGAACGTAGTATAAAGTATCTCAAGGTCTTGTAATTTATTTGAACTAATGCATTGTAACTCTTGTAAGAGAACTTGAGATTAATATACAACATTCTTGAAAACCATATATATTGTTCTTGAGTTTCGCCTCACTGTTACTTGTGTTCGTTGCATCTTGTTCTTAAATCTGGTTCCCTATTTAAACTGTTAAGTGTTCTAACACTCTCCTTATTATGAGACTGATTGTATTGACCATCCCTTAGCCGGTCATGCATCTTGTTCTTAAATCCGGTCTATACAACCTTGATTTAGTAGATTGATAATTGAGATTATTATTTTTACACTTTTTAGTTTTAGATGTCTTTTTAGTTGAACATTTCCCATATCATTATTTTATTTTTATTAACCATATAATACACATGTATAACTATACTAATATATACTGACTATGCGCGAATAATTCTTTGACATTTTGCAGATCCAATCTCAAAGACTAAGTGAGTGCCCTAATTTCACATCAATTATGCATGAGCAGTTGATCAAAATTCATAACATGCAAAGTGTCACTTTGTTGATAATGAGTAGTCCGTGGATGTATATTCCAAATTGTAACCAAGGAGAATGATTGACCATCTCTATCATATTAGAATAAAATTACGGCAACAATTATCATTTTAGAGATAAGCTTGTACCGGTGTGGTTCAAATAAAAAATATATACTTAAAACTAAAAAGTATAAAAAGTAATTTCAACCATCAACCTTTTTAATTTATGATCGATATCAAATTATAAAAAAACTTTTTGTTGGAGAGACATTTCAAAAATATTTACTTTGTTGATTTTATGTATGTTTCCCAATTATTTTTTAAATGCTCATAACTTTTATGTACGACATATTTTTTTATAAAAATTATACCATAAAAACAATAATTTTTTATCTTTAATACGAGTACTGTATTATTATATAAAAAGATAATAATTTATTAATGTTTTTAAGCTCATATTTTTTTGTTTTGTGTTTAGTGCAGTTCATTATGTATTTTTGTTAGTTATTGTATTTTTTCAAATATTATAGTGTTTTTCTAAAATTATAAATTTTTAAATAATATAGTAATGAAATAACATTGTTGTGTATCTCTAATTATTAAAATACAATATTAAATTATTAACTAATTAATTTGATATATAAAACCAATAACAAAATAACACAATGTCTTATTGTTTTTTATCGTCGTTGTGTTATCTTGAACACCATGGGGTTTGAGAAATACATTGGGGAAATAAAATCATTATGTATTTGTACTTGTAAAACATAATGATAGATAACAACAAGTTTATATAATCTATAAAAACAATGACAAATAAAATTATGTTATTTTCAACATTATAAATTTTAAAAAACACACTAGTGAAATTATATAATTGTATACTTTTAATGTAAAACATAATGATAGATAACAAATTTATATAATATATAAAAATAATAACAAAAATAACGTAAAATGATTTAAAACATAAAAGACAATGATGAATACACATAACAAATGATATAAAATATATAACACAATTAACTGATATCTGATACAACGAACATATAAAACACCATCGTATTTGACACAATGAGCTGCCGTGTTTGATACAATGATAAAAATGCTATCCTCTTAAAATAATAGAAGAATACGTGTTAATCATATAATTCTTCTTAGGTTTTGTAGATTAAATATATTTTTTAATATAACCCCACCCAAGGTTATAAACCAATAACTATCTACCCTAGCTAGCGAGAAGTAAATACATTATCACTACCGTAGTAGTGAGAAATGAAGAGATGATTATCATCTTATTTGTGAGAAGGTTGTAGATCAATGATCTCTACGGCATAGCTAGAGTGTAGTTTAGTGGATAAAAACTCTTGATTCAGGGAAGAAGACCGCACATAGGCGAAATCATTATCATCCACATAAACCGTTTAATGTTTGATGTTTTCTAATGAGAAAAAATTTCAAATACAAAGTGTATTTTTGCTACAAAGTGTGAGAAGACACAATGAGTCAAAAAAATACACAAAAAAAATTATATCTTACAATCAAAATCGAATTTCAAAAAAGTAATTAGGAGCTTTTGTTCCCCTAGTCGTCCTCAATAAGAAAAAAAATAAATGAAAAAATAATAAATAATAAAAAATTAACGTTGTTTTATTGTGTCATTTATAAAAGCCACAATAACTTCATTGTGTCATTATGAAAGACACAATGACGTCATTGTGTCAATATAAAAGACACAATGACGTCATTGTGTCATATAATGACATAATAAAAAAAATTATTTTTTATCTTTTTTCTGAAAGAGGACAACGAGATGAACACAGGCTCCAAAGTGTTTTTTTTTAATTCGATTTAGATTGTGAAATATAAATTTTTTTGTGACTTTTTTAGCCTCATCGTGTCTTCTCAAACTTTGTAGCAAAAATATAATTTGTAGAGTAAACTCACCCTTCTAATGATTATATTTCTATTGGTAATCTATTTCATCACAAATCAAACATCAAGTAGTCAAGCAAATTCTTGATTATAAGTTTTCATAATCTTAGAATAAGTTAAAAATAACATATTTATCCCTTCTAAACTTCTATAGAAAAAATAATAATGTTTTCGTGGTGGTCCTGGTATTGATGTATTGTGTATTAATGTTTTGAAAACCGGACCGGACCGGCCGGTCCGACCGGTTCGACCGGGAACCGGACTCCAATCCGGTCCGGTTCGGTGCTTAAACCGGATTTACAGTGAACCGGTGGTCAGACCGGTTGAACCGGTCGGACCGGTAACCGGACCGGTTGAACCGGTCGAACCAACGGTCGGACCGGTGGTTGAACCGGTTGAACCGGCTTTTTTATAAAATTTTTTATTTTTTTTGTAATTTTTACATAAATACGGTCCGGTTCTTATATACGGTCCGACCGGTTGAACCGGTCCGACCAGTGAAGTTGGTGGATCGTCGACAGTATAGCAACAATAAAAACAATTTAATGATGATGTGAAATATTGTCCAGTGATAGTGATCGATAGTCTAGCATGATGAACAATGTGTAACTGATTATTGATGATGGAAAAATTGAGCCGTTGATATGATTTTAATGATAATGTTAAGGTTAATGATTGTCTAGCATGATTGAGAATGTGTAAGTGATTATTGATGATGGAAAATTTGAGCCTTTGATATGATTTTAATGATAAAGTTAAGGTTGAGGTTCAAGTGCATCATACCATATTGAACTTGATATCTATGTGTTTCGTAATTAAAGTTAAATGTAAAATATAATGTAACACTAGAGTGTATCCTATAAACACATATATTGAATAGATTGAAATACTAATACTTTGATTTATTATTGTTCTTTTTTTGTTTGTATTATTTTTTGAATAATCTTATTGAACATTTTCTTAAGAGAAAATAAAAAAAGTAATCATTTTCTCCAATATGTTATACTTCTATAGTTATATTAAAACAAATTCATATCTATCGTTATAACATGCCTATTCTTTGGTCACATACTCTTTTACTCGCTTATGAGCCTTACGATTAATACATAAATTTAATACGAGTACATGTCCTTTGTAATTGAGTGTATAATTCTCTCATCTCCAAATCTCTTGTCATTCCTTTAAATTCGTAGAATGAAAAGCTAACAAACTTTTATGAACTTTTGAGGTTAGTGAACATAAGAAAAGTTCAGATACATACTTATTGGGTTTTTCTCAGTGTGAAAAGTTTATTATTTTATAATAGAAAAGAAGTTTTAAACATAAAAGGATTGATATTTATTACTTTTTTTTGACTTTTGGAAGTTTTTTGAGTTCATTACATGAATGGTTCCCATGACGTATATACTATAATATTATTCATTAATTTGAAAAGTTGGATTATCTGCTCCAACTAACACGAATGGGTCTTTAAGTATTACGTTAATTATCTAGGCTAAATGGTAATGTGAACTAATATCTCCTGTCACCCTTTTTACCACGTTAGAAAAATGTAATATCCTCCCGTGTGGGTACGTTTAGCCTAGGGGTGTCCTTTTTACCTAGATCCAAATACCTAACCCGGTTACACATTACCCGAACCAGATTAAGGCATAACTCGTAAAACCAAACACAATTACAAATCATATCTGAACCCAAAGTTCTTATTTTGCTTGGTGTTTAAGTTGTGTCTTGACAATTCGGGTTGTCTTGAAGAACCCAAATACCATATTGTCATACTTGATGACACATTTCATATTTCAGGATTTCAATCGACGACCTTTGTCTTTGACCTTTTACGAACTCGATCAATTATTTTATCAGTTCATCTTCAATCAATGACGCAAGTCTTAAACTCGATCATAAAATAAGTACATCTTTCATAATAAACCATTCAATTAGATTGCAAACAAGACATAACGAGTTCATACTCGAGGCATTCTCAGACCTTATGTAATTGTTAATGCCTCTTAAAAGATATTTTATTGTCGCATAAGCACCCACTCATCATCATTCTCTTAGGTAAAAAGATGAGTAATGGTTAGCGTCCCTTAATCTATATGGTGAAAACACCCTCCTCCTATAACGCACCTTTAATGTCCACACGGTGATGTAAGGGCGTTTTAAAGTGCTATAATGCCTCCTTATGACCTATTATGTTCGGTCTCATGTATTTGCTTAAAATATATGACTTCTTGTTGGCGTATACACCAAAATGGTAACATGTTTTCTTGGCCTTGTAACGTGTGATTGCGATACATGTGTTTTGAGCAACAATAGGATGTTTGTTTATGGTAAGCATATGTTGGAGTAACATATGGATTTAATGGTTGATTTTGATGTTTTTCAACTATGACTACCGAACCCTCTCGTCAAGAGATGCCGATTCAAATATCTAAACCGTTACAGTTTCAAGTATGTGGTCTTTGAGTTTTTTAATTTAAAAGTTAACTAACCCGATCACTAATTAACCCGACCCGAATAAATCCGAAAACCAAAACCCAAATACCGATTAAACATTATTTTCTTTGTTTGGTTGTCTGGTTCATTTCCACATCTAAAAACCGGATATACTCGAAACCTGATTAAAAGACACCCCTAGTTTAGCAAGTCGCTATAAAAAATAGGCTAAAATGATTTGTACCTTGAAGTCATCGTTGACGATCATTCCGACCACACAAAATAGAGTCGCAAACAAGCACATGACTATCTGAATCTCCACCACAAGCGTATACGTAATCTCCTGCTTGGCCTTCTTGTACGTCAATTCTATCAACGGCAACACCAACCCATAGAGCAACGCGGCGGCCACCGTCATCGCAAACCCCATCACATACTCCTTCCTAGTCTCCCCCTCCGGCCGGTCACCGCTGGTATGCAGCGCCAGCACCCCCGCCCCAACCGTCAACAGCACCACTGCGTTGATCGAGTACGCTGTGAACTTTTGGTTCACGAGGACGTACGCGAACAACGCAACGAATGCCAGATGAGGGGCGAGGATCAGGGCGGAGGTTGAGACGGGGAGGCGGGCGACACCGTAAGCGTAAAGGTAGTCGTCGAGGCCCGTGAGGAGACCGATGAAGGCCACTGGGGAGAACAACCTCCAACGCATGAAGAATAGCTTCGCTGGTTTATTGTTATTGTTATTGTTATTATTATCTGCTGCACGACGGTGGAAATAGAGAATTATGAGGGGGACGATGATGAGGGGCCAACCTGCGGTTTCTAGGGACGATGAGAGCCATACGCGTTTGCCTCCGTGGATGAAGTAGAGGCGAGTGATCAACGGACCACCGCAGTTTCCGATGGATAACAAGATGCAACTCAGGATTAAAAGTGTCATCTTTGCCGTCGTCGTCCTATGTGTGGTGGTTTCTTCGTGGTTCTCCATGGTGTTCAGTTTACTAGAATTAATTTGGGGATAAATGTTGCTGATGGCCGATACATATGTTGCATTGTCTGTATATGTTTGCCTTAAGTTTCACTATCAACAAGTAAATTATGGTTTTCATCTTTAACGTTTATCAGATTAACCATTTCAGACTATTTTATAACTATTTTAATATCTGACTTCATTTTTCGTTTTCTTATTAGATTCCTAAAATATTCTTGTGTTTATTTTTGTTTGTTAGTTGTTTTTTAAGGTTGTATTAATTTTGCTTTACCTGGGTTACGGTTGAAAGTTTTGAACTTTGAAGTATCAAGTTGAGGTTCTCGATAAGTTTAATGCTATAAATATAATGAAGAGGTCATCTGCTTATAGGAGTTGCTTTATAATTTGATACATTGATATAATTTGATACATTGATAAATGCTGTGATGGTTGTTCCAGGTATTTTTTTTTGAACGACAAATGTACGACCCTGCTTCGTAGATAGATGTTATCTTAATCGGTCTCACCTATTCGTTTCCCAGTAGGGACCGGACCCTCAACCCCCTCAGGAGAAAACTCATTGCTGAGAAAACCCCTTGGCTTAACTCTGAATATTTTGCTTAAAGTGAACTTGAACCCATGACCTCCATTTATTTATATATCATGGTTACCTCAACTTAAACTAGTTGAGCTAAGGATGGTAAGGATATTTTAAATGAAACATATAAATTTACTTACATACCTTTAAGTTTTAACAGATGGTAAAGATTCTACCATTCTATAAGTTTGTGTGGATGTGCACAAGATTATCCATTTCTATAATAGCCAATCAGGTAAGGGAGTGTTTGTTATCTCACTTTTGGGGTTGATTCTTGAAGACGTTCATGTTAATGTGAAGGTACTAACCTATATAGTGGTGGTGATTTTTAAAATTAAAGTTAGATGGCATTTATAAACATCCGTATGAAGATTTGCAGGTCCTGGAGTTAGAGGTTGATATGAAAGGGTAGAAATTAACTTACACACATGGATCAGTGATCTATTTTGCCATTAATACGTACAAGTCTCGATTAAATAATCTTTATACTTTCAAAACATGAATTTTCAAAGCCACTTCAAATGCCTTTTCGTATGACATAATAGCATTGAAACCTTAATTGATTTTTGTTTTATAGTATTCTTTCTCTCCATCTTTTTTATATTTGAAAAGATCTTTAAACCCTTTATTACTTTTAATGATACTATATGTTTTTACATTGTTTTTTAAATTAAGCTTTAGAAGTGACATACATAGCTTTACTTTTACATAAACTTCATCTTTATAATTCATATTCCATATCTAATGGCTTGTATGTTAATTTCATATTCATATTCGATGTTGTTTGACCGACCGGCTCTCTTAAACATATCGTCAAATACTTGATATGCGTCAGCTAATCCCATTTCTCTATGTTTTAGGGTTACATTACGTGACACGACCCTGAAGGGGCGTAAGAAACTACAAACAACTCTTTTCATTACAACCAAGGAGTAACACAGAGTTTAATGTCAAATGCGTTAATTTTAAGGTGAATGGAATGATGTGGGACTTGACAAGGCGTTTGGAAGGTGATTGTCTGGTCGAAATATTTGCTTTCGAAAGTGATGAGGGTTGGGATACATTGTGGCATCAGGTAATGATGTAAATTTGGATCTGTTCTGTGGTGAATGAGTTTTGGTTAGGGAATGGAATATGAAATTGATATTCTTTCTTTTTTAGCTTATTCAGGCTCTAGAACAAAATCATGGGTGCAAATTTTCTTTTGGGCCATATATTACGAGAGGAGTGGTCCTTTCACTTTGATGCCAATCACATTGACTCTCTCTTGGAATTTTAGTTTACTTCAAGATTTATTAGTTATTAGCGTAGTAATAAAATTTGATTGTGAAGATTAGCTGGTTTAATAACTGTTGAAATATATATATATATTTTTATGTTCAATAGAAGGCTTAACATACTTTCACTTCATTTATGGTTCTGTTATTAACTACTGAAATTACTATTCCCATTGCAGTTTTTTAATTATTAGTTACGGTATATTTAGCAATAATCTTTTAGCTTAGTGGTCAAGAGGGAGGTGGGAGGCTTTGCCTCTCTTGAAGGTTCAAGGTTCAATCCTTGATATTGACGAATAATTACTAACTTGGTGCACTAACTACTAACCACTAACCCTGCCGTTCAAAAAGAAAAAAAAGTTATGGTACATTTAACAAACATGTAGAGTCTGTGTCATAACAATAGGTCTTATGAAGCTTTTTTTTTTTTAATAGAATTACTATTGTAACGGTTTCCACGGAAATAAATATGAATGTGGAAGAGGTCTTCTTCTCAACAGGTAGAAATACAAAACAAAGATTTGCTGAAATTGACAGTCTGAGGTATGCCCGTGTATCATTTTCTTCATATTTTTATATTTGTGTCAATCACTTAAATTTCAAAAGTATAAGCTATGTGTAAACCTGAAAAGCATCTTTTTTGGGTTGCGTCTACTTTAAAAAAGACGAGCAAGTGTGCCAAATGAAAATATTTTAGCAAAAAATGGAGCGTGTCAAATTGGTCAAATGGGTTGAAACGGTCAAAAAGTCTATTTTTAATGCATACAATCTTCTAAATAGTTTTTTAGATGATTTGGATTATTATGTAATAATCTTTTAGTAATCAAAATTAAAACATCTTTTATTATATAATTGAATAGAAGTATTTGTTGATCAACCTAACCCAACCTGGTGTGTTTTAATCCACACTAGAAATGACACCTTCAACCGAACTTGGTAGTTAAATGTATTGCATCATTTAGTTAGCTAAAAACATATCATACATTATGCATTACCACTGCCGCATGAATAAGCACATTGATGTATTGTACAAAATTAAATCTTCAATTTAAATGTTTCCTCCAAAAATTTTAATGTTTATAGTTGTAAATGATTTTACCGTCTAGGGATTTGATTCAATGTTTTTATGTTTTCTTTTTCACTGATCAAGAACACTCACTTTGGTCTGCAACTTTCGCATCTAAATTTTTAGCTTTATAAGGTACGGATTGTTTGGTTTCAACTTCACAATAGATTAATACATTTAACTTCCTTCTACTTTAAAGGTTTTTGGATGTCGTATTATCCAGAGACAAGAGTAGAGATGTAATGAAAGTTTTTAGATGTTGTATCATCCAGAGTCGAGTAGAGACGTAATGAAACTGTTAATGTTAGATCATGTCACACCCCCACTTATAGCGGAAACACTAAAATGTAACGGACGAGATCGTCATAACACATTGATGGTTAATAAATATGCATTAAATGATGAAAACTAACATGTCATGACGTCACCGACACAAATGGAGACTTGTGTAGCTGTTAGTCATATCCACGACAAATGTAGTCAAAAAAGAATATCCAAAATGAATTCCACATTCATAGCATCCACATTAAATGCCTGCTGACCTAACTGTATAAACTGACATAGCTAGGTTCACAACCTTGGCTTTCTTGTCTACCTTACCATTAGCATGCTTGTTCAACTCTTTGACTTCTTTTCGCTAATCATTAGATTTTCCCAATATCTCTCTTAATATTCTTTAATTTAGGTGTCATAAGGTGTGTCACCAGTTTCGCCCACTCATGATGTCTATGATAGAATTCCAACTCTAACTTTTGCATCTTATTCATCGGGCAGTAGTACTCAGTCACCAAAGCTTTAAGCTCACCTAAAATGGCTATCGTAGCCTCCCTACCTCAGGTTTAAGCTTGAGTATTCTACTATTTTAGTGCTTTACCCACTAGTGAGCGAGTAACATACTTTATCATTTGGTTTTCAGTATAGCTGTTAATATCTATTACAGTTTCTATTTTTTTCTCAATCCAACGTGCCAGGCTTATTGCTCCACCTTTCCTTTCATACTCTTTTGATTAGAGTGTCAAGAATTTCATGTATGTACAACCAATCTTGTATTTAGTACCATTGCCCACTACATTATCATTTCCACCATTTGCTACTCAATCCATCAAGATCATCACATAGCCCAGTTCAAACATATTCTTAGTATACTAGTGATTCTTATATATAGGGTCCCCGTGACGTTCCCACCACATCCAAGATATACCGAGAACAGTGCTTAAACGGGTTATGTGACATCCGCTTACTCCATCAAGGCATAATTCTAGAACATTCAAACTCCTAATGCTCCAAGTTTTAAGATTAATCCAATGAACTAGGTAATACATGTGCAGGGAGCCTCATCATATTGTTATAACTCTTCGAAGACCACATACGTTTCAAACAAATAGTCCATCGCACAATTATTGAATTGCTAGAAGGAGTATCGTCTGATAGTGATTAGGACTAATGTTACAATATAAATCTCATGAAGGCTTAAGGTAGATTAGAATTTACATAAGAGTAAAGGTGATAAACATTTTCACACCATTAGTGAAGTCTTATAAGGACTGAGACTCCATTTTCCCAAAGTACAGAATGGAATGTTTGTGCTAACTATGAACATTATCTCATAGTAGGGTTTTCTAATCTTTGCCTGCACTGCGAATTGCAATTACGTGTGCACCTATAATTAAGATTTCATTTGCATGGTCAACCCCAGCTCATCCTACTTAAGCTGACTCATCTTGTAAAGTACAGTGTGATATTCATGATCGGAGGATCGAGGATATGGTCACTAACCAAATGTTAATTAAACGAAATTGTATAAAGGAATTGATTGAGAAATTATTCACTTGAGTAAGGAATAATCAAAAGAATTCATTAACTATACCTGGAAATCTGAAAGAGTAGTCATCTGCCTAGAGTATGCCGTGTCTCTTGTCTAATTGTGTCATGTTACACAGTGTCTTTGTCTCCAATTAATCAACCCAACAAGTTATAAATAAGGGCGTCTATAGCAATGTGACACAGGTGGAAACACGAAAGAAAGGCTGGCTTAACAACCTAAGTCCTTGGAAGAATTCTTATTATAACACTTTTCAATCCATACCGAATATAAGTTAAAGGCATAATAAGTTAAAGGCATAACGAGAGGAACGCTTACTTAATGCTTCCTCAAGGTACAAACAGGCAATCCAATGACCATAACTTTCCCAACTAAGTATATTCCAAATAGCACATAAGTTACGCTACCAAATATCATTTGGGAACATAAATTAAACATTCACATGTATTACATAGTCATATATGCGTACTACATGTTGGTACTTTACGTTTGTTTAAAACATTTCCCTTAATTTCGCACGTGATCATACATCATACATACAACTAGATAATAATCATTATTATCTTTCACCATCGTTTGTTTCGTACTTTATCATACATTTCGTACTTTATCTTTACTTTCACTTTCATCTAGATCCTTTCATAAGCTATACCCCATCCTTAGGCACGAAGCCACCTTAGTCTTGGGGTTAAGCGACAAGGATCCCGTTTCGCACGTATGGGTCAGTCACAAAGACTGACCCCCCCTCCTGTGTGTACCCTTATTGGTTAGCCAAGATCGCACACTACATCGCACACAGTTGAGCTAACAACTCATCAGTAAGTTGTGATCCTCTTTAAATTTGCTTCCAAGACTTTCATTCATTCATTATGTTCCACTTTTCATTATCTTTAATCTTTCGCTTCTTTTTAAGAATACTTTACGTATAAGACCATTAACATACAACGTAAAGTCACGTAATAATATGTAATAAGGAACACCAATATCACACCACAAGCATGCATAACATGAACAAACATAAACCACCAAAACATTCCAGACCAATCATTAATTTCTACTTCCCAAGATTTCAGAAAAATCCTAAGTCAACTTGGGCGCATGAGCACTATTTAGGCGCATGAGCACTATGTAGGCGCATGAACACTATGTAGGAACTTGAACACTATGTAGGAACTTGAACACTATGTAGGCGCATGAACAGTTGGGTTCATGGGCAATTTTAGGTACATGAGTAGTTCTAGGCGCGTGGGCACTATGTTAGTTGCATGGGCAGTTGGACGCATGGGCACTTAGGCATATGGACACTTAGGCGCATGGTCAGTGGACGCATGGGCACTTAAGCGCATGGACACTTAGGCGCATGGACACTTAGGCGCATGGGCACTTTTACCAGTTTTAGTTTATACTAATTTCAGTCTCCATTCAGCATCCTAATATATATTTAGCCAAACCTAGCATTCTAAACACTTCAAACATGCATACAATTACATAAATTCAGTCAAAACATTCACAAACAGACCCACACATAGAACAGGGTAAACATACGATTTCAAAGACACTGTGATTTGTAAAACGATAGTTTATATGCATTTTAGCCCCAAAATAAACTTTAAAACTGGAAAAGTGGAAATCTAGAACTCACCTCTTGCAGCTTTCGAGTAAGACTTCTTTAAACTCAAGAGCTCTGGGAGTTCAAACACCTAAACATACCAAGAACACACAACCAAACACATAAGGCTCGGTCCAAAGTTGATAATTTAGTTGAAACTGAGCAAAACACATGAAAAAGCTCACCTTTCAGTCGATCTTCTTCTTCTTCTCTCTAAAAACTGATGGACTCTGCTGTTCTCTCTAAAGAACCAAAGCAGTTGGTGTAGCAGGGAACATCATAATATTAAAGTTTGCCCCTTGCACAACTTTAACCCCTTGACTTAGGTTATTTTACTTTACTTTCTTTTTACTTCTCTTTTCTTTTCTTTTATAAATTTTCGGGTGTTACAAGTCCACCCCCTTATATAGGTTTCATCCCTGAAACCTGTCACTCCTTGAACAGTATAATGCCGCCATATCTCTTCCTCAGTCTCTCACGTAGACTCGGATCCCTTCCTATGCCTCCACTGTACTCACACCAGTGGAACCATGTTATTCCGTAACTTCTTTTATTTTCGATCAATGATTGCCACTGTTTGCTCTATATTATTGAGTCGTTCATCCATTTCAATGTCCTCTAGTGGTACAATCATATCTTCATCAGCTAGGCACTTTCTTAGAATAGATACATAGAATGTTGGATGAATCCCACTTAACTCATCGGGTAGCTACAACTTATAAGCCACCTCTCCTACTCGAGAAATGATTTGAAAATATACCTCGGGCTTAGCTTTTCCCGCCTTCTTAACCGCATAATTCCCTTCTAAGGTGAAACCTTTAGCATAACATTATCACCCAGCATGAATTCAATTGCTCTACGCCTCTTGTCAGCATAGGACTTTTGCCTATATTTTTCCGCCTTCATAAAGGTCTTGATCTCCTCCAACTTTTCAGTTGTAGCCTCGATCACTTCAACGCTTCCCAACTCCTTCTGTCCGATGTCATCCCAACATGCGGGTGTTCTACAATTCCTACCGTATAGCATCTCATATGGTGGTATACCAATGTTGGCATGATAACTGTTGTTGTATGAGAATTAAGCTAATAGTAAGTGTTCGTCCCAACTTCCTCCAAAGTCTATGACGCATGCTTGGAGCATATCCTTAAGCGTCTGTATAGTTCTCTCTGACTGACCATCTGTCTGAGGATGATAAGTCGTACTGGTGTGCAACCTCATTCCCATCGCGTCATGAAATCTCTTTCAAAACTTGGATGTAAATCGACTGTCACGGTCAGACACGATAGACACTTGTACACCGTGATGCATCACAATCTCTTTGATGAACAGATCAGCCAACATCTCAGATAAATATGTCTCACGGATTGGTAGAAAGTGAGCATTCTTCATCAAATGATCAACTATCACCCATATAGCATCATACCCCCTTGCCGTTCGTGGTAACTTCGTAATGAAGTCCATGGTGATGTGCTCCCATTTCCAATCGGGTATATCCAAAGGTTGGATTTTCCTGTATGGCTTTTGATGTTCCGCCTTCACTTGCAAACAAGTAAGGCACTTGCTCACATACTCCGCTACATCGCACTTCATTCCCGACCACCAATAATTCTTCTTTTTATCCTGATACATCTTCGTGGCACCGGGATGAATCGAATACCGAGTCTTATGAGCATTGTCCATAATCCTCCCTCTTAGATCACCATAAGAGGTATCCACATCCGTCCAGTTCGGGTTTTAACACCGATAGTGTTCTCACCCAACTCTACGACTAGACCTTTCATACGCTCGGAATTCATCCGATCTTCTCTCAGCACTTCATCCTAAAATTCTTTGACCTGTTTCACCACCTCAGCGGGCATAACCAACTGATAAGCCTTCACTCGAATTGGCTTGGGTCTCTCTTTTCGGCTTAGGGCATCGGCCATGATGTTGGCCTTGCCTGGATGGTAGTGGATCTCACAATCATAATCCTTTATAAGCTCCAACCATCTCCTTTGGCTCACGCTCAAGTCTTTTTGCTCGAAGAAGTACTTTAGGCTCTTGTGGTCGGTGAAGATGGTGCACTTCGTCCCGTACAAGTATTGCCTCCAAATCTTCAACGCAACAACCACGACTGCCAACTCTAAATCATGAATGGGATAGTTAGCCTTATGGATCTTCAACCGTCGGGATGCGTAGGCTATAACGTTTTCCCGTTGCATCAGCACGCAACCCAATCCCGAATAAGAAGCATCCGAATATACTACCAAGTCTTTGCTTCCTTCGGGTAACGTCATGACCGGAGCTTGAGACAATCTCATCTTCAACTCCTCGAAATCATTCTCTTGCGCTTGACCCATACGAAATTCGCATCCTTACAGGTTAACTTAGTCAACGGAGAAGCTATCTTAGAGAAGTCTTGGATAAATCTCCTGTAATAACCCGCCAAACCTAAGAAACTACGGATCTCGAATGGCGTCTTTGGAGATTCCTATTGCATCACTGCTTCAACCTTTGCTGGGTCCACCATCATCCCTTCAGGACTAACAACACGACCCAAAAAGTGAACCTCCCATAACCAGAACATGCATTTGGAGAACTTGGCATACAGCTTCTCCTTTCTAAGCATCTCCAGTACCTCTCGAATATGACCGGCATGCTCCTCTTCACACTTTGAATAAATCAGGATATCATCAATGAACATAATCACTGATTTTTCCAACATCAACCAACACACCCGATTTATCAAGTCCATAAAAGCAGCTAGCGCGTTGGTTAAAACAAAGACATAACGAGAAACTCGTAGTGTCCATAACGTGTGTGAAAAGCTGTTTTGGGGATATCGTGCTCCTTCACCTTCAACTGATGGTAACAAGATCGGAGATCTATCCTCGAGAAACAACTAGCACCTTGGAACTGATCAAGCAAGTCATCAATCCTTGGTAAAGGATACCGATTCTTCATTATTAGCTTGTTCAGCTCACGGTAGTCGATGCACATCCTCATACTACCGTCCTTTTTCTTTACAAATAAGACCGGAGCACCCCATGGAGAGATACTTGGTCGAATGAAGCCCTTATTTAATAGATGTTGCAATTGAGCCATCAGTTCCTAAATCTCAGATGGAGCTAGATGATACAGTACCTAAGCAATAGGTTGAGCATAAGGTATTAGATCAATCTGGAACTTGATCTCACGATCAAGGTGGCACACAAGTTAGATCTTCTGGGAACACGTTAGGGAAGTCACACACAACTAGTATGTCGGACAATTGTGGTGCTAACACATCCACATCCTTCACGTAAGCCAGGTATGCATTACATCCACATTTCATACACTTCTCTGCCACCACCATCGAAATCACTTTCAGAACCATAGTAACTCGATCACCGTAGATCATCACTGAACTCCCATCAGGCGTGGTCAATCGAATCATCTTCTTATGACACACGATATTTTCCTCGTAGGCTACTAGCCAATCCATCCCTAGGACTACATCAAATTCGCCTAAGGTCATCACAAACAGTCTAGCAGGAAACTTATGACCTTCTAATTCTATGTCACAACCCTCTATCAGATTAGAAATCCTGATAGACTTACCTATAGTAGTTTCTACATCAAAGGGCTCACAATACTTCTACTTCTAACAGGCAACTTAGCACAGAAGATAGGAGAAATAAAACTCCTACTAGCACCAGCATTAAATAATACAAAGGCATAAATTTGGTTTACTAGGAACGTACCTGACACGACATCAGGGTCCACTCTAGCCTCCTCCAGGGTCATCGTGAATGCTCTGGCTTTAGGTCTCTTCCTATCATTCTCCTTCCCCTTCTTTGCCCTAGAACTTTTATCCCTCGACTCTTACAATCCCTACTCAGATGGCCCTCTTCACCATATTTATAACATCTTACAACCCCACACTCTCTTCCTATATGACCGGACTTCCCACACTTGAAGCAGAGGTTTAGTACCCACTTGCACTCCCCTGTATGTTCCTTCCCGCACTTACCACACTTCTTCATTCCCGTACCTGATGTTACTACCCTTCGATCATCCAACCTTGCCCTCTTGTTGTTTGGAGTGAAACCCCCACAACCAAACTGCTTCTCATTCTAGTTCCTGTCACCACCACCCTTCTTACTCTCCTTTACCTCCGCTACCTCTCTCTCATCATACAACCTCACTTCCATATCAACCACCAACCTAGAAGTACTCGGCTGGGCGGCGATCATTTGCCTGTGGATATCCGCGACAAACCCTGGATATACCACTTGATCTTCCTTGATACCGGCGTCACCTGATCTGGCACCAGCCTTGCCATCTCGTTGAACTTAGTAGTATACTGTTGGTGTGTCATAGTTCCCGCCTCCAGCTGTAAGAACTCTCTCTCAATCTTGTCAAGTTCCCTGTGAGGAGAAAACTACTCGATCACCATCCTTTTCAATTCACTCCACCTCATCCTCCTAAAAGCCTTGCTGCCCCCTGCCTAGACAATATTGTCCCACCAACATAAATCCAAGTCCACAAATGAGTGGGTAGCAAACATCACCTTTTGATCCTCCATACATTCACTGATATCCAACATAGCCTCCATCTCTCTTATCTATCGGTGAGCAGTAGCAGCATTACCATTGCCATCAAAAGTTGAGGGTCTACATCTTTGAAATACTCCATAGTTACAGCCCCGTGTTGTTTCCTTCACAGCTTCTTCCTCCTCCTCCTCACTTCAAGACAACTGTCTCAGCCTCCGATTGCTCTCTTTCTCCTCTCTCATTATTCCCTCTCTCAGCGGTCTTCTTCTTTTCCTTCTTTTCCTTCTTCTCATCCTTTCTTACAGCTCTAATCACTTTGGTCACCAAGACGACAGAATTGTCTGCATGACTTGATGAACCTCCTCAACTACTGCCACTTTCACTGAGACCCTCAAGTTAGCACTCTCATCACCGCCTTCCTAGTGATGGATCTCGGGCTCCTCAGGTGCTGTTTCGGAAGTTCTAGCCCTGTTTCTCATGACGCGCGGCCTAGTACCACGTCCACCACGTCCTCCACCTTACGAAGCCTTTGAAGACCTACCACCAGCCATCTTCTAAACATTATAAGATTCAAACACCAACACGGTCATTCAAGGTAATAGCTCGGATTATGTCAAGTATAATAAGTCCCTAATTACAGTGGCCAGTTGTGATTAGCCACTTACTTGACTCTTTATTACCTAAACACTTCCTATCCTGACTACACCAGTATCCAAATCTACTAAGAGCATATAAATCAAATAATATTGACATGTAGTACCGGTTAACTTTAAGAAAATTACCTGATGGCATGTAGCTACTTGGGCTGGCATCCTTCTATTGGATCCCATTTTCAGTTTAAGTTTAGGTTTTGAAATAATTTAGCCATTTCTCTTAAACTTCAGCTTTGATACCAACTTATTAGGCCCCATCCCGGAAACTTCACGGTTGGTCAATCACAACCTTATTTATAATAAAAAACACTAAATTTCATAAAACATTGCAGCGGATTAATTTATCAAAAACCATTCATGCATTAATAATTGATGTTGACAAATAATACATCATTGTTTTCCAAAAGTTACAAAAGAATATTCGGTTGTATTACAAAACAAAAACATTATCACGCATGAAATGGATGCCAGTACTTGCCCGCCAAGTAGCTTCACCCTCGTGCCATCCTCAGCAACAAGTTATCTGTCAACTGAATATGCATAAAAAGTCAGCGTTGCCGAGTGAGTTCTAGTTTTATAATAAAATACTTTACGTCTTTATGAAACATTTCCTTTACTTTTGCATGTGATCATACATCATACATACAACTAAATAATAATCATTATTATCTTTCACCGTCATTTGTTTCATACTTTATCGCATATTTCTACTTTATCTTTATCTTTCACTTTCATCAAGATCCTGTCATAAGCTATACCCCATCGTTAGGCACGAAGCCACCATATTATTGGTGTTAAGCAACAAGGACCCCGTTTCGTACGTACGGGTCATTCATAAAGACTGACCCCTGTGTGTACGCTCATGGGTTAGCCAGATCACACGCTACATCACATATAGTTGAGCTAACAACTCATCAATAATTTGTGATCCTCTTTAAATTTGCTTACAAGACTTTCATTCATTCATTATGTTCCACTTTTCATCATCTTTAATCTTTCACTTCTTTATAAGAATACTTTACGTATAAGACCATTAACACATCATGTAAAGTCACGTAATAATACGTAATAAGGAACACCAATAACCAACCATAAACATGCATAACATGAACAAGAATTAACCACCAAAACATTCCAGAGCCAAATCATTAATTTCTAATTCCCAAGATTTCAGAAAAATCCTAAGTCAACTTAGGCGCATGAACACTATGTAGGCACATGAGCACTATGTAGGTGCATGAACACTATGTAGGCGCTTGAACAGTATGCAGGCGCATGAACAATTGGGCGCATGGGCAATTTCAGGTGCATGAGTAGTTCTAGGCCCATAGGCACTATGTCAGGCGCATAGGCAGTTGGACACATGGGCACTTAGGCGCATGGACACTTAGGTGCATGGTCAGTGGGCACATGGCCACTTAGGCGCATGGACACTTAGGCGCATGGACACTTAGGCGCATGGACACTTTTACCAGCTCTAGGATATACTAATTTCAGTCCCTATTCAGTATCCTAATATATTTTTATCCAAACCTAGCATTCTAAACACTTAGAACATGCATACAATTACATAAATTCAGTCAAAACATTCACAAACACACCCCCACACATAGAATAGGGGTAAACATACGGTTTCAAACACATGATGATTTGTAAAATGATAGTTTATATGTATTTCAACCCTAAAACAAACTTTAAAACAGAAAAGTGGGGATCAAGAACTCACCTCTTACAGCTTTCGAGTAAGACTTCTTCAAACTCAAGAGCTCTTGGAGTTCAAACACCTAAACACACCA
This sequence comes from Flaveria linearis, assembly GCA_024085815.1. NCBI lineage: Eukaryota > Viridiplantae > Streptophyta > Magnoliopsida > Asterales > Asteraceae > Flaveria > Flaveria linearis. The sequence continues at coordinate 48,728,348 of CM044005.1, forward strand.
AGAACATACAACCGAGCACATAAGGCTCGGTCCAAAGTTGACAATTTAGTTGAAACCGAGCAAAACATAAGAAAAGTCACCTTTCAGTCGATCTTCTTCTTCTTCTTCTCTCTAAAAACTGATGGACTCTGTTGTTCTCTCTAAAGAACCAAAGCAGTTGGTGTAGAAGGGTAGTGGGCGGCCATGCCCACCTTTTTAAACATTATAATATTCAAGTTTGCCCCTTGCATAACTTTAACCCTTTGACTTGGGTTATTTTACTTTTATTTCTTTTTTTCTTCTCTTTTCTTTTCTTTTATAAATTTCCGGGTGTTACAGCTATTGATAACATAAAATGAATCACCAATGTTCAAAATGCTAGAACAAGTCTATTATGAAATCTTTAGTGTCATCTTTAAGGCATCAACTCTAGCTACCTACAATGATTGTTGTTACCTGAAAAGATATTCTCAAAAGGTCAACAAATAGTTGGTAAGTTCACAGGTTTAACTAATAAAATGATTTTGTGTAGAAGTTTGTTGGACATAAGTGTATAAAATTATAATCAAGTAATATCACAAGTAATCATGAGCCTCACAACTAAAACTATGACGTACACATAGATTTTGTCAAAACATATTCACCCTAAGGTTTGTTTGTGAACACCTGTCGATAGTACTATCAACACCTGTCGTCAGCTCCCCCGGAGTTAAATAGTTGTGTATAAAGTACCACGCAGAAAAATCATGCATGTACCAGATATAAACTTGTAAAATAGTTCCATATAGTCCCAAATGAATACTTTATTTCACAACAGCAAAATGTTGAGCATATTTTTCTCCCTTGAGATTTATAAATAATTGTAATGAAACGGGGCCGCGAACTCACGTCGATTTGATACGAGCAATAGTAAGAATCTCAAGCTTCTAGAAATAACAATATATAATTTGACTTGTAATGAGTCTAATGAACATTATGACACATCCGGTCTATCTCGGGTCGGTTCGGCTTTAACGCGCGAGTCGCTCGAAAAGATATATATATATATATATATATATATATATATATATATATATATATATATATATATATGTATACTTCATTAGCACACACTAAAGTATATATACATTTACTTTTCTATAAATAAATAACCCGATTCACACCATGATGATATATTTATATTTTTTATGTTTCACCCTATACGCACACACAGTATATATACATATCATTATTTACTCGGGTAGATACACCCTTGAAAATTATATATATATATATATATATATATATATATATATATATATATATGTATCACATACTCATTTATATATAATCATACAAAAGTATACATCTTAACTAGCACACACACACACGACAACACATACACAATCGGGTACCACATTCAATACCCAAGTATACCTCATATGAATACATACATATTTATTATAAATTACACACTCATACATTACAATTATACACACATAACCACATATATGATATATTACACATACATGCATCACCACTATACACACACATAACCACACACACACACACATGCAGATATATATATATATATATACACACACACACACATATATATATATATATATGTGTGTGTGTGTGTGCGTGTGTGTGTGTGTGTATAACAAAACAAAGAACAACAACAAGATAAGTGCCATTTTGAAGAATGTTGTATATTGCTCTCAAGTTTTATTACAAGTGTTATAAAACATAAGAATAAATACAAGAACCTAAGATACTTTATACTACGTCCTACAGCAGGTTATACTTTGAAAGCCAGCTGGAAGCACTAATTTAGATAGTAAGATCAATGTATAGTTAAAATGCAGATTGCCTTTTGACTTGTGACAATGACATACCATAGCTCACATCCTAATCTATTATAAAAAGGATAAAAGGTACAATGTAGAAAGTAGCAAATCAGTTACCATAATCTATAGTTGACAAAAGCATGGACCTTTTCACCAACTTATATAAGTTGGTGAGTCTTCAGAGTGGCAGCGGAAGTTGTTCAGCTTTCTGTCGAAAGGTGATCAGAGAAAGCATGTCTTCTCTGCCTTTGAAAGAAATCTGTATTCGGTCTTTTATCTTTGAAAGACTTTATCTTTGAAGTTTTGGAAGACTTCATCTTTGGCTTTGGAAGATTTGGTCTTTGGTTTTGCAAGATTTTACACTTAGAATATTTTCTTTGAGTTATCTAAAACTTCTGAAGTAACTCTACTCTGTACTTCACGCATGCATGCTGGAAGCTCTTTGGTTGCTTTGGTTGCATCAGCCTTTAAATATAAACCTTATAAACTCCCAGGCTGATGCTACCAAAGCGGAGAAGGTTACTCAGATATTGACAGTCCTCATCAGGATCAATACCATTACTTTCTTCATCATTTAGTCATAATTCCGTAGACTCTTATAGTACCTCCTCATGTCATAGATATAATGTAGAGGAAGATCAAGCATATCTTACCAGAAATAGACATCTTAACCACCTTGATCTCTAATGAAATACCATCTGTCTGGATTTGTAGCAAAAGTTCGGGACAGGGTGGGTCTCCCTGCTGCAAGAGGCTCTACTTGTGTTGGACTTGGTTGAGCAGCCTCTTCTTGAGCTACCTCAACATGCTCTGACTCATCTTGAGGTGTAGAGGTGGATGCCTTGTACTTTTTCTTCTTGCTAGTGTCCTTCTTCATGGCCATCCTTTTCTTGCTCTTTGCAGACTTTAACTGAGAAGACTGGCCTTCAGTACCAGGTTTTTCTTGTATGTCTTTCTCAGTTGGGTCCTCTTCCCTTACAGGTTTAGAAAGAGAGGGATCAGGATCCTGCTGTGGATTAGAAGATGAAGTTGGTTGTGGTCCAGCACTGGGACTAGGTTGTGTTGTCTCTAGGGGTTCAACATTCTCAACTTCATATAGAACTTGACTTGATGGAGAATGCAAGTAAAAAAACTCCCCCTTTTTATTTTTTTCTTGATCACTCTAGTGTGCTCATCCATAGTGAATAGAGACGTGGACCAAGCCACCTTCTATATAATCCATACAGCTTCAAGAAGCTCATCATCCTCTGCCTATCAACAGACATCTTTTGGCTCTATCAGATGATGCCTCTTGACTTTAAAACTTTTTCCCTCATCTTTTTTCTTAGCAGCCTTGTGTTCTTTTATCACTTTTTACTCAATCTTCTTGAGATACTCTAATTCTATGTATTCATAGGATAAAGGAAGAAGTGCAGATGCCTGATAAAGGCATGTGGTACTCAGGTATCTGATTATGTTTTGTCTATCTGCTTTCTTGTCTACCTGAGGTTGTTTCTCAGTTGGTACAGCCTCTGTCTTAGGGTTTTCTTGAACTAGGAGAGGGTAGGAGCATATTTGTAGATTCTTTTCTTTCTCCTTTCTTCCTTGATCTTGAGGAGCAGTTCTTTATCCTCTGCCTGCGTCCTCTCTTTTGACAACTCAGTATCAGCCAGTTCGTTAAGCTCTCCCAAGGGAAAAGAGATGAGTTTATCAATGTTATAGTTCCTGGTCCCCAAGTAGTTTAATCTGGGTGGAGAGACCTTTGGCATTCATTACTTGGTTCAGCACTTACGCTCTGGCTAGAGAGAGGTTGTGACGCACCTTTACTAGCTGGTGCCTCACTGAGGGTAGAGTATGTTGAAGTAGTTCCTATAACATGGTTAATAGGGTCTATCACTACCTTCAGTCAAGGTTTCCTCTTCGAAGCTAATCTTAGGGTCCCCCTCAACATTGATATTGCCTGTTAGCCTTTATCTTCTTTTATGTCCGAACTCTTCAATAATCTTATCTTGAATCCTATTTGCCAGTCTGTTAGCTTGTCTATTTTGACTGGGATTGGCAAGTGACATGTGGACTAGAGGAATATGATCGTAGTATTTCAGGGTCTGAAAATTCAAGACCTCTTGCTAGCACTGAAGTCTATATAGTATCAGGGCTCTCCTTTTATTATCATACCTCCACCCTAGTATTTCATTCTCAGCATCATTGGGTGGGGTAGACATAGCCCTTGGGATACCCTCCTAAAACAAACTTTGTATGAGTGAGTCCACATCAATGTGTACTTGAGGAGGTTGCTGAGAATGGACAATTGAAAGTGAGGGTGGTGAATCCTTAATGTCCAAACTCTAAGAATACTCCCAGGTCCTCAAGTTCAGGGATAAAGAAGTGTGGTAAATATGGAAGAGAGCATGTTGGTGAGTGCAAGTGGGGGACGAATGTGTGCTTCAAGTGTGGGAAGCCCGGTCATGTGGTGAAGGTGTGTGGACTTATACAATGTTATAACTGTGGTAAGGAAGGCCACGTGAGCAGGGACTGTAAGAAGCCATGGGCTGAGAGTTCTGAGGCGAAGAAGAGGTCGGAAGAAGAAGGACATAGGGCAACTGCTAGAGCCTTCACGATGATGCGGGAGGGGGCCAGAGAGGTTCCCGATGTCGTGTCAGGTATGTTTCTAGTAAACCAAACTTGTGCCTCTGTGTTATTTGATTCTGGTGCTAGTAGGAGTTTCATTTCTTCTACTTTCTGTGCTAAGTTGCTTGTCAGTAGTAGGAGCGTTGATAAGCCATTCGACATAGAAACTGCTATTGGCAAGTCCACTGGGATTACTAATAGGATAGACGACTGTATCATACAACTAGAAGGTCATAGGTTTTCTGCTATATTAAATGTGATGCCCCTAGGCGGATTCGATGTAGTACTAGGGATGGACTGGTTAGCAACCTATAAGGCAAACATCGTGTGTCGCAAGAAGATGATTCGCTTAATTGCACCCGATAGGAGTTCGGTGACGGTTTACGGTGATCGTGTCACTACGGTTCCAAAGGTGATTTCGATGGCTGTGGCGGAAAAGTGCATGAGACATGGATGTAGTTCCTATCTGGCCTACGTGAAAGATGTGGATGCGTCAGTACCACAACTGTCTGATGTGCCACTGGTATGTGACTTTCCGGACGTGTTCCCAGAAGACTTGCCAGGTGGGCCACTGGATCATGAGATTGAGTTCCATATTGATCTGATACCCGGTGCTCAACCCGTTGCCAAAGCACCGTATCGATTAGCTCCTACCGAGATGAATGAACTAATGGATCAACTACAGGAGTTGATGGAAAAAGGGTGTATCTGACGGAGGATCTCTCCTTGGGGTGCTCCAGTATTGTTTGTGAAGAAGAAAGACGGTAGTATGCGGATGTGCATCAATTACCGAGAGCTGAATAAGTTGACAATGAAGAATCGGTATCTGTTACCAAGGATTGATGACTTGTTCGACCAGCTTCAAGCTACCAGTTGGTTCTCGAGGATAGACCTCCGATCTGGCTACGATCAATTGAAGGTGAAAGAGCAAGATATCCCTAAGACAGCTTTTCATACGCGTTATGGACATTACAAATTTCTTCGTTATGTCTTTTGGCTTAACTAACGCACCAGCTGCCTTTATGGATTTGATGAACCGAGTATATTGGCCGATGTTAGATAAATCAGTGATTGTGTTTATTGATGATATCCTGATTTATTCAAAGAACGAGGAGGGGCATGCTGGTCACATACGTGAAGTATTAGAGACACTTAGAAAAGAAAAGTTGTACGCTAAATTCTCTAAGTGTGTGTTTTGGTTGCGCGAGGTGCAATTTATGGGTCATGTGGTGAATGGTAAATGAATTATGGTAGACCCAGCCAAGGTTGACGCAGTGATGCAATGGAAGTCTCCAAAGACGCCGTCCAAGATCAGTAGTTTCTTGGGTTTGGCGGGTTATTATAGGAGGTTCATCCAGGACTTTTCTAAGATAGCCTCATCTTTGACTAAATTGACTTGAAAGGATGTGAAATTTGAGTGGGGTCGAAAACAGGAGGATGCTTTTGAGGAGTTGAAGATGAGATTGACTCAAGCTCCTGTTTTGTCATTACCCGAAGGGAGTGAAGACTTAGTGGTGTATTCAAATGCATCTTATTCGGGGCTAGGTTGCATGTTAATAGAACGTGGAAGGGTAATAGCCTACGCATCCTGATAGTTGAAGACCCACGAAGTCAATTACCCTACCCACAATTTGGAGTTAGCGGCTGTGGTCTTCGCGTTGAAGATTTGGAGGCAGTACATGTACGAGACGAAGTGCACAATCTTCACGGATCACAAGAGCTTGAAATATTTTTTGAGCAAAAGGATCTCAACATGAGACAGAGGAGATGGTTAGAGCTCATCAAAGACTATGACTATGAGATCCACTATCATCCAGGTAAGGCCAACGTCGTGGCCGATGCCCTTTGCCGAAAGCAGAGACCTGACCTGATTCGGGTGAAAGCTTATCAATTGGTTATGACCGCTGATGTGATGACCCAAGTGAAAGAATTTCAAGAAGAGGTGTTGAAACAAGATCGCCTAAATTTCGAGCGAATGAAGGGTTTAGTTGTAGAATTGGGTGAAAACACTCTCGGTGTTAAAACCCGAAATGGACGGATAAGGATTCCCTGATACGGATACCTAAGGGGACAAATCATGGATGAAGCTCATAAGACTCGACACTCGATTTATCCTGGTGCCACGAAGATGTATCAGGATATGAAGAAAGACTATTAGTAGCCGCATGAAGCGTGATGTAGTAGAGTATGTGAGCAAGTGCCTTACTTGTTTACAAGTAAGGCAGAACATCCGAAGCCATACGGGAAGATCCAACCATTGGATATACCCAAATGGAAGTGGGAGCACATCACCAAGGATTTTATTACTAAGCTACCTTGTACGGCGAGGGGGTGCGATACCATATGGGTGATTGTTGATCGATTGACGAAGATTGCTAACTTCCTACCGATCCGCGAGACGTATTCCTCCGAAAGATTGGCGGATCTGTTCATTAAAGAGATTGTAGCTCGCCACGGCGTGTCGGTGTCTATAGTGTCAGATCGTGACACCAGATTCACATCGAAGTTTTAGAAAAGGTTCCATGATGCGATGGGGACGAGGCTGCACATTAGCATGGCTTACCATCCTCAGACGGACGAACAGTCTGAGATAACGATTCAGACACTCGAGGATATGTTTCAAGCATGCGTGATCGACTTTGGAGGAAATTGGGATAATCACTTACCGTTAGCTGAGTTCTCGTACAATAACAGTTATCATGTCAGCATTGGTATGCCACCTTACGAGATACTATACGGTAGGAGATGTAGGACACACGTATGTTGGGGTGATATTAGGCAGAAAGAGTTGGGGAACCTTGAGGTGATGGAGGCTATAACTGAAAAGTTTGAAAGAATCAAAGCCTTTATGAAGGCGGCGAAGGATAGACAGAAGTCGTACGCCGATAAGAGGCGTAGACCGATTGAATTCAAGGTGGGCGACCGAGTAATGATGAAGGTCTCACCTTGGAAGGAAATCATTCGGTTCAGGAAGCGAGGCAAGCTGAGTCCGAGGTATATAGGACCTTTCCGAATCATCGCACGAGTAGGAGAGGTGGCCTATCGGTTAGAATTGCCAGAGGAGTTAATTGGAATCAATCCGACATTCCATGTATCTCATCTGAGAAAGTGCTTAGCTGAAGAAGATATGATTTTACCACTGGATGATATCGAAATAGACGAACGGCTCAATTATGTAGAGTAGCCGGTGGCAGTCATTGATCAAAAGGAGAAGAGATTGAGGAATAAAGTGGTTCCACTGGTGCGTGTGCAGTGGAAACATCAAAAGGGTTCAGAGGGTACGTGGGAGACTGAAGAGGAGATGAGACAACATTACCTACAGTTATTCTAAGAGTGACAAGTTTCAGGGATGAAACCTTTTTAGGGGGGGTGGACTTGTAACATCGGGGAAAATTTTGTCTAGGGTAAAAGAAAAGAAATAAGAAGAAAGGAAATAAAAAAGTTATTGTACGAAAAGAAAGAAAGCTAAAGTGGAGGGGGCTAAGTGTAAGTAGGACAAAATAATATTATTTATTTTGTTTAAAAGTTGGTATCACCGCCCATACTACCTGTTACACCCATTGCTCCATGTTTTAGAGAGAGAAAGCAACAAAGCTTCGTTCTAGAGAGAGAAAGCAGCTGAATTCGTATAAGGTAAGCAAATTTAGTGTCGTAGGGTTAGTTTTATGCTTTTTTTGGCTATGTAGCCGGTTTATACATGTTCTCATGTGTATGCATGCGCTCGGATTTGTGTTTATGAAAGTATTTAGGTGTTAGAAACATCTGTAAAGTTCAAGCGGAAGAGTTTACGCTTGAAAGCAGCTAAGGTGAGTCTCTAGACCCCATGTTTTACTTGTTTTACTACTTTTCGGGGCTGAAAATGCATGTAAATGATTTTTGATAAAGATGTTATATGTATGACCGTATGAATATATGCTTGTATGTTGGTAGTTTGTGGTTGTACATGTTATGCTAGGGCTTAGAATGGTAGTGTAAGGCTTAGAACATGCTAAGACATTGTTTAGGACTGAAAAATATGTTAGAAACATATGAGATGGTGTTCATGCGCCCAAACAGGGCCTATGCGCCTGAAAAATAGACTTAAAAGTATAAGTATGAGATGATGCGCCCAAACAGTAGCTCATGAGCATAGATTTGCCTTAGAATTTCTAAGTGTAAGTTCATGCGCCTGAACAGTAGTTCATGCGCCTAAGTTTTGGCTGAAACGCCTAAGTATAGGGTCATGCGCCCAAATAGTGCCCATGCGCCCAAAAGGTTTATGCGCCTAAGTGTTGAAATGGTCAAGTGTAGGTTCATGCGCCTGCATAGTTGAGAAATGCCCAAGCAGTCATGATGCGCCTAAATAGTGTCCATGCACCCAACACTTAGAAAATTTTTTCTAAATTTTGAGGAAAAACAGAATTTTAGGGTTTGACCCTAGTTTGACTTGTGGGCTGTTTTGGACTATTCTAAGCATGATGTAAGGCCCCGCTCCCGGGCGCCCTACTGTTGGTGGTTCATCGCACATAAAACATACACAATGTATATAATCATAAAATAACGCAGCGGAAATGATAAAATATATACATTCTGTGTCATTAATAATAGTCATTACATCATTGACTCGATTACAAAATGAAGCTTTCTCTACTTTGTCCCTCCTCCTAAGATCATACAGCGACCTCTAGGGGGGGGGTATCAAGTGCAAACATTTAAAGTTTATAATTTTTATACTAAAGAATATTCCTTAAATAGTTCCGTACATCGGAACTCTGACGGAATACTCTTGACACACACATGCAACATATTTCGTTGCATGTGCTACGCGCACGCATCCATGCGTGGCGAACTTATCAAAATCTAAAGAAGATTTCTTAAATAATCCCTTCCGGGGGAATACTCAAGAAATCTCATAATGGCATGCAACGTGATGAGTTGCGTGCGTTATAGACCCACAACGCATGACGTTGCATCATTTTTAAATGGAGAATGCCATCCCAAAAGAGCTGAGTAGCCGCCTCGTGCCATCCCCAGCAACGCTACCTGCCAACTGGAAACACATAAAAAGTCAGCGTTGCTGAGTGAGTTCTAGTTTTATAATAAAACATACCTTTACTTATTTAAAAGTATCCTTTCGTGCATGCATTCATACATCATACGTACACAGAGATAATATTCGTTATTATCTTCATCATTCGTTATCTTTAACTTCTCGTATGGATTCTGTCAGACTTTACCCACTTCATAGCACTCGGCTATGATTACGGTGGTCGAATGACAAGAATCCCGTTCGTACTTACTTGCGCACATTGAAAGGTGAATTGTACCAATACCATATGCTACACCCCAATCAGTCTTAGCTACCGGGCCGTAATCAACATATGACGGGAGCGTATGCCCGGTACTAGAGGTAAGCGGTAGAGGTACCATGACCATGGTCAATCACATAGAAGGACCAATCGCGTTATTCAATGCTTGCAAGACATAATTCGTTCGTTCATTAATGCATGTATTCATCATCATTCATTCATTCGTTCATTCATTAATACATGCATTCATCATCGTGTTCCTCTTTCGTTATCTTTCACTTTACGTTACATAATACTTCGTTCGTTCGTTAATACGTAAAGTCATGGAAAGATATTCATAAATCATTATTATAGGAACACACACGCACCATACATACATCATCATACATAGCGTCATACACGCATCGTCATACATTCATCGTACATACATCGTCATACATAACATCGTACGTGCATCATCATCCTACCTACCTCGTCATCATTATCATACATACATTGTCATACCTAACGTCATACGTGCATCATCGTCGTCATCATACATAACCTCGTACATACATAGCCAACATACATACATTGTCATACCTAACGTCATACGTGCATCATCGTCGTCATCATACATAACCTCGTACATACATAGCCTACATCATCAATCATTACTAGGCACTTACTATTCGTCGTCCTGATGCAGTAGCACTAACTGTCCCTCCAAGACCGTGAGGACTCATACTAGGACCTTACATAACATGTCGAGTCCACAATCATACCTTAGACGTATAACACAACATTATACCCAAATGGGTCGTACATACATACGTCAGTAAACAAGTTTATATGTGTTCCAGCCCCAAAAATCATTTAAAAATAGTAAATGAGGGGTCCTAGAACTCACCTGTGCTTGACAAGCAGCCTCTCAATCAAGCCTTTAAGACGCGGGTAACACTACACTGCCTGCAGATAAGTTAACACTCAAAAGAGTTAATTTCTGCCTAATTTCGCCACTAATTTCGCAGGTAGTTTCGCCGGTAATTTCGCCGGGCGAATTAGCAGTTTCGCTGCTAATTTCGCTGGGCAGCAATCCGCCAGTTTCGCTGGACAGATTCGCTACTTCGAGCGCCCAACTTTCGTTGGAATTCCCTAGTTTCGCAATATCTAAGGTCAACTTGGACATTGGCATAGTCATCAGCGAAACCATAGTTTCGCTCTGGCGAATATATAGTTTCGCTTCAGCGAAACTGTAACTTCGCTGTAGGCTCCTCCAGTTTCGCTGGACGAACTTACAGTTTCGCTGATCGAGACCTTAATTTCGCAGAACGAGCTGAAATTTACGAATCAGCTCGTTTTAGCCCAAAAATCCAATCCTTTCCACCCAAACCCTTGCATTATTATCCAGGAAGCTATATCTAAGCTTCTTACACGTTGTATTATCCTAAAACGTGTGTTTTGGGCGATTTTTGCCACTAAAACCCCAAACTCGGGTTTTTCACCAAATGTGGTAAATTAGATGCGTTTCTTACCTTGATTCTTGTAGTTTTGGAGTCCACAAACACTAGCCTTCGATTCTTGACCACCCGAGCTTCGATCCGGCACTTTCTCTCTCTACACTTTCTCTCTCTAGAATGGCGTTTGAGTGAAAATGAGAGTTGCTCGGCTGATCCATCTATTTATATGCCAGGCGTCCCCGGGACCCCAAACTCGTTAAACTCGTGACCCGGCGGGTCGTTAAACTCGTGACCCGTTAACTTGTGTAATACCCGCAACCACTCTATTTTCATTAAATAGTTTTTCATCCGAGCCCATCGCTATCGTCCGACTTGATCAGAAAATTTTCCGGGCGTTACAAGTCCACCCCCCTTATTTAGGTTTCGTCCCCGAAACCTGTCACTCTTCGAACAGATGTGGGTAATGCTGTCTCATCTCTTCTTCAGTCTCCCACGTAGACTCCGATCCCTTCCTGTGCTTCCACTGTACGCGCACAAGAGGAACCACTTTGTTTCTTAGCCGTTTCTCTTTTCTATCAATGATCGCCACTGGTTGCTCCACATAGTTGAGCCGTTCGTCTACTTCGATATCCTCCAGCGGAACGACCATATCTTCATCGGCTAAACATTTCCTCAGATGAGATACGTGGAAGGTCGGGTGAATTCCACTCAGCTCATCTGGTAGCTCCAACCTATAGGCCACCTCTCCCACACGGGCGATAATTCGGAAAGGGCCTATATACCGCGGGCTCAGTTTACCCCGCTTTCGGAATCTAATAATTCCTTTCCAAGGCGAGACCTTCAACATGACCCGATCACCGACCTTGAACTCTATTGGTCTTCGCCTCTTGTCAGCATACGACTTTTGCCTGTCTTTCGCCGCCTTCATGAAAGCTTTGATCTTTTCTAACTTTTCAGTCGTTGCTTCCACTACCTCGACGCCTCCCAGTTCCTTCTGTCCAATGTCTCCCCAACATACGGGCGTCCTACACTTCCTACCGTATAACATCTCGTAGGGTGGCATGCCAATACTGGCATGGTAACTGTTATTGTACGAGAATTCTGCTAACGGCAGGTGATCGTCCCAACTTCCTCCAAAATCGATCACGCACGCCCTAAGCATGTCTTCGAGTGTTTGGATCGTCCTCTCAGACTGACCGTCTGTCTGAGGATGATATGCCGTGCTAATATGTAGCCTCGTTCCCATCGCATCATGGAATCTTTTCCAAAACTTGGAGGTAAACCGGGTGTCACGGTCAGACACAATAGACACCGGTACGCCATGACGAGCTACAATCTCCTTGATGAATAGATCCGCCAATCTTTCAGATGAATACGTCTCGCGGATCGGTAGAAAGTGGGCACTCTTCGTCAATCGGTCAACTATCACCCATATAGCATCATACCCTTTTGGGGTACGTGGTAGCTTCGTAATAAAGTCCATGGTGATGTGCTCCCACTTCCACTCGGGTATATCCAATGGTTGGATCTTCCCGTACGGTTTCTGGTGCTCGGCCTTTACTTGTAAGCAAGTTAAGCACTTACTTACGTACTCCACTACGTCGCGTTTCATGCCCGGCCACCAATAGTCTTTCTTCATATCGTGGTACATTTTGGTAGCACCGGGGTGAATGGAGTACCGTGTCTTATGGGCCTCATCCATAATTCTACTACGTAGATCCCCGTACCGAGGAATCCACACTCGCCCAAATCGGGTCTTAACACCTAGAGTGTTCTCACCCAGTTCTGTAACTAGACCTCTCATCCTTTCGGAGTTTAGACGATCTTCCTTCAAGGCCTCGTCTTGGAACTCCTTAACCTGCGTCATCACGTCTGAGGTCATAATCAGCTGGCAAGCCTTCACCCGAATCGGTTCGGGCCTTTCCTTCCGGCTAAGGGCATCAGCCACCACGTTGGCCTTACCCGGGTGGTAATGGATCTCACAATCATAATCCTTTATCAGCTCCAACCACCGCCTCTGCCTCATGTTTAGATCCTTCTGCTCGAAGAAGTACTTCAAGCTCTTGTGGTCCGTGAAGATGGTGCACTTTGTCCCGTATAGATAGTGTCGCCAAATCTTCAACGCGAAAACCACCGCAGCTAGTTCTAGATCGTGCGTGGGATAATTGACTTCATGAGTCTTCAGTTGTCGAGATGCATAGGCTATAACCTTTCCGCGTTGCATCAATACGCAACCTAGCCCAGAATAGGATGCATCCGAATAGACCACCAAGTCTTCATTCCCCTCGGGCAATGCCAAGACAGGAGATTGGGTCAGTCTCATCTTCAATTCCTCAAACGCATTCTCCTGTTCCCGGCCCCACACGAACTTTACATCCTTGCGAGTCAATTTTGTCAAAGGTGAGGCTATCTTGGAGAAGTCTTGAATAAATCTCCTATAGTAGCCCGCCAGCCCCAAGAAGCTGCGAATCTCGGTTGGCGTCTTCGGTGACTTCCATTGCATCACGGCCTCAACTTTTGCTGGGTCCACCGTTATTCCCTCTGCATTCACTACGTGACCCAGAAATTGCACCTCGCGTAGCCAAAAGGCGCACTTGGAGAACTTGGCATACAATTTCTCCCTTCTCAACGTTTCCAATACTTCCCGAATGTGGTCGGCATGCTCTGTCCCGCTTTTCGAATAAATCAGGATATCATCGATGAACACAATCACTGATTTATCTAACATTGGCCGGCACACTCGGTTCATCAAATCCATAAAGGCAGCCGGCGCATTGGTCAACCCAAAAGACATGACAAGAAACTCATAGTGACCGTAGCGCGTACGAAAGGCTGTTTTAGGGATATCCTGCTCCCTCACCTTCAGTTGATGGTAGCCCGATCGAAGATCTATCCTGGAAAACCAACTGGCACCCTGAAGTTGATCAAACAAGTCATCGATCCTTGGTAAGGGGTATCTGTTCTTCACCGTCAGCTTATTCAGCTCGCGGTAGTCAATGCACATTCTCATACTACCATCCTTCTTCTTTACGAACAGGACCGGAGCACCCCAAGGTGAGATACTCGGTCTAATAAACCCCTTATCCAGCAGCTCCTGCAACTGCTCCATCAACTCTTTCATTTCCGTCGGAGCCAAGCGATACGGTGCTTTTGCGACAGGTTGGGCACCCGGTATTAGGTCGATCTGGAACTCGATCTCTCGGTCTGGTGGCAAACCCGATAAGTCTTCGGGAAACACATCTGGAAAGTCACACACCACCGGCACATCGCATAGCTGTGGTGCTGGAGTCTCTACATTCTTTACATAACATAAGTAGGCGCTACATCCGCGCCTCATGCACTTTCCCGCCACCGCCATTGAGATCACCTTCGGAATTGTCGTAACTCGATCGCCATAAATCGTCACCGGACTTCCGTCGGTCGCCGTCAGTCTAATCATCTTTCTTCGGCACACGATATTCGCTTCGTAGGTTGCTAACCAGTCCATTCCTAACACTACATCGAATCCTCCTAGAGGCATCACATGTAACATGGCAGCAAACCTATGGCCCTCTAATTCTATAGTACAGCCCTCTATCACATCCGTAACCCTAGTGGACTTACCAATAGCGGTTTCTACGTCAAAGGACTTATCAAGGCATTTCCTCCTAACAGGCAGTTTAGCACAGAAGGTAGTAGAAATAAAACTTCTACTGGCACCCGAATCAAATAACACAGAGGCTAAAATTTGGTCTATTAGGAACGTACCGGACACAACATCAGGGTCCGTTCTAGCCTCCTCCTGCGTCATGGTGAACGCCCTAGCCTTTGCCCTCGGTGCTTCTCCTCCCGTCTTCTTCTCCCCTGAGCCCTCAGCCCTCGGCTTCTTACAATCTTTGCTCATATGACCACTTTCCCCACAGTTAAAACACTTGCCCATCCGGCAATCCCTTGATATATGTCCCGTCTTCCCACACTTAAAGCAGAGGTTGGATCCCCACTTACACTCTCCCGAGTGCTCTTTTCCACACTTACCACACTTCCTCACCCCAGCTCCAGTCATGACCACTCGGCGGTCATCTACCCTTGCCTTCTTGTTACTTGTCGAGGTATCACCTCGACCAAACCTCTTTCCCTGCCAACCCTTCTCTCCACCTGCCTTCTTTCCACCCTCAGCTTTCACCAACGCAGCTCTCTCATCGTACAACCTTCCCGCCAAATCCACGGCCGACCTAAAAGTACTCGGTCGAGCGGAAATCAAATGCCAACGAATTTCGGCTGGCAACCCTTGAATATACCGGTTGATCTTTCGGGACACCGGCGTCACTTGCTCTGGCACCAACAGCGCCAACTCGTTAAACTTAGTGGTATATTGTTGGTGGGTCATCGTCCCCGCCTCCAACTGCAGGAACTCTCTCTCTATCCTATCCATTTCCCGTCGAGGACTGAATTCCTCGATCACCAACCTTTTCAACTCAGCCCACTTCATCTTCCCTATAGCCCTGCTACCCTCGGCTTGGACTATATTTTTCCACCAGCATAGAGCCGACCCTGTAAAAGAGTGGGTGGCAAACTTCACCTTCTTGTCCTCCTGGCAATCACTAATATCGAGGACAGCTTCCATTTCCATCACCCATTGGTGAGCATCAGTAGCAGTACCGGACCCATCGAAAGTTGGGGGCTTGCACCTCATGAATTTCCCGTAATCACAGCCCCGGGCTGTCTCCAGTACCTGCTCTTCCTCCTCATCATCGGATAATACCGTCTCTGCCCCTGCCTGTTGTTGCCCACCGGAGGACCGATTTCTCCCCCGTCTCTCATCCTCACGTACTGCCTTTAACACTTCTGTCATTACAGACGGTAAGATCGTCTGCATAACCTGGTGCACCTCCTCGACAACTGCCTCTTTCACCGAGGCCCTAAAATCATCACTCTCATTCGTCCCCCCCGAGGGAGTAGTATTAGGTCCTTCGGGAACCTTTTTCTCTTGCCTAGGTCTTCCTCTTGTGGCTCGTGGTTCCACACCACTTCCGCCACTGCCTCCACCAAGTGGGGCTTTAGATGATCTACCACCGACCATCTTCTATCACACACTGAAAGGTTCAAATACCAACACGGTCATTCAAGGAAATAGCTCAGTTTATGTTAAGTACAGTAAGTTACTAATTACAGTGGCCAGTTGTGATTAGTCACTTACTCCACTTTTCGTACCCCAAGCATTACCTTTCCTGACTACACCGGTATCTAAATCTAACAGCACACATAACCACGTTTCACATGCACATACTTTAATTAACTTTAAGAAAATACCTGATGGCACGCAGCTACTCAGATGGCATTCTCATTCTCCCTGTCCCATTCTCAGTTTAAGTTTAGGTTTATTATAAAAATTTCACCCATTTTACTTAAACTTTTGCTCTGATACCAACTTGTAAGGCCCCGCTCCCGGGCGCCCTACTGTTGGTGGTTCATCGCACATAAAACATACACAATGTATATAATCATAAAATAACGCAGCGGAAATGATAAAATATATATACATTCTGTGTCATTAATAATAGTCATTACATCATTGACTCGATTACAAAATGAAGCTTTCTCTACTTTGTCCCTCCTCCTAAGATCATACAGCGACCTCTAGGGGGGGGTATCAAGTGCAAACATTTAAAGTTTATAATTTTTATACTAAAGAATATTCCTTAAATAGTTCCGTACATCGGAACTCTGACGGAATACTCTTGACACACACATGCAACATATTTCGTTGCATGTGCTACGCGCACGCATCCATGCGTGGCGAACTTATCAAAATCTAAAGAAGATTTCTTAAATAATCCCTTCCGGGGGAATACTCAAGAAATCTCATAATGGCATGCAACGTGATGAGTTGCGTGCGTTATAGACCCACAACGCATGACGTTGCATCATTTTTAAATGGAGAATGCCATCCCAAAAGAGCTGAGTAGCCGCCTCGTGCCATCCCCAGCAACGCTACCTGCCAACTGGAAACACATAAAAAGTCAGCGTTGCTGAGTGAGTTCTAGTTTTATAATAAAACATACCTTTACTTATTTAAAAGTATCCTTTCGTGCATGCATTCATACATCATACGTACACAGAGATAATATTCGTTATTATCTTCATCATTCGTTATCTTTAACTTCTCGTATGGATTCTGTCAGACTTTACCCACTTCATAGCACTCGGCTATGATTACGGTGGTCGAATGACAAGAATCCCGTTCGTACTTACTTGCGCACATTGAAAGGTGAATTGTACCAATACCATATGCTACACCCCAATCAGTCTTAGCTACCGGGCCGTAATCAACATATGACGGGAGCGTATGCCCGGTACTAGAGGTAAGCGGTAGAGGTACCATGACCATGGTCAATCACATAGAAGGACCAATCGCGTTATTCAATGCTTGCAAGACATAATTCGTTCGTTCATTAATGCATGTATTCATCATCATTCATTCATTCGTTCATTCATTAATACATGCATTCATCATCGTGTTCCTCTTTCGTTATCTTTCACTTTACGTTACATAATACTTCGTTCGTTCGTTAATACGTAAAGTCATGGAAAGATATTCATAAATCATTATTATAGGAACACACACGCACCATACATACATCATCATACATAGCGTCATACACGCATCGTCATACATTCATCGTACATACATCGTCATACATAACATCGTACGTGCATCATCATCCTACCTACCTCGTCATCATTATCATACATACATTGTCATACCTAACGTCATACGTGCATCATCGTCGTCATCATACATAACCTCGTACATACATAGCCAACATACATACATTGTCATACCTAACGTCATACGTGCATCATCGTCGTCATCATACATAACCTCGTACATACATAGCCTACATCATCAATCATTACTAGGCACTTACTATTCGTCGTCCTGATGCAGTAGCACTAACTGTCCCTCCAAGACCGTGAGGACTCATATTAGGACCTTACATAACATGTCGAGTCCACAATCATACCTTAGACGTATAACACAACATTATACCCAAATGGGTCGTACATACATACGTCAGTAAACAAGTTTATATGTGTTCCAGCCCCAAAAATCATTTAAAAACAGTAAATGAGGGGTCCTAGAACTCACCTGTGCTTGACAAGCAGCCTCTCAATCAAGCCTTTAAGACGCGGGTAACACTACACTGCCTGCAGATAAGTTAACACTCAAAAGAGTTAATTTCTGCCTAATTTCGCCACTAATTTCGCAGGTAGTTTCGCCGGTAATTTCGCCGGGCGAATTAGCAGTTTCGCTGCTAATTTCGCTGGGCAGCAATCCGCCAGTTTCGCTGGACAGATTCGCTACTTCGAGCGCCCAACTTTCGTTGGAATTCCCTAGTTTCGCAATATCTAAGGTCAACTTGGACATTGGCATAGTCATCAGCGAAACCATAGTTTCGCTCTGGCGAATATATAGTTTCGCTTCAGCGAAACTGTAACTTCGCTGTAGGCTCCTCCAGTTTCGCTGGACGAACTTACAGTTTCGCTGATCGAGACCTTAATTTCGCAGAACGAGCTGAAATTTACGAATCAGCTCGTTTTAGCCCAAAAATCCAATCCTTTCCACCCAAACCCTTGCATTATTATCCAGGAAGCTATATCTAAGCTTCTTACACGTTGTATTATCCTAAAACGTGTGTTTTGGGCGATTTTTGCCACTAAAACCCCAAACTCGGGTTTTTCACCAAATGTGGTAAATTAGATGCGTTTCTTACCTTGATTCTTGTAGTTTTGGAGTCCACAAACACTAGCCTTCGATTCTTGACCACCCGAGCTTCGATCCGGCACTTTCTCTCTCTACACTTTCTCTCTCTAGAATGGCGTTTGAGTGAAAATGAGAGTTGCTCGGCTGATCCATCTATTTATATGCCAGGCGTCCCCGGGACCCCAAACTCGTTAAACTCGTGACCCGGCGGGTTAACTTGGTGTAATACCCGCAACCACTCTATTTTCATTAAATAGTTTTTCATCCGAGCCCATCGCTATCGTCCGACTTGATCAGAAAATTTTCCGGGCGTTACACATGAGTAAGTGAGGGTTTATGAATAGTATATGCATGATGTTATGATGAATGTATGATATGTATATGTATATGAGATGTTATCTTTTACTAGTTTTCAAAACGTATTTATATTATAATATAATATACGTTAAGTATTATGTTATTACTTTATGTAGTATGATGAATGTGTGAATGAACGTAAAGTGTAATATAATGAAGAGAAAGATAAAAAAATGAAAAGTGAAACATAATGAAAGAAAGAAAAGGCTTGCAAGAAAAAGAAAGAAGGATTACAAATCTTTGTGAGTTGATAGCTCAACTATGTGTTTTATAACGTGCGATTTTAACCCGTGAGGGTTCACACACAGGGCGATCAGTCTAGGTGACTGAACCCATAGTACGAAACGGGATCCTTATCATTCGAAACTAGGCTTTGTGCCAAGATATGATATGGCTTTATTCTAGTTAGAAACGGGGCTTTGTGCCTAGAATAGTGGCTTCGGGCCACGGGCTTTGTGCCAAATAGTAATGGAGCTTTGTGCTCGGAATGGTGGTTTCGACCATGATAGGGAAAAAGCCTGACAAGATCTAGAATCAGTACGAAGCGAGCAAAGTAATGAAGTATGAATGAGAAAGTACGAAACGAACGTTAACGAAAGATAAGGATAAAGTACGAAACGAGTGATAACGAATGAAATGATAAAGTATGAAACGAACGAATATGTGCGATAACGAATGATCATGTATGAAAGTAAAGAAAGTTTTTATATGAAAAGAGTATTTTATGTATGAAATGTGTAAGGTACTTTTATATACTAAAACTAGAACTCCCTCAACAACGCTGACTTTTATGCATTTTCAGTTGGCAGGTAATGGTTGCTGAGGGTGGCACGCAGGGAGGCTACTCGGTAGGGAAAGATTGACATCGATTCACGCATGTTATTATTGTTGTTTTGTAATACAATCAATGAAATTGTTCTTTTGTAGTTTAAACAATATTGTATTGCATAACAACAGTCATTATAAATAAAATGAATGGGTTTTGTTAATGACTTCCGCTGCGTTGTTTTAAGAATTGTATTATATTATGTACATTTAATGCAATGAATGACCAACTGTTAGGTGCCTGGAACGGGGCCTTACACCTATTTTCAATCAACCATCCACCTTACAGTCATCCACCTCACAACCATCTTCCCCACAACCCACTTCATCCAATTCCTCAACCCTAAACTCTAACTTCAAAACCCTAGAAGACCACCCACATGATTATGTAATTGGGTCAATTTCAAACGGTGTCAGGACTCAAAGCCAATTTGTTTTTTACCTTAAAGTGTTCCAAAAATATAGCCATGGCAGTTCAAGATCCCAACTGGGTTGAGTCAATACAATTAGAACTTCAACAGTTCAGAAAATTAAAGGTGTGGCAAATAGCTGATCTTCCTCCAAATAAGTATCCGATTGGTAACAAGTGGGTATTCAAGAACAAACCAGATGATTGAGGGGTGGTGATCTATGTTTGTCAACCATCGAAGATCCAGATTTTCCTGAAAAGTTTTACAAATTAGATAAATCCTTGTATGGATTACATCAATCTCTTCGAATTTGGTACCAAACCCTAACACAATATCTCCTTAGAAAAGGCTTCACACGTAGAACTATAAAGATGACTTTGTTTAAGAAGGAGGTTAATGGAGATATGCTCATTGTTCAAGTATATGTTGACGATATCATCTTCAGCTCAACGAATGATAACTTGTGTAGAGAGTTTGAAGAAGTGACGAAAGAGCTCTTTGAAATGAGCATCATAGGGGAGATGTGCTTTTTCTTAGGATTACAGGACGAATAAAAGACACATAGAATTCTCATTCATCAAGAGAAATACATTCTGGAAATCCTATCGAAGTACAATATGAATGATGCTTCTCCTGAGCTTACTCCATTTTCTGCACAAACCTGCCTAACCCTCGATGACAATGGAAAGCCAGTTGATGCTCACTGTTATCATTCTATGATCGGATCCCTAATGTATCTCCTAGCGAGTCGTCCAGGTATTACATTTGTTGTGTGTTACTGTGCTTGATATCAAGCCAATTCAAATGAATCTCATGAGAAAGCTATAAAACATATCTTCCACTACTTGAAGGGCTCTCCCCATTTGGGTCTTTGGTGCCCAAAGGGAGGAAGTTTTGATCTTCATGCACACTCCGATAGCGATCATGGATGTCAATATCTTGTTGATTGCCTTGTTTCATGGCAAAACAAAACGCAGACAACAGTTTCTCTATCCACAAGCGAGGTTGAGTATATTGCTGCTTTAAGTTGTTATTGTCAAGTGCTGTGGATTCAACATCAAATGATGGATTAAAGGATTAACTTTCTTCACACGCCGCTGTTCTACGATAATGAAGCGGTTGTTGGAATTGCAAAAAATCCAATTCATCACACACGCACCAAGCACATTTAAACAAGAATTCATGCAATTCGAGATGCACAAGAAAAGGGGTTTATAGAAATTATTCCCATCAACACCAAAAGTCAAAAGGCTGATCTTTTTACAAAAACTATTGATAAACCTCGGTTTGATGAATTGATCAACATGTTGGGTCTAATATCTTTCTTAGAGCAAACTCTGGCGATGTTCTGCACATATTTATACTTTATTTGAGTTACTTAAAAAAACTTATAATTTATGTGCTAAGAAGCTTCAAAACCCACCTTTCTTAAAAGCGTATCCCAGTTTAAAAGGAAATTTCTTTTGCTGCACTATAATAGAAATTTTGGGGGAGAATAGGCTTTGACTTTTTAATTTAAACTGGCTCTTTTAAGGTCTTGTGTACATAATCTTATCTTATCTTTGGTGTAGGAATCAGGAAGCTTTAATAGTGCCTGAAGGAGGTCAAAGGCATTGTGTTGGGATATGTCGGTAGGCCCAGTGGTCTAAAACGAAGTAGACAATGATTGTGTGACTTAACTAAGAATCGACCTCAGTGATAAGATTTATTCCTATGTCATCTTGGCTTGCACAAAATTTCAAGTCTCGTCAAAAACTGTGTTGAGAGTGGTTGATTTTTGTTTTGATCCCTTCACTTCCAAATTTTCCCCTCACCCATATGTCTGAATAAATTGTAACATCTCATATTTTACGTTAATTAAAAGTTAATGGTGTCTAATCTTATAAGGACCATTGTGGTCATTTATGAAACTCATGGGTGAGTTATGTGTTAATGACTTTAATTATTTAGTTAATGGTTTCATTAAATTAAGCTTAAAATGTTAAATAATATTAATAATAACTATAGTACTAAAAACAAAGATAATAATAATAATAATAATAATAATAATAATAATAATAATAATAATAATAATAATAATAATAATAATAATAATAATAATAATAATAATAATAATAATGATAGTGAATTATTAAAAAGATTAAAGCTTTATGATAAATTAAGTTAAGGGGGTTTTATGTCATTTTTATAAATTAAAAAGGAGAGTTTGTGCATAAAATAATAAAACATTAAAACTAAAGGGGCTAAATGTGTAAAATCACAAAAACCCAAACCAATTTCTCCCCCTTACCCCGCAAAACCGGCGGGAGCTCCGGCCACTCTCCGGCCTAGCTCCGGCAGCTTCGAAACATTTAAACCCAATAATAATCAAATTAAATAGATCCTAATCAAACGTTAAACTAATCTAAAGCTTTTGTCGAACTCAATTCCATCTGAAACACACTTCAACCTCTACTTTGATTCTCTCACCATCGCGACCTGTTCATCGACTGCGCATTCGACTTCTCGTGTCAAAATAAGGTGAATTAACACATCATTCTACTCGTTTTTACATGGGGAACAAAAGTCCCATGGTTATCAAAGATCATAGTGTTGTTTTGGGGATCAATTTGATCCCAAATCGATCTAGGGTTCATGGGACTCTTAGGGGGTTTTCTTGTCGTTATGTTTTTAAAATTTAAAAACCATTCTATAACACGGTTGCGGCCCTGGTTCACTGGTTCCCCACGTGCATTCTAACTTGGAGGTCCCGGGTTCGAACCCGGGCACCCCCGCATATCTTTTTATGGTTTTTCAACCTTAAAATAATTGCAGAAAATTTTTAATAAATAAAAAATTGCTTTTGTAAACTTTAAATATTTTTCGGACCACCAAATAATTTACTAAATTTTTATCAACTTTAAATAATTAAAATACTTTATTTAACATTTTTACAAAGGTTATTTTGGTTTAATTCTATCAAAATGAATTCCAAATAATAAATAATAAAATAATAAAATTGATTTTGGTCCAAGCGTTATCCTTTTAAAATCACAATTATTTTAAAATATTTATTTAACTTTAATATTCAAACTTTATCGGTTGTTACCAATAGTTTTCTTTTAAAATTAAGTAGTTATTTATATGAATATGGACTTGTTACAATAATTTAAAAATTATCTAAAATATTAACGGATACAATAGAATCTTTATTCTTTAAAGAATTACTTTCACAATTGTTGAAATTATATATATTTTTTAATTACACAAAATATTTAAGAATATTATTTCTTATAAGTTACACTTGAAGTAATTATTTAGATTAATAAACAAACAAACAAACAAACAAACCCAGTATATCCCACTCAAGAGCAGGGTCTGGGGAGGGTAGGTGTAGGCGAGTCTTTCCTCTATCTTGTTAGGTAGAGAGACCGCTTCCAAAGAGACCCCCGGCTCGATAGCAAAAGCCATACTGAAAACAAGACACATAGCATACCGTATACAAGAAATCCTACCACACATAGCATACAGCATACAATAAATCCTACAACACATAGTATACAAAAAGCCATACCGATTGCAATACATCCTTCAAGTAAATCATACGACACATAGCATACAATATACATTAAATCATACGACACATAGCATACATATATCATAGGATCAGGAATAATCACCGTTAAAGGGCAGATATGGACTACTTAGACATCAGGCCCCGCAACCAGACTTCAAATACCCTTCCTGCCTATTGGTCGAGCTAAAAGTCCTTAATTTTAATTCTACGCCTCCACTCACTCCTATCCTCGATCATGTGCTCAGAGAGGTGCAAGTGTATCATATCTCGCCTAATTACCTCATCCCAAGTCAATCTAGGTCTTCCTCTACTTCTCCTACCCTCTAAGATGATGTTCTCTACTGCTCTAACTGGTGCTGCCATTGGTCTCCTCTTGACATGCCCAAACCATCTTAATCTTCCCTCTCGTATTTTTTCTGCGATACGAGCCACTTGTAGCTTCTGTCGAAACACTTCGTTTCTTATCCGATCCAGTCTTGTGTGACCACACATCCACCTTAGCATTCGCATTTCCGCTACCTCTATTTGTTTCTCGTGCGATTTGTTTATGGCCCAGCAGTCTGTTCCATATAACATAGATGGACGTACTGCCACTCGGTATAGCTTTCCCTTTAGTTTTGCTGGAAACCTCTTATCACATAGGATCCCTGATCCTGCTCTCCACTTGCACCATCCCGCTTGAACACGGTACGCTACATCGCTGTGTATTTCTCCGTCTTCCTGCAGGTAAGCCCAGGTATTTGAACCTAGACGTTTGTGGGACCGCCATACCCTGAATATTGATTTGGGTGTCCTCTTCCGCCTCACCACTAAAGTTACAATGCATGTATTCTGTCTTAGAGCGACTTATTCTTAAACCTTTGCGCTCTAGTGCCGCTCTCCACTGTTCAAGCCTGTCGTTAAGCACCATTTTAGATTCCGATATTAAGACAATATCATCCGCAAAGAGCATGCACCACGGGACTGGCTGCTGTATAGACTTGGTCATCTCATCCAACACTACTGTGAAGAGAAATGAGCTCAGTGCCGATCCTTGGTGGAGTCCCACTTCCACTGTGAATGAGTCTGTGTCTCCGATCGGGGCCCGCACACACGTTTTTGCCCCCATCATACATATCCTTGATTATTTTGATATACCTCTCTGGAACCCTTCTAAGTCGTAGACTATCCCAAATTAGTTGACGCGGAATACTGTCATAGGCCTTTTCTAGGTCGATGAATACCATATGGAGGTCCCTTTTCTTTTCTCTGTATTTCTCCATTAACCTTCTTATGGCGTGTATTGCTTCTGTTGTAGAGCGTCCTGGCATAAATCCAAATTGGTTTGACGCTATCTGTGTTTCCCGTCTAATTCTCGTGTCAATAACTCTTTCCCATAATTTCATCGTGTGACTCAATAGCTTTATTCCCCTGTAGTTTTCACAACTTTGAACATCTCCTTTTTTCTTATATATGGGGACTATGACACTAGTTCTCCACTGGTCCGGCATCTTCCCTGTGGTAAAGATAGTGTTGAACAAATCTGTTAGCCATTTGAGCCCCTCATCTCCCAGGCATTTCCACACTTCAATCGATATGTTGTCTGGCCCCACCGCTTTGGCCCTTCCCATTTTCTTCATAGCTCTCGTGACTTCGTCTACTGTGATGCTTCTACAATAGCACTTGTTTTGTTATGTTGTTTGGGTTGTATTATCTATCTCAGTTTGTTGATTTGGGTTCTTTATGTTGTAAAGGTTATCGAAGTAAGTTTTCCATCTCCCCTTGATGTCATTGTCGTTCACCAAAACTTTTCCTTCCGTAGCCTTTATAAACTTCACAATTCTCAGGTCTTGTCTTCTGCTGTCTCTTGCCTTGGCTAACTTAAACATGTCATGCTCTCCTTCCTTCGACTCTAGTCGTTTATACACTTCTCATACGCCGCGTTCTTTGCATCTGACACCGATTTCTTCGCCTCTCTCTTAGCCTCCTTGTATTTATCTTTTAGCTCTGGGCGTTCTTCCTCATTGTTACAGCGTATAAGCTCTCTAAAACTTTGTTGTTTAATTCGTATCTTCTCCTGTGGTCCAGGATGTTTCATTGGTATGACCTTATCTCTAAAAATGGTTATGTTTTTGTCTTTGAGCTGGCCCCATTTGATCGTATGTCTAATTCTCTTGTTTTGTTGGACAATTGGTCTCTTCACGCGTATATCCGCCACTAACATATGATGTTGTGTCACAACTGTCTCTCCTGGGATTGTCTTACAGTCCTTCCACGAGCTACGATCTTCTCTCCTCGTCAATAAATAGTCTATCTGCGTGTGTCTTCCGCCGCTGCTAAACGTGATTAGGTGCGATTCTCTTTTCTTAAAAAACGAGTTTATGATTCCTAAGTCATGCGCTACTGCAAAGTCAAGAAGCTCCTTACCGCCTTCATTCCTAAGGCCATACCCGAAGCCTCCATGCACCAACTGGAAGTGGTCATTATCCTTACCGATATGTCCATTAAAATCTCCTCCTATTCATATTTTTTCGTGTCTAGGTATGTCACCCATAACGTGATCTAAACTCTTCCAGAACTTTTTTCTTTCCGTTTCTCCTAGTCCAACATGTGGAGCATACGCACTAACTACTGCTACTACTTCATCCCCTATTACTATTCTTAACATCATAATTCTATCATCGTATCTTCTTACCTCCACTACATTATCTTGGAGTTCCTTAGCAACTAGAAACCCTACTCCATTTTTCGTTCCATCAGACCCTGAATACCATAGTTTATAACTATTGCACTGTGTTGCTCTCTCACCCCGCCATCTAGTCTCCTGGAGACACGCTATCTGGACCCTACGTTTTCTTAGCACATAAATTAACTCTAGTAACTTACTAGTTAGGGTTCCTACATTCCACGATGCCACTCTTAATCTAAAATCCTTTTTCCTTGTATTCGCACCTCTCGTCACCGAACATGATCTCGGGGCAGCATAATGGCACCTGCTGTCTATATTACCTGACAGAGTCCACTAGAACAACCCCTAAAAGAGGGATTTTAGCAGAAGTAAAGCACACTCAAAAGCAATCCGTCACACGCGGTCAACAGTACACGATGTACACCCAAACAGATGAAGACACAGCCAAAAAAATAGAGGGTGACCTCCCTATTCAAAGCCAGGAATGCTGGTACCCCTAACCCAGCCAAACAATCTAGACGAAAAAAATATATATATATATAATTAAAGCTATAATTTAGGCAATTAAAAACAGATATTGCAAACAAAATACAGACTCAGTCGTAGCAACAAAATACAGATAATCACCAAGAAGTAAAATAATGTCAGACTCAGTTGTAGCAACGAAATACAGATAATCACAAATAAGGAAAACAAATCAAGTACACACACACACAAAGAACACCAGAAACCAGCTATAGGTTTTCACAACAATCAAGTTGGCAGATCAAGAATTAGTCTTATAATGCAACCACTTATCATGCAACCACACACACAACCAAAAGAGATGCGCAGATAAGACACAGCACAGAACAAAAGCAACAAAGAGCCAGAAACAGAACCACACCGGTACTCCTAACCCGCCTAAACAGAACCTAAAAGCAAGACAATAACAACTAAAATAGGAAATTAAGAGAGGGAGAAGAAATTCCTCACAGAGCAATTATCCAATAATTGGATATAACAACCGAATTGTGAACTGTTAACCTTCGAGGCTTACAAGGAATCACGGGGAATCAGAGATATCACCTTCGAATCAGAGCTATCACCTTCGAATCAGAGAATCCGATGATGAGCGAAGCAAAAAAAACCCTTTCCGAGCAGTAATCCTTCGAATAGATCGACGACCAGAGGTTGAATCACCTAGATCGACGACCAGAGATGCGTGTTCCTGAATAGGGTTGGATCACCTAGGTTGAATCACCTAGATCGACGACCAGTAGAACCAACAGGAGCCCTCAATCACAGCCTTCGAAAGAAAAACTAGGGTTTCACGGAACCTTCGCCTAAATCAAGGTTGAATCACCAGAGATGTGTGATCCTGAGAGGGCGCCTTGCCTGGGTCCGGCCGTTGACCGGAGGTGTTGGGGGTGACCGGTGGTAGTGACGATGGGGCAGGGGCAGAGAGCCGTTGAGAGAGAGAGAATTCTTAGAGAGAGGGAGAGAGAGGTGTTTTCTAATGATTTAGATTAATAATTTGTTATTAATCAATACGTTATTCTAATTAATCTTAAATAATTATAAAGATTTATTTATACTTAAATTCATTTCTAAAATATTTAAATATTTAATTCTTCTAATGGATTAAAAATATGAATAATTACTCTATAAATTTATTTACCTGTTAAATCCCTTTAAATCTATCAAAACCCTAATTAATTAATAGAACGTTAATCTTATTATTTTATCTTATAATATATATTTAGGTGCCTTGTCATGGATACGTTAGATTGTCGTTTAAACTTTTATATCATCTTTATGCATATATCCAAGTGAGTATTTTCCATACCCTTTTTTTTATTTTCACACTTTGGAGTGAAACATGTTAACTTATATTATTGCATTTGTAAACTTGTTTGAGACTTGTAAACTTTATGGCAATTCATCATGTAAGTTGTGGTTAGTTGAACTTTTGTGGTTACCATGTTATGGCGTTATATGTACAATCATTAACTATTGCTAGCCTAGCGAAGTCATAGATCTATGGGCCAGACAAGCCTGCTTGGTTAATCCAAGTACACTTAGCTAATCGTATATACTTTTAACGTTTGAGACTTGTAAAACTTTGTCGAGGTTTGATTGTTGCATTGTTCATAACATCCCTAATCACTTTATTCACTAACTTACAACTTGAAATGCCATCCGGTTTATTGTTACTTTCAACCTTGTATTCATGATGTATCTTTGTTTGAGCCTTTTACTTGTATTGTTACAATTGAATCTTGATTAATATATTTGGAATTAATAATAGCGTTATGTGGCTGTGAACAATCGTAACTCTCACACTTCGATGATTCCGCCGTCAAGGTTGGGGTGTGACATAAATTACGTGTACAACTCCTCTGCTATGCATAAGCATTGACCTGGAGTGATGATCATCTCTGTTATACATGAGTATAGAACAGAAGCTCTTATCAACACGCTCAAATGATGATCTTCTCTGTTATACGTGAGTATAGACATGAAGCTCTCATCACTTTTCTTAAATGATTATCTCCTCTGTTATACGTGAGTATTGACCTGGAGTGCTTATTATCCACCATTGATACATCATTATGTACATCGATAGATGTCAAATGATTCGTCTTGTTGGAATATTTGAAGATGATACTTACCAAAATCTAAGTGCCCAATCTCATGATGGTTACCAAAACCGACATGGTAAAAATATGCTAAAGATATGATCAAAACGTAGAAAATTTTACCAAAGTCAAACTTGGTCAACCGTGGTCAAAGTCAACAGTCAACATCAGCGGTCGTCCCGAATGACGTCAGCACCCGGCAGTCACGCATCAGCAACAGAGAATTTCTTAGACTTAGAACTATTTTTGTGTAATCATTTTGTTCTTAATTGTAATATTTGTTATTATTGTAAAGAGTATAAATAGACTAAGTGTAGTCATTTATACTCTAAGGAAACAATAACCAACAAGTTTAGAATAGAGTTTGAGAGAGAAAAACACACACAAAAGGTGTAATCACTAATATTCAGAGAATTCAAGGTTGAGTTTGTGTGTGAGAAAGTGTTTTCTCACAAGCTCCTTCGAATTCCTCTTGATGATCATAAATATGAATGAATGAAATTTATATGAATTTGTGTTCTTGATTGTTCATCATTCATTCATCATCATAAATATTTATCTCTTGCATATAGATCTTCACGAAATCATCAACAGATCTGTGAGATTCCGCATGATAGATCTGATAAACGGCAACAATATGATTGCAATATTCGATCCACACGAGTATCGATTTCCACAATTTGTATCAGAGCCTTGGCTCCTTGTTCTTCAAATTTTTAAAAAATTTGAACCATAAGTTTGATCTGCAAATTGTTGTTGTTTTTGATGAAATTAAAGCTACCATTAGCTTAGATTTGTTATTTCATGATGATCTGCAAGTTTTCACATCCATTGAAGTTCATTTGAGCCATCAATTTGAAGATTTAAGCAAACTTGTTCTTCAAGTCTTCAAATGCTCATGAACGTGAAATTTTGATTTTGTTACTGTTTGATCGAATTTAAGCTTCTAATAGCTTTAGTTTGTGATAACAAACACATCTGCAAAGTTTCATATCAATTGGATTATCATAACACTCGAATGTGAAGATTTTTTAAAATTTTGTGTTCTTGAGTGTTCTTGAGGAAAATTCATCAAAATCACGAATCTGATGTTGTTTAGCTGAAATTGATAGTGGTTTTAGCTTAGAAACATCAAATCTAACGTTCGTTTATCATTCATAACATCCATATCATACATTTTGAACATTGATTTTCAGATCTGGGTTTTTGTTCTTCTTAGTGTTCTTCATGGGTTCATCATTTAAATCTGATTTTAGATGATGATTATATGAAATTAATTGTTGTTTTAGCTTAGAATCGCTTATCTACAACTATTATAACCTTTGATTTAATCCAATTCCATCAGAAATCCAAAAATCAAAAGTTGATTTATTCAAGAACATGAAGTTTAACTTTTTCAAAGTCAAACTGTTTTGAAACACAAAAATCAGCCTAATCTATGATTTAATTCTGATTTTGATTCATTCGTTCATCACACAATCATTCAAAATCATTCCAACAAACATTCATACAACAAATTGTGAATTTGAAAGTCGAATTTCATTCATAATTAACGTTTACAAAGAATATACAAATTACACTTGATTTTTGACTAAATGTTTTAATTCCACAGCTAATGAGATCATTCCTAGGCTGATGCTTTAATTCCACAGCTAATGAGATCATTCCTAGGCTGATGCTTTAATTCCACGGCTGATGAGATAATTCCACGGCTGATGAGATAATTCTACGGCTGATGAGATAATTCTACGGCTGATGAGATAATTCTACGGCTGATGAGATAATTCTACGGCTGATGAGATAATTCTACGGCTGATGAGATAATTCTACAGCTGATGAACAATTATCCACGGCTGATGTGTTAAGTTTCTTACACTTACACTTGTTTTTAAGGCTGTCAACATAGTTTAACCCACGGCGGATGAATTAATATCTTTCACAGCGGACAAGAAACACTGAATCCACAGCAGATTCATCTTCAATATACACTCAAATCCATCATCATCTTTATCATACACCACACCTAAGCAAACATAAACCAAAGCACTCGATCAACTGCAGACGAGTGAAGAACAAGCACTCAACAACACACACTACTTAAAACATGTTGTGAACAAAACAAACTGCAGACAACGGATGTGCAACTCAATCCACAACGGATGAACAAATTAAAACACAGTGGACAGCACAAATTAAACCTAGAGCGGACAACCCAAAATCAGCTTCACAGCGGACGAGTTCCAAATAAGAACAACTGAACACTAGCAAACACACTGTCCACAGTGGACAAGTAATTTTCTGTCCACAGCGGGCGAGTAAATTAGTCCACAGCGGACGAGTAAATTAGTCCACAGCGGACGACCATCAAGTCCACAGCGGACGACCATCAAGTCCACAGCGGACGACCATCAAGTCCACAGCGGATGACCATCAGGTCCACAGCGGACAACCACATTCATCCGCTGTCGCCCAAACCATCCCAAATCTTTTCCACATTCATCCGCATCCAGTCGAGATTCCTTCCAATTCGAGCACCCCCAATTCATCCTCGGTCGACCTTCTTCCACTATCATCGTCCAACTGTCGACCTTCAACATCATCTTTGATTTCTAGCTTTATCAATTATCATCACCAATTTTGAGAAATCAAGAATTGAGAGAGAGAGCTTTGAATTTGTGGCTGAGGAAGAAAGCAATTTGGATTTTGCTTTTTAAAGTTTTTTAACCGACATAAGAGAAACATTTTGAGTTTTGGTGTTCAAATTTGACTTTTGTTTCTCCCTTTGACAGAAAAGGGTTATATTTTTAATTAAGTGTTCAATTTTTAATCCTTTTTAATCTTATTTTGTTTAGCAAATATATATATCTTTTTAATAAGTATATATATATATATATATATATATATATATATATATATATATATATATATTATTTTATCAAACAAATTGGTTGCTTCAAAAGTTTCTAAGACCCTTGACCGACAAGCTGTGTTTGTTTATAAAGAATAACAATTTGCCTTGTTATTTGAGTTTTTAAAACTCTAACTTTGATCTTTATTCTAATTTCGACAAGTAAAACATAAATATTTTTTATTAAAACAAACACATCAAAGCTTCGGCAGTTCTTTAAAAAACAAACAAACAATACAAAGTTTCATGAGTTGTTAACTTTGACCAACTCATAAAGTTTGGTCTCGGAAGATTTCGTTCACTTTCGGAACATTTTAAAACTTGTTCTCGAAATAATTTTTAAAATTCTCGGAAGATTTCAACTGTTTTCGGAAGTTTTCAACATTGACAAACTTTTAAGTTGTCCTCAGAGACTTTGTTTTCTTTTTAACAAACAGTAATTAATCAAGTCACAAAATCATTTAATTTTAATTGATTAAATCCAAATTTTAATTACTTTTACTTAAGCTTGATTAATATTAATTGAACTTAAATAAATTGTAATTGAACCGAGCTAACTCTTTAGTTAGGCTGATCTAATTAAATTGAGTTTCGACGTTCTTTGGATTCAATTAAAATTTTGAGATTGATTTTGATTAAAACACACACAAATTTTCAAATCATTCTTGTTGATTAAACAAAATGAAAAATTTAACATCATTCAGTAATACTCGTGTTTCCAGAAACCGAGCTATCTTTCTTGCTGTAGGTAAAAAGAGATTTCAAGAATTCAAATAAAGCAAACCAAGCTGCAAACAACCAATCATCAGCAGCACATCAAACAATAACTCATTGTTTGATAACACAAACATTCAATTATACATAGGTCACATTAAGAAACAACTGCTACACTTACATTTATGCGATCTTGCAAACTCAAACAACACATTGTCTAATGATTTGATAAAATGCAGGTCAGAGATGGAACAGTGTCAAAGAAATGATCAAACTCAAATCAAGACATTGAATCATCAAAACATCAGTTCAACTCAAGAGTTGAACCAGTTGCAAGATAAAATGGTTCAACAACAAATCAAACTTGAAGAGTTAACTGCTAAGCTTGCAAAAGCCACAAACATCAACAACACAAACATTCCTCCATTGCCTGAAATTCCTGAAGACAGAAAGATCAATCTATGCTCATCAGCATGTGTAGATGAAGTTCAGACTTATCGGAAACATTGCAACAATCTATCATACATGATAAAGGAGGTAAGAGCTTCACATGCAGAGGAATTACAAACTTCTGCAAAACAAAACAGTTCATTAGAGAAAGAAGGTGATAACTTGCTTAAAGAAAATCACAAGCTAAATTCTCAATCAATTAAACTCTCTATGAAGTTAACAAACATAAAAGCTGAATTTGAAGCAAAAATATCAGAAGCAAGTACAATTAAAACAATCATTAACTTGCAACATTACATTGAGCGTTTAAATCAAGCAATCAATACTGAAAAGGTTGTAATGCAGAATTAAAGATACAACATAAGGCCTTTGAAGATAAAATCAATTCCCTTCTCAAGGATGTTGACAAACTCCTTGGAGAAAGATTTAGTCTTCAAGCTCAAGTTACAAGACTCACAGACTCTTTAACAAAGACAAAATTAGATCACGCATCAACAGAAGTTGAACTTGAAAATTTAAAGATGATTGCAAGCAAGTTGGAAGAACTACTTAATGCACAAAGAGATCAAAAGAAGAGTGCTAGAACTACATATCATGTTGTTCCTCCACCTTATAATGATAACTACATAGAAATGCCAACTTCAATGACAAGTCCAGTCACAGAAGATTCAAAGATGCATGATCATCATCAAGCAGACAAACCATCCAACATCACTCAAATCACTTCTCTTAAAACTGCACCAAAGCTGTACCTTAAACTAGAATCACCAAAGTATGAAACCTTTCATTCATGTGATGGTCAAGATGGAGATCCTACAAGTGATGATAGTGATGAAGAAACCAACCAACCAAATAAACAAACATTGTCATGTATTAATCATGTCATTGAAGAAAGCAATCTAAAACAAACACAACCACACAAATCCAAAATAGCATAGCCTAATAACAAACAAAAGGCTATTGTTCTTAATGAGAAATTCAAATCAGTAGGATTTCTTGAACCAGAATTGCCTAAGGCTGAACTGAAGGAAAAGATTAAGATGGAGTTAAAGAACAAACAGAAGCCTGAGGTACAAGACATCAAAGAACAAATCAAGAAGAAGAAGACCAGATCTAAAAGAAAGAAGAAAAGTCAGACCAAGTCTTCTACAACTGATCCAAACCAACCATCAACCTCAATGGCTACATTAGAAACTCTAAAACAACAACCAATTCTCTATGAGACATGTAATTCAGATTCACACAACACTTCTGTGTGCAAAAACACTGAGAGTGATACATATATATGTCCTCATAACAGAAAGCAACAAAAACAACCAAAACAAAAGGCTGTGAAGTTCCAATCAAATCCAACTTCATCATTTAAGCCTAAGGGAAGAACATCCTGACCTACTCCTTACTGCTTAAATTATGACATGGAGAATCATACCACTTCAGAGTATTCATACAACAACTCTCCAATATCATAACACGGAAGAGGTCAAAGATCTTATCATACATCAGAGTCATACTCACTAAGATCGGAGCATGAGTACTACAACAGATGTCATAGTTACTCTTCTCCTTGATCACATTAGCATGGGTATGATTTTAAAAATTATGATATTCATGATTATTTGGCACCAAGACATTATCCTAGGTCATACACACAACATAAGTATGATAGATATAGGAATAATGATTGGTCTAATGATTATCATAAAAGATCACATCCATCAAATTGTTATAATCACGGTTATAATTCTTATGATGAATATGATCACATGCCCAGA
The DNA here is from genome assembly GCA_024085815.1 of Flaveria linearis. Lineage (NCBI taxonomy): Eukaryota > Viridiplantae > Streptophyta > Magnoliopsida > Asterales > Asteraceae > Flaveria > Flaveria linearis. The sequence goes on from CM044005.1 coordinate 48,763,515, forward strand.
AGAAAGAAACATCATCAAGGACAAAGATCCTTTGCTACACCTCCATAAAACTTTCAAAAGCACAATAGATTTTCCAAACCAACCAAAAGATTTTCAAAAACCAAACAAACTCCTTTTCTTAAACAAGCTAAAGTTACGTCAGTTGGTTTAAAATCAAAACAATGTTGGAGAAAGAAAACAATTTTAGGTAGTGAATCTGATGCATTATCCGATAAAGAAAAATCATACACATATGAGAAAGTCACATGTAAAGATTCTAATGGACAGCTTAGGACAGTAATGGCCTGGGGTGAAACATCTAACTGATTTACTAGTATAATAGGGACAGTTATGGAGGCCTGCCAACCCAAGAAAAGTTAGAAGTGGCTGATCCCTTCTCATGACAGGAACGTTTTTCCTGCTTATGATGTTTAGGATGCAACTGAGCCAAATGGAGCAGAAATTAACCAGAATTCAATGCAGGATATATATCACTCACAGAAACAATGATGGCAATACAAGAAACAACCGATGTTTCATTCCATCTACTTAGTCTAAGTACATTGCTACATGGACTAACTGTTTATGATCTCTATTGAATTAATAACACATATGCCATTTCTTTATTTTCTTAAAAAACAAAAATCCTAAAAATTAGAAAATCAAGAAAAATCCAAAATATTTCTATTCAATCTTCTTGTATTTACATAAGAAATGATAGTACACTCATCTACTATCTTCTACATCTATTTTTCAAAATCAATAAAGACTGAAAAGACTTTGTTTGATATGTCAGTAGGCTCAGCTTGGATTGAAGAAAAGCATATTTATGACGAATTAATTCAATATGCATTGTGGACCAAAACCATCTTAGGGTATTGGTAAGCAAGACTTTTTCAAATGTTTGCTTGTGTGGCTACCTAAACACACCATGTGAAAACAGTTTATAAACTTCTCACTGATAAAAGCATCAATTTCTCCTTTGTTGTATGTAAATACAGACCTGGAGTAAACATGAGGAAAACTTCTGTTGTGCTAAGCATAGACCTAGTTGTCCTTGCACTAAATATGTTGATGCTAAAAAGAATCCCAATGTGGATCAAAGCTAAAAGAATCCTAATGAGAATCAACTTCCAATGTGAAGTATAAAAGAATTTCAATATGGATCAAATATAAAATAATCCCAAAGTGGATCAAATCATGAGAATTTATACTCTAAGTAGCCTGGTTCAAGTTGCAATAAAGTGTCACATTGCATTTCATGAGGAGGGTTATGCTTCCATACTTCTGAGTGTGGGGTACTCAATTAGCATATCTAATCCAAACTAAATATGATAAATATCACAAAGTGTTGAAAATAGATCCTTGCATGAGTTTAAGTGGACAACATACTTACAATCAACTTTGTTCTTTGTCTATGTCTATTCCAAACTTTAAACATTCTTAGATATAGAGGATTTTGGATTAGTATGATCTCGTTGCAGTTGAAGGATTCATGCTTGTAAATATCTTAATTTTGAAAAATATAAAATACCAAAAAGATTTGTCATTTTTAGTATTTTTCTTAGTTTTGGCAGATTTACATGTGTTTTTGATTTAGGAGTGAAACTTCCATGCAGTACCTCTACCGAGAGGATTTAGACTTTTATAGGTGATGAATTGCATGATATGCCTGAGTTTCTTATTCAGTTCAATATGTCAAAAGAACACTCTTGCTTCCTTTAAAGATCTCCTACCAGTTACTGAGAACTAAGAATCCTCCTCTTGGTGTGTCATACATAAAAGTTCCTCACCTCTAAAGCTTTTGTTGAGGGAGAGTATATGTGAAGTCTGAAGAATTTCTGATGATTCTCCTTCACTTTTGAAGTTGAGATAAAGCTACTGATATTGCTAACTGTGCAATCCACAGTGTATGCAAATGGGTGTCTTCACGTCTTCAAAATGTGACTAGAAGATCAAGCTGATGAAACATACATCAAGTGCCAAACCAAAGTCTTTATGTACCGAAACAAAGTCCTTTACCCAATGCCTTTTTATGAAGCTTCTAAGAAGATGCTGCCAAAAAGGGGGAGAAGACTGCACTACAAGACTGCACTACAAGACTGCACATCGATCAACATACAAGGTTTTGATAATCATGAGGTTTTGGCAGCATCATCTTAGGAGGAGTACTGTTGGAATATTTGAAAATGATACTTACCAAAACCTAAGTGTCAAATCTCATGATGATTACCAAAACCGACACGGTGAAAATATGCTAAAGATATGATCAAAACGTAGAAAAATTGACCAAAGTAAAACTTGGTCAAACTTGGTCAACCGTGGTCAAAGTCAACAGTCAACATCAGCGGTCATCCCGAATAACGTCAGCACCCGACAGTCATGCATTAGCAACAGAGAATTTATCAGACTTAGAACTATTTTTGTGTAATCATTTTGTGCTTAATTATAATATTTCTTATTATTGTAAAGAGTATAAATAGACTAAGTGTAGTCATTTATACTCTAAGGAAACAATAACCAACAAGTTTAGAATAGAGTTTAGAGAGAGAAAAACACACACAAAAGGTGTAATCACTAACATTTAGACAATTCAAGGTTGAGTGTGTGTGAGAGAAAGTGTTTTCTCACAAACTCCTTTGAATTCCTCTTGATGATCATACATATGAATGAATGAATTTTATATGAATTTGTGTTCTTGATTGTTCATCATTCATTCATCATCATACATGTTCATCTCTTGCATATAGATCTTCACAAAATCATCAACAGATCTGTGAGATTCCGCATCACAGATCTGATAAATGACAACGATACAATTTGCAATATTCAATCCACACGAGTATCGATTTCCACATGTCTTATATCCATCCTAGAAAATTTCAAACATAATCAATGATTACACTCAGTAAACCATGATGACGCGATGATTTCTTTGCAGAATGACTATGGGAACCACGTCTCTTGAGTGTTGTTAAGGGAACCCAAAACATTATAAGATTATTTTACAAGTCTTCGTTGAGAAGAATACGACATGGGTTTAAATGGACAAGCATATTGTAAATCCTGCCAATCCTTGATTCTTAAGACGATTTCTTGCAAAAGCGTGTTTGATATCCTTACCTTTGTCTTTTCTTTACAAAATCTTTTCTTGTTTGTGTGTCTCGTGGGTAGAGAAACCTTTTTTTACATATAAAATATAATACAATTAAGTTCATGCAAAACTGTTATTTCACAATGCGAAACTATTGTTTCGCAGTACGAAACTAGTCTTTCCCTGAACTGGTTCCACAAGCGAAACAATAGCTTTGCTGGCAGTACGAAACTATTGTTTCACCATGTGAATCTATAGTTTCGGCATATGCGAAACTAGGGTGTTTAAACATCAGTTTCGCCGTCTATTTTGACATTTGCGAAATTTCCCAAAAAATTTGAATTGAAACCGACGAAAGTGCTTGAGATCGAATCTATATTTTGAAGTGTGTTCGTGCACATCTAACCGTTAAATCTTGTTCATGAACATGTTTCAAACCACGTAACGTTATTTGTTTAGGTTTTAGGTGGAAAAACGAATCGGTGACTTTTGGGTTTCGCACATTCAATATGCGAAACTAAGGTGCTATGATGCAATACTGAACGAAAGTTCCTTGGTCTGTGCGAAACTGTCTACTCATGCTGCCCGTGTGCACTGAAAAGGTCCGTTGGGATCATATAGTTTTGTAGACCATGCGAAACTATAGTTTCAAATGCGAAACTATAGTTTCTCATTGTGAAACTATAGTTTCTCAACCCCTTGTGAAATTATAGTTTCCAATGCGGAATGATAGTTTCTCTCGTGTACTTCCGGCAAACGGTTTCGCCAGTCTTGTATAAAAATAGTTTCATACAACTGCGAAATTATAGTTTCTCTGTACGAAATTCCATGCGAAGCTATTAAAAAATAATAAATTAAGAATTAAATTAAATTAAAAAAATTAAAAATTTAAATTATTATTAATATATTTTATGTAAATAAATAAATAATAATAATAATTATTATAATTGGAGTATTTTAAATTGTTAGTAATTTCTTATTATTTAACAAACTCACCTGCAGTCATTATGGGGAGTTCGAAATTTGATCCCGGATCAAACTTGGTGGCGTACCTAAACGACAAAGATCCAAAGTCTGCTGGCCATAGAAATGCCATCGATTGGCTAAAGAGATCTCCTATCTACTATGCTATTTCTTACTCTCCCGTTATAGATGAGAAGCAGATCAGAGAGTTATCGAGAACTGCTGATTATGACGTCAGTTTAGGGAGAGCTGTTTGAGATATCGCCCGAGACAGTGGCTAAGGCCCTGCATCTGGAGGATGACATGGAGTAGAGCATAGAGACGACTGATTCAGAGGTCATTAGAGCATTTAAGGATATCGGCTATGATGGAACCCACTTCGAGAAACGAAAAGAGATCAAGAAGTCATTTCTCTCGAAGGAGTAGAGGTTTATCGTTCATGTCTTCATTAGCTATTTGGATCATAGTAAGGGAGGATCAGATGGGTTAAATTTGCGATGGTCCATGGCTAGGATTATGTTCTGTAAAGAAGAGAAGGCAAACATAGCCCAGATCATTCATGACTACCTGTTAGAGAACATCATGGCTTTAAAGAAGGATAAGTGGCTGCTCTATCCAAGATTTATTCAGATCACTCTAGATTATCTAAAGCCAAACTTACCTAAGCTCGGAGATGAACTAAGACTGACTCTGATGAAATCGAGGATCTTTGCTGACTATGATGCCTCCGGGTATGATCTTTTAGGAAAGATCATATATCTGCTGGAGAGCATGTATACTGAGGAAAGGTGGAACTATATCAAGACTGTGATCCCTCTGGAGGAAAGAAGAGCAGCAGAGAATGGAGGAAATATGAAGGAGATTAGAAAGATAAAGAAGTATCCGGAGGAGACTGATTTAACCTTAGAAGGGCAACTAGATGAGATAGAGGAGGAGTTAAAGAAGAAGAGGAAGAAGAAAGGTGTAGAGAGATCATCCTTCCCTGCTAGAGCTGATTCCCCTACATAGGAAAAGAGGAGTAAAAGCAAGCAGCTAGTCATTCTTGATACTAGGCCTACAGGAGAATCTAGGAGGCCAAGGAGGGGCATTAGATCAGAGCTTGATAAGGATGTGCTAAGGAATGTCAACAAATCCTTATCAAATGAGCTAAGCATGATAAAGACCATGCTGATTAACTTAGAGGAGAAGGAGAAACTGAAGAATTTAGAGATTGATGAGATGAAGAAAGTTATATTGAGCTAACAGGATCTGATAAGAAGGTTGTTGGAAGAGGTGAGTGATCTTAAGAGGACTGCTGGTGCAGCTGATGTACCAAGTGTTGAGCAAATCAGGGAAATGACTGACACATCCAAGTTCCCTTTTATTAAAAAGACATTAGGAGCAGGTGTTAGCGGTGTAGGAGGATCGGGAGCTGGTGGTAGTGGTGTTGGAACCTCAGAAGCTGGTAGTAGTGGTGTAGGTTTGAAGCTGGTGGAGGTGTTGCTGGTGGTAGTGATGTGGGGCTTGATGTTGGAGCAGGTAATGCGTGAAGGAGTTAGTGATAAAGAAAATACTAATAAAGTGATTGAAGCAGGGTTTGTTTATATGGGGTTTGCTTTAGCTACTGATCTGACAGTGAATGAGGTGATAAGGGATGAGAGACAAGGAAGAGAGTAAGGGCATGTGAGCTGAATTTGATTGATAAGGAAGAAGAGGTGGAGAAGTAGTTAGGGACTATGATTCTAAGCCTAAGTTTTATATAGTTGATGTTAGCCAATGACTTACGTAGCTCAGAGGAGTTCAGTTGATGGTGATGTGGTTGAGATGGATAGAGAGGACTGGTTCTCTAAGGAGGAAGAATCAGAGAAACTAACACCTTTCTTTCAAAACATTCAAGAACCAGGGAGGAAGGAAACGGACAAGAAGATTGTCAGCTTGAAGTACAAATCGAAGCTGAAAATGCTTATGATTAAGAGGCGTGGTGGCAAGATCTCATACGTGCATAGAAGGAAGGTGTTTAAGACCTTTCCCAGTGGGATCTGAGGAGACTGGCAGAGATTCCCATTCTAGACTCAGCTTTCCGCGAGGTGCCACTATTTTATAGCATGAGATCTGCTAGGGCATTCAGGAGAACTTAGAAGCTTTTGTATACATGAAGCCTGAGAGGAGGAGGTCAAAGAAGGATCTAGATTGGGTGACAGGCAAAGGAAGATTGTACTGAAATTAAAGCCTGTGAATACCATCAAGAAGGTGAGGATACCAGATCAACATCCTTCAAGACTGAAGAAGTTCGAGAAGTGGTTCTATGACAACTAGACTGGAGCAGCAGTAGTGAGGATGAAGGATGGAGATTTGATAAGGCTGTTTGATCCTATGGAGGTATTCTCATTCAGTGATTTGATAAGGTTGTTTGATCCTATGGAGGTATTCTCATTAAGTAACGAAGACCTGAAGGTGCTATATAGAAACCAGATTAAGTATAGGGCTAGAGAAGAGACAAAGACTGAGGCCAGTTTGTTTGAGAGAGTAGCAAACAAGGCTCGGAGGGTGAGATCGAAGATTAAGCAGCTCGAAAAGAGCGTGAAAGAACATGAGGAACTGGAGACAGAAGTTATAGATTTGGCTAGGATGATGGTGCAAGCAAAGGCTGGAGCTAATCCAGAAGACCCGACAGGTGAATACCCCCTAGGGGGAGTATTAATGATCAAGAATAGGGTGGTACTCACCTTGCCGTTTGTTTTTGACTAGTTATAGTTTATTATAACTTAGATATTAATATAATAGGATCTAGTTTAATTTTGTCATGTTTTGTATTTCGTGTTATGCGAAACTGCATGCGAAAATGCAGTTTCACCCGGTAGTTTCACATGCCATAATGCATACAGTTTCGCAGCATGTGAAACTAGGTCCTGTATATAGATGTTTCTTTGTTCTTCATTGTATAACTCTTGAAACTTTATTGATATTACAGATTTGATGTAATGCCCGAAAATTTTGTCAATTAAGAAGAAATGAGAAAAGAAAACAAAAAGTATTTAGAAAGAAAAGAAAAGAAAATAAAGTGGAAGGGGGCAAAATGTAAAATGTGCAAAAGTCAAATATTATAATAATATTTGAATTATGTCCGCCCATATATACCATCCCATCTACTTTTGTTGACTGAAAAAGAAGAAAAGAAGAAGAAGATCAGAGTGTTCATTGGTTTTAGAGAGAGAAAGAAGTAGTTCTTGGCTAGGTAAGGGTTTTGTTGCACAATTGACTCGGTTTTGTTTTGTTTTCAACTATAAAACCGAGAGTGCATGTTCTTATATGTTATGTGTGTTCGGGTTTGTGTGTTCTTGGTGTTTAGGTGTTAGAAACATCAAGATTTCTCGACTTTGAGAGAGAGTTGTGCTTGGAAGCTGTAAAAGGTGAATTTCTAGACCTCATCTTTTACTCGTTTTATAAATTATTTGGGGATGAAAATGCATATAAGTGATTTTTACAAAAGTTGTATGTATGCCCGAAAGTATTTATGCTTCTATGTTGATGTTTTATGGTTGTTCATGCTATAATGAGGCTTCAAATGGTGGTAACAAGATTAGTACATGTTAGAATGATGTTTGGGATTGAAAATATTGAAGACATATGTTAAATAGGTGGTCATCTGCCTAAGTAAGGCACATGCGCCTGAAATTTGCCTTAGAAAAGTTTAAGTAATGTCCATACGCCCAAACACTAGCATCATACGCCCAAACAGTACTTCATGTGCCCAAATTTATGCCTTAGAATGACTAAGTGTGATCCATGCGCCTGAACAGTAGTTGATGCACCTAGAATATTTGGCCAGATGCCTAAGTTTTGTGGTCATGCGCCCAATAGTGCCCATGTGCCTGAACAGTTCATGCACCCAAAAGTCAGTAAAAAATAGTTAAGTGTAGGGTCATGCGCCCCAATAGTGCCCATGCGCCCAACTCTTTATTCAGGAGCCTAAGTACAGGCTCATGCTCTGGAACAATAGAAACACCAAGAATTAGGCTGAAAATGCCTAAGTGTTAAGTCCATGCGCCCAAATAGTGCTGAAACGCCTAAACAGGCCTCATGCGCCTGCATAGTGTTAAAACACCTGAAACACTTAGAATTTTTCTGAGATTTTTGGAAAGATCAGAATTTTAGGGTTTTGACCCTAGTTTGACTTAAGGCTTATATGTGCCTATTTTATGCATGGTGATATTCCGTTCTTATGTTTCTTATATATTTGGTGTGTGACTTTACGTGGTGTGTTTATAATCATAAACGTAAAGTATTATCATTAAAGAAAGATATACGATTAATGATAATGAAAGTGTAACATAAAGAACGAATGATAGGAAAGGCTTGCAAGCAGAATGAAAGGAGGATCACAACTCATGAGAGTTGTCAGCTCAATTGTGTGTATTATAGCGTACGATTTTGGCTAACCCATGAGGGTTCACACACAAGGGGACCAGTCTTGGTGACTGATCCATAGTACGAAACGGGATCCTTGTCACTTTACCCTAAAAATAATGAGGCTTTGTGCCTGGATATGATGTGGCTTTGCGCCAGGATGTGAAGTGGCTTTATGCCTGGAATGGTGGCTTCGGGCCACGATGGGGGTAATGTTTTGACAGGATATGACGAAACAAACAAATACATGAGATGATGATAAAGTACAAAGCGAACAAATACGCGAGATAATGATAAAGTACGAAATGAAAAAATACGTGAGACAATGAATGATGAATAAGGTTATACTTTGTTGTATGTACATGAATATGTACGAAAGTAAAGAAAGTATTTCGTTAAGAAAGAGTATTATTGTATATAAACTGTAAAAAAGTATTTCAATACTTTAAAACTAGAACTCACTCAGCAACGCTGACTTTTATGCATTTTCAGTTGGCAGGTAATGTGGCTGAGGATGGCACACGTGGAGGCTACTCGCAGGGCAAGACTGGCATCCATTCACACATAATAATATTGTTGTTTTGTAAAGCAAATGAACGATGCTTTTATAATTTAACAATATTATATTGCTTAACAACAGTATTTATCAATGAAATGAATGGTTTTGTTAACTTACTTCCACTACTTATTTTATAAAATTATGTATTATATATGTAATGATGCGATGAATGTCCAACTGTAAGTGTTCCGGGAGCGGGGTCTTACAAGTTGGTATCAGAGCTAAAGTTTAAGTGAATTGGGTAAAATATTTTCAAAAACCTAATCCTAAACTGAGAATGAGACTAAAGGGAAGGGATGCCTGCCGGAGTAGCTACGTGTCATCAGATATTTCTTTTCTCAAAGTTAATTGGAGTTATGTGTGTGTGCTATTTGATTATGTGTTCATAGTAGATCTAAATGCTAATGTATTCAGGATAGGAGATGATTGGGGTGTGCAAAGTAAAGTAAGTGGCTAATCACAATTGGCCACTGTAATTAGGGACTTAGTATACTTAACATAAACCGAGCTATTACCTTGAATGATCATGTTAGTGTTTGAATCTTATAATGATTAGAGTATGGCTGGAGGCAGATCATCTAAGGCCTCTAGGGGTGGAGTACATGAAGGATGTGGTGCTGAACTGCATATTACTAGGAATAAGGCTAAGACTACTGAGAGGGCCTGTGAAGAGCCCGAGGTGCATCACCAGGAAGGTGGTGATGAGAGTGCAAACTTAAGGGCCTCAGTGAAAGAGGCAGTAGTAAAGGAAGTGCACCAAGTCATGTAGAAGGGAGGATAAGAAGAAAGGAGGAGGACCACGGGAAGAGAGGAAAGAGAACGATCAGAGACTGAGACGGTTGTCTTGAGTGAAAAATATGATGAAGAAGCAGTGTAGGAAACTGTACCAGGCTGTAAATATGGGGCATTTCAGAGATGCAAGCCCCTAACGTTTGATGGAAATCGCAATGCTGCTGTTGCTCACCGTTGAGTGGGAGAGATGGAGGCAGTACTAGAGATTAGTGAGTGCAGGAAGGATCATATGGTGAAGTTTGCCACTCACTCATTTGTTGCTTGACTTTGTGTTGGTTGGACAATATTGTCCAAGCCAATAGCAGCAGGGCCATTGGAAGGATGAGATGGGGAGAGCTGAAGAAGATGGTGATTAAGGAATTCTGCCTCACCGGGAACTCGACAAGATAGAAAGAGAGTTCTTACAGCTTGAGGCAGGAACCATGACCCACCAGCAATACACCACCAAGTTCAACGAAATGGCAAGGCTGATTCCGGATCAGGTGACGACGGTGTCGAGGAAGATTAAAAAGTACATCCACGGATTACCAGCTGACATTCGTCGGCATTTGATTACTGCCCAACCAAACACTTTCAGGTTGACAGTGGATCTGGCTGGGAGGTTATACGATGAGAGAGAGGTTGCGGTAGTTGAGGTGAAGAAGACAAGTGGTGGTGACAGGAACTGGAGCAGGAAAAGGTTTGGACGTGGATGACAGTAGGGTGGTATCATCAAACTAGGGGATGAAGAAGTGTGCCAGATGTGGGAGGGAGCACACTAGTGAATACAAGTGGGGAATGAATGTGTGCTTGAAGTGTGGGAAGTCCGGTCATGTGGCGAAGATGTGTGGGGTTATACGGTGTTATAACTGTGGCGAGAAACGCCACGTGAGCAGGGATTACAAGAGGCCACGGGCCGAGAGTTCTAGGATGAAGAAGAGGCCATCAGAAGGAGGACAGAGGGCAAGTGCTAGAGCCTTCACCATGACCATAGAGGAGGCCAGAGTAGACCCCGATGTTGTGTCAGGTATGTTTCTAGTAAACCAAACTTATGCCTATGTGTTATTTGATTCTGGTGCTAGTAGGAGTTTTATTTCTACTGCCTTCTGTGATAAATTTTCTGTTAGTAGTAGAAGTATTAACGAGCCATTTGATGTAGAAACCACTATTGGTAAGTCTACTAGAATTACCGATATGATAGAGGACTGTGCCATAGAACTAGAAGGTCATAGTTTTTCTACTAACTTAAATGTGATGCCCCTAGGCGGATTCGATGTAGTACTAGGGATGGATTGGTTAGTAACCTATAAGGAATACATCGTGTGTCGCAAGAAGATGATTCGATTAATTGTGCCCGGTGGAAGTTCGGTGACAGTCTACGGTGATCGTGTCACTACGATTCCAAATGTGATCTCGATGGTTGTGGCAGGGAAGTACATGAGACGTGGATGTAGTGCCTATTTGGCCTACGTGAATGATGTGGATGTGTGGATGTGTCAGTACCACAATCATTTGATGTACCAGTTGTATGTGACTTTTCGGACATGTTCCCAGAAGAGTTGCCAGATGTGCCACCGGATCGCGAGATTGAGTTTCAGATTGATCTGATACCCGGTGCTCAACCCGTTGCCAAAGCACCATATCGGTTAGCTCCGACTGAGATGAAGGAACTAATGGCTCAACTACAGGAGTTGATGGATAAAAGGTTCATTTGATCTAGTATCTCTCCATATGGTGCTCCGGTCTTATTCGTGAAGAAGAAAGACGGTAGTGTGCGGATGTGCATCGAATACCAAGAGCTGAATAAGTTGACGACGAAGAATTGGTATCTATTACCAAGGATTGATGACTTGTTTGATCAGCTCCAAGGTGCTAGTTGGTTCTCAAGAATAGATCTTCGATCTGGCTACCATCAGTTGAAGATGAAGGAGCAGGATATTCCTAAGACAACTTTTCGCACGCGTTATGGACACTACCAGTTTCTCATCATGTTTTTTGGTCTAACTAACGCGTCAGCTGCCTTTTTGGATTTGATGAACTGAGTGTATCGGCCAATGTTAGATAAATCAGTGATGATGTTATTGATGATATCATGATTTATTCAAGAAGTGAGAAAGAACATGCCGGCCACATACGCGAGGTGTTGGAGACGCTTAGAAAAGAGAAGTTGTACGCTAAGTTTTCTAAGTGTGCTTTTTGGTTGCGTGAGGTTCAGTGTTTGGGTCATGTTGTTAATGCGGAAGGAATCATGGTGGACCCGACAAAGGTCGAGGCAGTGATACAATGGTAGTCTCCAAAGACGCCATTCGAGATCCGTTGTTTCTTGGGTTTGGCGGGTTATTACAAGAGATTCATCCAAGACTTCTCCAAAATAGCCTCACCTTTGACCAAATTGACCTGCAAAGATGTGAAGTTTATGTCGGGTCAGAAACAGGAGGATGCTTTTAAAGAGTTAAGACAAGATTAACTCAAGCTCCTGTCTTGACATTACCTGATGAGGGTGAAGACTTAGTGGTATATTCGGATGCTTCTTATTCGGGACTATGTTGCATGCTGATGCAACGTGGAAAGGTAATTGTCTACGCATCCCGACAGCTGAAAGCCCACGAAGTCAACTACCCTACCCATGACTTAGAGCTTGCAGCGGTGGTCTTTCCGTTGAAGATTTGGAGGCACTACTTACATGGGACAAAGTGCACCATCTTCATCGACCATAAGAGCTTAAAGTATTTCTTTGAGCAAAAGGATCTCAACATGAGGCAGCGGAGGTGGTTAGAGCTTATCAAGGATTCTGACTGTGAGATCCATTATCATCCGGGTAAGGCGAACGTAGTGGCCGATGCCCTTAGCCGAAAGGACAGACCTAAGCCGATTCGGGTGAAGGCTTATCAGTTTGTTATGACCGCTAACGTGGTGACCCAGGTGAAAGAATTTCAAGATGAGGTGTCGAAAGAAGATCGCCTTAATTCCGAGCGAATGAAGGGTCTAGTTGCCGAATTGGGTGGAAACACTCTCGGTGTTAGAATCCAAAACGAACGGATACGGATCCCTCGTTACGGAGATCTACGGGGGCGAATCATGGTTGAAGCTCGTAAGAATCAATACTCGATTCATCCCGATGCCATGAAGATGTACCAAGACATGAAGAAAGATTATTGGTAGCCGGGAATGAAGCGCGACGTAGCAGAGTACGTGAGCACGTGCCTTACTTGTTTGCAAGTGAGGGTAGAACATATGAAACCATACGGGAAGATCCAACGTTGGATATACCCGAGTAGAAGTGGGAACACATCAACATGGACTTCATAACGAAGCTACCTCGTACGGTGAAGGGGTACGATACTATCTGGGTGATAGTTGATCGACTGACAAAGAGTGCTCATTTCCTACCGATCCGCGAGACATATTCATTTGAGAGACTGGCGGATCTATTCATCAAGGAGATTGTAGCTCTCATGGTGTGCCAGTGTCTATTGTGTCTGATCGTGACACTCGGTTCACATCGAAGTTTGGAAGAGATTCCATGATACGATGGGGACGAGACTACATATTAGCACAACTTATCATCCTCGGACAGATGGTCAGTCTGAGAGGACGATTCAGATGCTCGAGGATATGCTTCGAGCATGCGTGATCGATTTTGGTGGAAGTTGGGATGATCACTTACCATTAGCTGAATTCTCATACAACAATAGTTATCATGCCAGCATTAGTAACCCTCCTTATGAGATGCTATACGATAGAAGGTGTAGGACGCCTGTATGTTGGAGAGACATTGGGCAGAAGGAGTTAGGAGGTGTCGAGGTGATCGAGGCTACGACAGAAAAGTTAGAAAAGATCAAAGCCTTTATGAAGGCAGCAAAAGATAGACAAAAGTCTTATACCGATAAAAGGCGTAGTACGATCGAGTTCAACGTAGGTGATAAAGTCATGTTGAAGGTCTCGCTTTGGAGGGAAATTATTTAGTTCAGAAAGCGATGTAAACTAAGCCCAAGGTATATAGGACCTTTTCGAATCATCACACGTGTGGGAGAGGTGGCCTATCGATTAGAACTGCTCGATGAGTTAAGTGGAATTCATCCAACATTCCATGTATCTCATCTGAGGAAGTGTTTAGCCGATGAAGATATGATTGTCCTACTGGAGGATATCGAAGGGGATGACGACTTAATTATGTAGAGAAACCAGTGGCAATCATTGATTGAAAAGAAAAAAGACTAAAGAATAAAGTGGTTCTACTAGTGCCTGTGCAGTGGAAACACCAAAAGGGTTTGGAGTTTACGTGGGAGACTGAAGAAGAGATGAGACAACATTACCCACAGTTATTCGAAGAGTGACGGGTTTTAAAGACGAAACCTCTTTAAGGGGGGTAGACTTATAACGCCCGGAAATTTTGTCAATTAAGAAGAAAAGAAAAGGAATGAGAAAAGAAAACAAAAAGTATTTAGAAAGAAAAGAAAAACGAATAATGTGGAAGGGGCAAAATGTAAAGGTGCAAAAGTCAAATATTATAATAAGATTTGAAGTATAGCCGCACATATATACCATCCCATCTGCTTTTGTCGACTGAAAAAGAAGAAAAGAAGAAGAAGATCAGAGTGTTCATCGGTTTTAGAGAGAGAAAGAAGCAGTTCTTGGTTAGGTAAGAGTTTTGTTGCATAATTGACTCGGTTTTGTTGTGTTTTCAACTATGAAACCGAGAGTGCATGTTCTTATATGTTATGTGTGTTCGGGTTTGTGTGTTCGGGTTTGTGTGTTCTTGGTGTTTAAGTGTTAGAAACATCAAGATTTCTTGACTTTGAGAGAGAGTTATGCTTGGAAGCATCAAAAGGTGAGTTTCTAGACCCCGTCTTTTACTTGTTTTATAAATTATTTGGGGTTGAAAATGCATATAAATGATTTTTACAAAAGTTGTATGTATGCCTGTAAGTATTTATATTTGTATGTTGATGTTTTATGGTTGTTCATGCTATGATGAGGCTTAGGATGGTGGTGACAAGATTAGTACAGGTTAGAATGATGTTTGGGATTGAAAATATTCATGACATATGTTAAATAGGTGGTCATGCGCCTAAGTAAGGCTCATGCGCCTAAAATTTGCGTTATAAAAGTTTAAGTGATATCCATACGCCCAAACAGTACCATCGTACACCCAAACAGTACTTCATGCGCCCAAATTTATGCCTTAGAATGACTAAGTGTGATCCATGCGCCTGAACAGTAGTTCATGCGTCTAGAATATTTGCCAGATGCCTAAGAGTTGGGGTCATGCCCCCCAATAGTGCTCATGCGCCTGAACAGTTCATGCACCCAAAAGTCAGTGAAAAACAATTAAGTGTAGGATCATGCGCCCCAATAGTGCCCATGCACCCAACTCTTTACTCAGTCGCCTAAGTACAGGCTCATGCGCCTGAGCAGTAGAAACACCTAGAATTAGGCTGAAAATGCCTAAGTGTTAAGTCCATGCAGCCAAATAGTGCTGAAACGCCAAAACAGGCCTCATGCGCCTGCATAGTGTTAAAACGCCTGAAACACTTAGAATTTTCCTGAGATTTTTTAGAAAGACAAAATTTTAGGGTTTTGACCCTAGTTTGACTTAAGGCTTATATGTGCCTATTTTATGCATGATTATGTTCTGTTCTTATGTTCGTTATGTATATTGGTGTGTGACTTTACGTGGTGTGTTTATAATTATACACGTAAAGTATTATCATAAAAGAAAGAGATAAGATTATTGATAATGAAAGTTGAACATAAAGAACAAATGAAAGAAAAGGCTTGCAAGAAGAATGAAAGGAGGATTACAACTCATGAGAGTTGTCAGCTCAATTGTGTGTATTATAGCGTGCGATTTTGGCTAACCCATGAGGGTTCATACACTGGGGGATCAGTTTTGGTGACTGGATATGATCAGTCTTGGTGACTGGATATGATGTGCCTTTGTGCCAGGATGTGATGAGGGTTCATAACCCATGGAGGTTCATACACTGTGTGTATGAAACGAGATCCTTGTCACTTCACCCCGAAAATGGTGAGGCTTTGTGCTTGGATATGATGTGCCTTTGTGCCAGGATGTGAAGTGGCGTTGTGCCCGAAATGGTGGCTTCGGGCCACGATGGGGGTAAAGTTTTGACAGGATCTAGAAACAGTGAAAGATAATGATAAAGTACGAAATGAACGAATACGTGAGATAATGATAAAGTACAAAACGAACGAATACGTGAGATAATGATAAAGTATGAAATGAATGTATACGTGAGACAATGAATGATGAATAAGGTTATACCTTGTTGTATGTACAATGAATACTCATGCACGAAAGTAAAGAAAGTATTTTGTTAAGAAAGAGTATTATCATATATAAACTGTAAAAAATATTTCAATACTTTAAAACTAGAACTCACTTACCAACGCTGACTTTTATGCATTGTCAGTTGGTAGGTAATGTTGCTGAAGATGGCACACGGGGATGCTACTCAGCAGGACAAGACTGACATCCATTCATACATAATAATGTTGTTATTTTGTAATGCAAATGAATGATGCTTTTGTAATTTAACAATGTTGTATTGCTTAACAACAGTATTTATCCATGAAATGAATGATTTTGTTAACTTACTTCCGCTGCTTATTTTATAAATTATGTATTATATAAGTAATGATATGATGATTGTCCAACCGTAACTATTCTGGGAACGGGGCCTTACATTTGAGTTCATTCTTTGTTTGTGAATTGCTAGGAGCTTATATTTTATACATTTGAGCATTATTCTTCTTAATCTTCACAAATTCGCTTACAAATGGGTCTTATGTTTAATTTGTGTTCACATTTCATCATTACTTGGTCCACAAGCTATTAGACTTAGTGATATCTTATGGATTTCAGTTTTAAATCATAATCAAAAGCACGTTCAAACGTATAATCGGACCTACATTATGGTAATTTGTTTGTGGAAAGACTAGTTGTAATGAAAGGACAAACTAATGGATTAGAATGTTCAAATTTTGAATGTTGACGGCGACTGTGTGACAACCAATGTTGACTTAGTGAATTCAAAGAATCATATAATTTGAAGTAGACGTATGATTAAAATAGTGCAAAGTTAATTTATAGGAAACGATAATCTATAACTAGTTTAGAAAACCCGTATATAATAATGTATGATTAAAATAGTGCAAAGTTAATTTTTAGGAAACGATAATCTATAACTAGTTTAGAAAACCCGTATATCACACATGTTGAATGAGAATATTAATTTAATAGTTACCAATACATACATAGAAATTCTAAATGTATTTTTGAGATAAAATACGATTAAAAATACATATATTTAATCATCCTAAGTAATAAAATAATAACAATTTTTTAACTTTTGTCTTTAAAAAGCTTAAATTTATAAAATAATATTTTTAAACAATTTATTTAAATTTGTTAAACAATGTTATTTTTTAAAAAAAGTTCTTTGTATTTCAAAACTTCATATTTTAAAAAATAAAAATTTACAAAATATACATTTTTTATAAAAAGAAATATATTATATGTTATTATTAATAAAAAGGTATGTAAGATTGACATATGTTAACATCATATTGGTTCTGATCAATTTTTTTTCGATTTTTTCTCCTATTTAATAATCACACTAATTTATAATAATATTACTTAATTTGTTTAGATTAACATTTTTTAATAGATTAACAAAGAGATCTTTTTACAAATTTTATTTCTACGGAAATAATTTTCATAAAACTAGAAAAATTTTTAGAAAATCAAACTTTTTAAATATACAAAATATTTTATTATTGACGTTTTTAGAAAATAAAATTCTTATAAAAATAATTAAAATTGAGAGTTATAATAAGAAAGTTATTAAGTATGATATTTTTTAAAACGCTTGTTTTGAAATAGAAATTTTATTTTATTTATTATAGTAAGGATTTCAATCTTATCTTCTTTTAGAATATCGATTTTAATTATTAAAATTTTATTTTATTTAATATTTTTATTTAACCCGTGTAATACACGGGTTTACTAAAATTAGTTAGAAATGTATGCTAATTATATAAGTGGTGGAGTAGTTAAAGGATTGATCTGGTGTATTAAGTGACCCAAGTTCAAATCCCACCCTTCCCATTTAACTTCTACGACATCCAGTTGAGGGTTTGGCTCGGGATTTTATCCCGGGATCGATCCTGATGGGGGGCGAGGGTATACGGTTTCAATCCAGTTCCCGCGCATCTGGGGGATATGACTTGCGACTAGGTCCAGGGTAAACAGTCCGGTTAGATCGTTAGATTCGGAGTAATATGCTGTTCAAAAAAATGTTAAAAATGTATAATGTCATTAGCATTTAATATCATCATTAATGATTGACTTATTATGGTATTGACACGTATCAAAAAGTTTATGAGAACATGACATGTGCCAAAAAATCATTTTGCTTTATTTAAGTAGATATCATAACTAGTGAAGATGAGTAGCATAGTGCAACGAGTTTTCACATCGGATTTTAAACAAAGTATATATTACAACGTAAATAAAAGTTTGTATATTTCAAAATGGTCATAAAAAATTATATATTTATAAGTTATAAAAGAAAACCGGTTTAAATTAATAAAGTAATACTGACTATATTGTTTTAACGAAAAACTATGAAAAAAGTTTCTAAAACACATGTCTAATATTTAACCTTGAGATGTCCCACGTAGTAAGCCTTAATATTAATGGCCAGGATCATTTGAGTCGAGGCTCAATACTATCTAATTAAATGTCATGAAATGAAGAATTGTATCACCCTTGCAAGCAGCAGGGTACAACTTTATCTTGCATCTGTTAGGCTTACTTTTAGGTGACTCACAGACTAATGTAATAATACCACTGGGCCTTTTGGATCTCACCACAGCTTGACACGAGCCCCTTCTGATTTCCTTTTCGATTTTGATTATGGAGATATCTAAACCGATGGGGAAGCCGGTACCGACATTTATTCTACACACTATAGAGGAATAAAAGAGGTGTTATGAAGTCATCCAACCTTAATTACTCTATAATGAAAAAAGGAACTGCCATGAGCAGTTACCTTTTTACCTTTTTAAATCAGACCACATATCTTTTTAAACCTGCCATTTTTCCCCCTTTACACCAGTTTTTTACATTACATATATGTGATGAGAGGGAGGGACAGGGGATGTGAGGGCGACCGGACGCCGGCTGCGGCGGCGGTCGGCAGCAACGTGCTTGCTCGCTTTTTTGTGCGCGGCGATGGACGTTGAGTACATGGTTGGTCACATTTTTGGGTTCCGATCTTCCTCGATGTCCGACCTCCTTCTTCGCCGCCCCGGTGTCGATGTCGGCATCGTGCCTTCAACTGTCGTCGCCTGGCTACGCGTAACATTGGCGCCGTCGCTGATGGTCTCTATTTTACTTTGTGGCGGTCGCCGGCCGCCAACATGCAGGCAGTGGTTGCCCTGGTGTCGGTGTCGGTGCCTTCTTCCCTGGAATGGAGACCTGCTCAGGGGTATATACTCTGGTGGCCAGCTGGCTGAATGTTGGAGGCTCCCGCTATTATTTTTTGGGTGCTATCAAGATATGAGAGGCAATTGTTGTTTACTACCACCGACCAGCTTCCATCTTTGTGGGGCTGGCTAGCAACGGTGGTTGTTTCTCCACCTCGGTTTGATTATGTTTCTTCTTTTGTTAGGGTTTCTGTTATATAACTCAGGCTCTATCAGTTTGTGTTGTTTTCTGTGATTAGGGCTTCTAATATGAGCCCTAAGTTGTTGGCTTGATGAATGTGTAGGTTTGCTCTGAAACCCTACATCGCTCGAGATTCGATTAATGTTGCTTATGTTTCTTTGGCTATGATGACTGTGATATGGGTCGTTGCTTGGTCGTGGCATAAACGAGGATGGCAAGTGAGATGTTTTTCTCTTGCAACCTGTGTTGCAGCCACATCGGTTTGTTAATGAGATCTGAGCCACGTTGTGTATGCCGCTTTTGTGTTCTTTGGCTGTGATGACTGTCATATGGGTCGTTGCTTGGCGTGGCATAAACGAGGATGGCAAGTGAGATGTTTTCCTCTTGCAACCTGTGTCGCAGCCACATCGGTCTACTGATAAGATTTGAACCACGTTGTGTATGTTTATTATGGTTTTTGTCTTTGTAATAGTCATTGCTGGTCAGCTGAATTCGATTTCTTTGCTTCGATTGTTTCTCTTCCTTACTTTGTCTGCACCCTCAGGTACTCCAGTGCATTTGATTTATTGTGATCTGTTTGTTCAGATTTTTCGATATGATTTCTATACCAAAAATCATTTTTGTTTGATGTTATGTACTATATGCAACTTCTAGCTCATGGTTTACTGTTATTAGGCCTAACGGTATATAATGGCTGAGTGTTTCGTCCTTCCTTTATAGTCGACATGGTCTCCTCGGTTGTTTTGCTTTTGGTTTTTGCGCGGTTATGATCATGAAAACTGGTACCGGTTGCATTGGCCTGGCAACCATTTTGGGTATACAGCCACAACCTGACATTAGCTCTAAAAGCACCGATTTGCGGCTTTCCCAAGACGCGCAACGCGCGACTGGGTAATAACACTAGTTGTTTATGAATTGCACAACCCATGGTCCTTTGTCTATATCTATATATCAGAGGTTTATCTGTCTTATCTTTTTGAGCAATCTGATGAAAATTGAAAAAGTGATTATGTTTTGTTTTATCACATACTTATTTAAATAAAAAAAATAGAGATCAATCTATACTATATAATAAAATAGTAACTAGGATGCAACATGACACTCTCATTTTACTCCTCAAAAAAATTTTCCCGGCAAAACTAAATATATTGTTTTAGTCAAGTTTTTTTTTGTTTTCAGAAACTCAATTAATAGTAATAATACATTTGGTTTTAAATATAATTTTTAATATTATCAACTTAATTGTGTAATCATATTGTTTTGAACTATACATATTTTTATAGCTAAGTAAAATTCAATTTAAAAAAAACTAAAAAGAAAAAAGATATTTATAGATATATTTATTTATTTTAGATTAGTGTGATTTTAACATAACTGGTTTTAACTTTAAATGGGTCAATTATATATTATATTATTCAAAAAAATATTTAAATATTTATAATTTATAAATATAACTTTTTATTTTTAATTGTTATAGTAATACGTAACTTAATCATACGAAATATTATGAATTATGTTGTTTTCATATTTTCAACCCGTGTATTACACGAGTTTTCTAAAACTAGTATTTCAATATACCATTATTGTGGTTTAATTTAAACAAATATTCAACAATCACTTATTAACTCCCAATAAGGGCGTAAGGGCGTACCTGGTGCTGCAAAGAGCTCCCGCGTTTTCGCAGGGTCCAGGGAGGGTCCGTCCCATTTAAGGGAAGATGTACGCGGTCTTTCCCCCACATTTTGTGGAGAGGCCGTTTCCACGGATCGAACCTGAGACCTTCGGTCCCTTAGGAACAGCTTTTACCGCTGCGCCAAGGCCCGCCCTCCCAATGTATGTGTAAAATTCAACTTTCTAAAAAATTTTGTTTCGTAATAAATTGGTTAAACCTACCATTTAAAAGCTTAGCTCATAGGGTCTAAAACTCCCTTTCTTTTATAACGTTGCATTTAAAATTCATGATCATACATTTTTTATTTAACTTAATTATAAGGTTATATTAGAAAGGCTGATGCAACTAAAGTAACCAAAGAGGTTCCAGCATGCATGTATTGATTTACAAGGTAGAAGTTTCTTCCGAATCCAAAGACCAAATCTTCTGAAGCCAAAGATGAAATCATCCAAAGGTTCAAAAACAAAGTCTTCTGAAGCCAATGAAGTGAACACTGATTTCTTCCGAAGACAGAGAAGACATGCTTTCTCTGATCAAGTTTTACATAAAGCTGACACACTTTTCGCTGTAACTATGCGACTTACCAACTTGTAGAAGTTGGTGAAAAGGTCCATGCTTTTGTAATTATAGATTAAGGTTTAGAGTCTATAACTTTCTACTTTATACATTTTTTCCTTTTTGTAATATATTAGGATGTAAGCTATGGTATGTCATAGTCACTACTCAAAGGCAATCTGCATTTAACTTCACATCGATCTTTTTGTCTAGATTAGTATTTACAACTAGCTTTCAAAGCATAGCCTGCTGTAGGATGTAGTACAAAGTATCTCAGGTGTTTGTATTTTATCTTATGATTTGTAACACTTGTAATAGAACTTGAGAGCAATATACAACACTCTTGAAAACTATACTTATATTGTTCTTGTTCTTTTGTTCTGTCTCATTACTTACTTGTTTTCTTAGCATTTTCTATAAAAACCCGGTTCCTTACTTGATCTGTTAAGTGTTTTAACACTCTCCTCATTATGAGACTGATTATATTGACCAGCCTTAACCGGTCCTGTAATTGGTATCAGAGCTCTTCAGGCTCTTGATTGTAAGATGTCACCACCTTAAACCTCTCAGTTTTACAAATCACTTAACATCTTAAATGGAAGCTATCACAAAGCCTGATATGGAAACCGGTATCATTACAAAGTCTCCACTGATCACTTATGATGATTTTGGTACTTGGTGCCAAATGATGGAAGGGTTCATCAAATCTCAAGACAGCAGGATGTGGGGATCTGTTATTTTTGGTCCTCATGTACCATGCATCTCTTCAGCTACTACTCAAGGTGATATGATACCTAAGAAAGTGGCTGACTACTCTAAAAAAGACAGAAAGAAAATAGATGTAAATTAGAAAGCCATGACCGCCCTTCAAACTACTCTTCCAAACTCTATATACAGATGCTTCAAGAAGTGCAAAACTGCTAAACAACTATGGAATGCACTGAAGCTCATGCATACGGGGTCCACTGAAGCAAAGGAGAACTAGAAGGACCTCTTGAAGCAGCAGTTTGAGAATTTCACCTTCAAGACAGGTGAAACCATGACCTAATAATACTTGAGGTTTGTTGAGATTATGGATACACTAATGGATGTTGGAGTAACTCTTGAGAACAGGGACATTGTATGGAAGTTCATGTCATCTCTTCCTGTAAGGTCCCGTTCCCGGGCTCCTCACAGTTGGTCAATCATAGCACTAAACGTACATAATAGTATACATTTTATAAAACATTCCAGCGGAATTAAGTTAACAAAAGCCCATTCATTTCATTTATTATTACTGTTGTTAAGCAATACATCGTTGTTCACAGTTAGAAAAGATTGTTTGAATGTATTATAAAACAACAATATCAAAACATGAATGGATGGCAATCTTGCCCCGCCGAGTAGCTTCACCCTCGTGCCATCCTCAACAGTATTTACCTGCCAACTGAAAATGTATAAAAGTTTACGTTGCTGAGTGAGTTCTAGTTTTAAAAGTATTAAAATACCTTGTGTAGACATATGAAAATATTCTTTGTTATAAAATACTTCCTTTATTTTGGTATGTGGTCACACATCTTACGTACATCAAGGTAATACTTTCTTTCATTCATTACTGTACGCATTCGTTCATTTCGTACTTTTATCATTATCTTTCACTTTCTTATGGACTGTGCAATACCCCGAACATTGTGCACGAAGCTGATGCTGGGCCTGTGGTCTATAAATAGACCATGAACATTGTGCACTAAGCTGACCCAGTCACCTAGGGTATGCTACAAGGGTCCCTGTCAGTCTCAATGACTGACCCTGCATGCATCCTTCGGGTTAGCTGAACAGCATACAGTTGTGCTAACGACAACATGGTCGTGCACCTCCTATTCACTTGCTTGCAAGACATACATTCTTTCATTTACGTTCCACTATCATTAATCTTTCAGTTTTATTAATGATAATACTTTACGTTTACGATCATAAACACCCCACGTAAAGTCACACAATAATAAATAATATGGAACATAAGAACAACTCATAATCATGCATAATATAAGCAATTATGACCCTAAGGTCAAACTAGGGTCAAATCCTAATAATTCTGTTTTCACCAAAATTTCAGGAAAAATTCTAAGTGTTAGGCACATGAGAACTATGCAGGCGCATGAGGCCTGTTTAGGCGCATTACAACTATGTGAGCGTATGAGCTTACTTGGGCGTTTCAATACTTAGGCGCATGAGCCACTTCGGGCACATGGGAACTATTTGGGCGTGTGGGGTATACTTAGGCGCCTGAGCTTAAAACTTAGGTGCATGAGCTACTGTTCAAGTGCATGGACTTAGACTTAAAATTTCTAAGGCATTAGTTAGGCGTATGGGGTACTGTTTAGGCGCATGAACCCTATTTAGGCGCATGACCCTACTTAGAACTTTTTCTAAGGCAAATTTTAGGCGCATGGGCCTTATTTAGGCGCATGACCAACCGGTTTGTCATAACTTATATTTTCAGTCCCAATCATCATATCCTCATTTTCTAAGCTTATTACAACCTTTCTAAGCATAAGCATCACATAACAACCTCAAAACATCATCATTTAAGCATAAGACATATGGGTAAACATACATAAAATTTTAAAACCATTTAATACATTTTCAGCCGCAAAAACACTTTGAAACATGTCAAAGACGGGGTCTAGAAACTCACCTTAGCTGCTTTCAAATCTCAAACTCTCCAACTTGAACTTTTCAAAAGCTTCTAACACCCATACATGTCCAAAGACACATAACTGAATACATATAAACACATAAAAACATGTATAACTCAGTTACATTGTTGAAACTCATCAAAACTGACCCCAATTATGCTAAAACTTACTTATCTTGACTGAGTTTAGTTGCTTTCTCTCTCTAAGCTGAAGATCTTTCTTCTTTCTCTATATAAAAATATCGAGCAGTTGGAAATGCAGAAGATGTGGGCGGCCATGCCCACTTTAAACAAAATAATAATATTATTTTGTCCTATTTAATACTTCTTTTCTTTTTCTTACAAAATATCTTTCCTTTCTCTTTTTCTGATTTTTTTCTTTCTTTTAAATGATAAAATTTCCGGGTGTTACAAGTCCACCCCCTTTAAGAGGTTTCGTCCTCGAAACCCATCACTCTTTGAATAATTATGGGTAATGCTGTCTCATCTCTTCTTCAGTCTCCCACGTAGACTCCGAACCCTTTCGGTGTTTCCACTACACACGCACCAGTGGAACCACTTTTTTCCTTAATCTCTTTTCTTTCCGGTCAATTATTGCCACTTGATTCTCTATATAATTGAGTCGTTCATCCCCTTCAATATCATCCAGTGGTACAATCATATCTTCATCAGCCAAGCACTTTATCAGATGAGATACATGAAATGTCAGATGAATTCCACTTAACTCATCTGTCAATTCTAACCAATAGGCCACCTCTCCTACTCTTACGATGATTCGGAAAGGCCCTATGTATCTCGGGCTTGGCTTGCCCCTCTTCTGGAACCGAATGATTCCTTTCCAAGGCGAGGCCTTCAACATGACCCTATCACCTACGTTGAACTCGATCGGTTTACTTCTTTTGTCGGCATACCACTTTTGTGTATCTTTCACCGCTTTCATGAAAGCCTTGATCTTCTCTAAGTTGTCAGTTGTAGCCCCGATCACCTCAAGGCTCCCCAACTCTTTCTGCCCGATGTCACCCCAACATACGGGCGTCCTACACCTCCTCTCATATAGCATCTCATAAGGTAGCATACCAATACTGGCATGATAACTGTTGTTATATGAGAATTCTGCTAACGGTAAGTGATCATCCTAACTTCCTCCAAAATCGATCACACATGCTTAAAGCATATCCTCAAGCGTCTGGATCGTCCTCGCAGACTAACCATCTGTCTGAGGATGATAAGTCGTGTTAATATGCAGCCTCGTCCCCATCACATCATGAAATCTCTTCCAAAACTTTGATGTGAATCGGGTGCCATGATCCGACACGATAAACACCGACACACCATGATGAGCTACAATCTTCTTGATGAACAGATCCGCTAATCTTTTGGATGAATACGTCCCGCGGATCGGTAGGAAGTGAACACTCTTGGTTAGACGATCAACTATCACCCATATGGTTTCGTACCCCCTCGCCGTGCGGGGTAAATTCGTAATGAAGTCCATGGTGATGTGCTTCCACTTCCACTCAGGTATATCCAACGGTTGGATCTTCCTGTATGGTTTTTGATGTTCCGCCTTCACTTGTAGACAAGTAAGGCTCTTACTCACATACTCCGCCACATCGAGCTTCATACCCGGACACCAATAATCTTTCTTCATGTCTTGATACATCTTGGTGGCACCAGGATGAATGGAGTATCGAGTTTTATGAGCTTCATCCATTATCCGTCTCCTTAGATCTTCACATCAGGGAATCCACATCCGCCCAAAACGGTTTCTCATTCCGTGAGTGTTTTCTTCTAACTCTATGACTAGACCTCTCATTCTTTTGGAGTTGAGGCGACTTCCTTCAACGTCTTATCTTCAAATTCTTTCACTTGAGTCATCACATCAGCTGTCATAACCAACTAATAAGCCTTCACTCGAATCGACTCGGGTCTCTCCTTTCGGCTAAGGGCATCGGCGATAACATTGGCCTTGCCCGAATGGTAATGGATCTCACAGTCATAATCTTTGATGAGCTCTAACCATCTCCTTTGCCTCATGTTGAGATCCTTTTACTCAGAAGTACTTCAAGCTCTTATGGTCGGTGAAGATGGTACACTTAGTCCCGTATAAGTAGTGCCACCAAATCTTCAACGCGACGACCACCGCCGCAAGCTCTAAGTCATGAGTAGGGTAGTTGACTTCGTGGGTTTTCAGCTGTCGGGATGCGTAGGCAATTACTCTTCCAAGTTGCATCAACACACAACCTAGTCCCAAATGAGAAGCATCTGAATATACCACTAAGTCCTCACTTCCTTCGGGTAATGTCAAGACAGGAGCTTAAGTCAATCTCGTTTTTAATTCCTCAAAAGCACACTCCTATTCCCGATCCCACACAAACTTCACATCCTTGCAAGTCAATTTAGTCAAAGTTGAGGCTATCTTGGAGAAGTCTTGGATGAACCTTCTATAGTAGCACGCCAAACCCAAGAAACTACGGATCTCAGATGGCGTCTTTGGAGATTTCCACTACATCACCGCCTCAACCTTAGCCGGATCCACCATGATTCCTTTAGCATTAACAACATGACCCAAAAATTGCACCTCATGCAACCAAAAAGCATACTTAGAGAATTTAGCATATAACTTCTCTCTTCTAAGCGTCTCCAATACCTCGCGTATGTGGCCGACATGTTCTTCCTCACTTCTCGAATAAATCAGGATATCATCAATAAACACAATCACTGATTTATCTAACATGGGCCGACACACTCGATTCATCAAATCCATAAAGGTAGCTGGCGCGTTAGTTAATCCAAAAGACATATCGAGGAACTCGTAGTGTCCATAATGCGTACGAAAAACTGTCTTAGGGATATCTTGCTCCTTTACTTTTAACTGATGGTAGCCAAATCGGAGATCGATCCTTAAGAACCAACTGCCACCTTGGAGCTAACCAAACAAGTCATCAATCCTCGGTAATGGATACCGATTCTTTACCGTCAACTTGTTCAGCTCTCGGTAGTCGGTGCACATCCGCATACTACTATCCTTTTTCTTTATAAACAAGACCGGAGCACCCCAAAGAGAGATACTCGGTCGAATGAAACCTTTATCCATTAACTCTTGCAGTTGAGCCATTAGTTCCTTCATCTCCGTCAGAGCTAATCGATACGACGCCTTGGCAACGGGTTGAGAACCGGGTATCAGATCAATCTGAAACTCATTCTCACGATCCGGTGGCACACCTGGTAAGTCTTCCGGGAACACGTCTGGGAAGTCACATATCACTGGTACATTGGACAACTATGGTACTGACACGTCCACATCCTTCACGTAGGCCAGATAGGCACTACATCCATGCCTCGTGTACTTCCTCGCCACCACCATTGAAATCACCCTTGGAACTGTAGTGACGCGATCACCGTAGACTGTGGCCGAACTTCCATCGGGTGCAACTAATCGAATCATCTTCTTGCGACACATGATGTTTGCTTCATAGGTTGCTAACCAATCCATCCCTAGTACTACATTGAATCCGCCTAGGGGCATCACATGTAAATTGGCAGAAAACCTATGGCCTTCTAGTTCTATGGTATAATCCCCTATCATATCCTTAATTCTAGTGGACTTACCAATAGCATTTTCTATATCGAATGGCTCACTAATGCTTCTACTACTAGCAGACAACTTATCACAGAAAGTAGTAGAAATAAAATCTTACTAGCACTAGAATCAAAAAATACAGAGGCACAAGTTAGGTTTACTAGAAACATACCTGGCACGACATCGGGGTCCACTCTGGCTTCCTACTGGGTCATCGTGAAAGCTCTAGCACTCGCCCTCTATCCTCCTTCTTCAACCTTTTTCTTCGCCCCAGAGCTATCTGTCCTCGGCTTTTCGCAGTCCTTACTCACGTGGCCCTCCTTGCCACAGCTATAACACCTCAGCACCCTACAGTCTCTAGCAATGTGGCCAGGCTTGCCACATTTGAAGCATATATTCAATCCCAACCTACACTCACCGGTATGCTCCCTTCCACATTTACTGCACTTCCTCAACCCCGAGCTTGACGAAACCCTCCGATCATCCACCTTCATCTTTTTGTTGTTTGGAACGAAACCACCACGTCCAACCCTCTTCCCATTCCAGTTCTTATCACCACCACTTGTCTTCTTCGCCTCTACCATAGTCTCCTCTTACTTATTGTACAACCTACCCGCCAGGTCTACAACTGATCAAAAGGTACTTAGCTGAGCAGCGATCAAGTGCCTGCGAATGTCAGCCGAGAATCCCTGGATGTACCTCTTGATCTTGCTCGACATCGGTGTCACCTGATCCGGCACCAGCCTCGCCATTTCCTTGAATTTGGTGGTGTATTGCTGGTGGGTCATGGTTCCCGCCTCAAGTTGTAGGAACTCCCTCTCGATCTTGTCGAGTTCCCGGTGAGGACAGAATTCCTCGATCACCAACTTCTTCAACTCTCTGCATCGCATCTTCTCGATGGCCCTGGCACCCTCAGCTTGGACCATGTTGTCCCACCAACACAATGCTGAGTCGACAAAAGAGTGAGTAGCGAACTTCACCTTCTGGTCTTCGCGACACTCATTAATCTCCAGCACCGCTTTCATCTCCCTCACCCAGCGGTGAGCAGCAATAACATTACTGTTGCCATCGAAGGTCAGGGGCCTACACCGTTGGAATGCCCCATAACTACACCCCTTAGCTGTTACCCCCACAGAAGCATCCTCCTCATCACAGGGCAACACTATATCAGACTTAGACCGTTCCTCCTCCCCCTTTCTCTCCTTCCCTGTTGATCCTTCTCCTATCTTTCTTCTTATCGTCCCTTACGGCTTTGATCACTTCAGTCACTACAGACGACAGAATCGTCTGCATCACTTGATAGACTTACTCTACCACCACCTCTTTCACTGTGGCCCTTAAGTTCGCACTCTCATCACCACCATCCTGGGGATGCATCTCGGGCTCTTCACGGGGCCTCTCAGCAGTCTTAGCCTTATTACTAGTAACATGTGGTTCAGCACCACATCCTCCCTGTACTCCACCCTAGAGGCCTTAGATGATCTACCTCCAGCCATTCTCTAACACTATAAGATTCAAACACTAATACGGTCATTCAAGGAATAGCTCAGTTTATGTTAAGTATAATTAGTCCCTAATTATAGTGGCCAGTTATGATTAGCCACTTACTTTACTCTTCACACCCCAAGCATTTCCTTCCTGACTATATCAGTATCTAAATCTACTATAAGCACATAATCAAATAGCACACGCACATAACTCCAATTAACTTTGAGAAAAGAAGTACCTGATGGCACATAGCTAGTCAAGATGGCATCCCTTTCCCTTAGTCCCATTCTCAGTTTAAGATTAGGTTTTTGAAAATAATTTTACCCGATTCATTTAAACTTTAGCTCTAATACCAACTTTTAAGGCCCCATTCCCAGGCTCCTCATAGTTGGTCATTCATAGCACTAAACGTACATAGTAGTATACATTTTATAAAACATTGTAGCGGAATTAAGTTAACAAAATCCCATTCATTTCATTTATAATTACTCTTGTTAATCAATACATCGTTGTTCACTAGTTACAAAAGATTGTTTGAATGCATTACAAAACAAAAATATCAAAAAATGAATGGATGTCAATCTTGCCCCGCTGAGTAGCTTCACCCTCGTGCCATCCTCAACAATATTTACATGCCAACTGAAAATGTATAAAAGTCAGCGTTGCTGAGTGAGTTCTAGTTTTAAAAGTATTAAAATACCTTGTATAGATATATGAAAAGATCCTTTGTTGTAAAATACTTCCTTTATTTTGGTATGTGGTCACACATCATACATACATCAAGGTAATACTTTTTTTCATTCATTACTGTATGCATTTGTTCATTTCATACTTTTATCATTATCTTTCACTTTCTTATGGACCAATGTGGAATACCCCAAACATTGTGCATGAAGCTGATACTGGGCCTGTGGTCTATAAATAGACCACGAACATTGTGCACTAAGCTGGCTCAGTCACCTAGGGTATGCTATAAGGGTCCCTGTCAGTCTCAATGACTGACCCTGCATGCATCTTTCAGGTTAGCTAAACCGCATATAGTTGAGCTAATGACAACATGGTCGTGCACCTCCTATTTTGCTTGCAAGACTTACATTCTTTCATTTACGTTCCACTTTGCTTTATCATTAATCTTTCACTTTTATTAATAATAATACTTCACGTTTACGATCATAAATACCCCACATAAAGTCACACAATAATAAATAATGTGGAACATAAGAACAACTCATAATCATGCATAATATAAGCAATTATGACCCTAAGGTCAAACTAGGATCAAACCCTAATAATTCTATTTTCACCAAAATTTCAGGAAAAATTCTAAGTTTTAGGCACATGAGAATTATGCAGGCGCATGAGGCATGTTTAGGCGTATTACAACTATGCGGGCGCATGAGCTTATTTGGGCGTTTCAACACTTAGGCGCATGAGGCACTTCAGGTGCATGGGCACTATTTGGATGCATGGGGTATACTTAGGCTCCTGAGCTTAGAACTTAGGCGCATGAGCTACTATTCAGGTGCATGGACTTAGACTTAGAATTTCTAAGGCATTAGTTGGGCGCATGGGGTACTGTTTGAGCGCATGAACCCTATTTAGGCGCATGACCCTACTTAAGAACTTTTTCGAAGGCAAATTTTAGGCGCATGAGCCTTATTTAGGCGCATGACCAACCGGTTTGTCATAACTCTAACATATTTTCAGTCCCAATCATCATATCCTCATTTTCTAAGCTTATTACAACCTTTCTAAGCATAAACATCACATAACAACCTCAAAACATCATCATTTAAGCATAAGACATATGGGTAAACATGCATAAATTTTTCAAACCATTTAGTACACTTGGAAACATGTAAAAGACGGGGTCTAGAAACTCACCTTAGCTGCTTTCAAATCTCAAACTCTCCAACTTGAACTTTTCAAAAGCTTCTAACACCTATACATGTCCAAAGACACATAACTGAATACGTATAAACACATAAGAACATGTATAACTCGGTTACATGGTTGAAACTCATAAACCGACCCAATTATGCTTAAACTTACTTATCTTGACTGAGTTTAGCTGCTTTCTCTCTAAACTGAAGATCTTTCTGCTTTCTCTCTCTAAAAATGTCGAGTAGTTTGAAATGCAGAAGATGTGGGCGGCCATGCCAACTTTAAACAAAATAATAATATTAATATGGGCGACCATGCCAACTTTAAACAAAATAATAATATTATTTTGTCCTATTTACACTTTAAACCCCTCCCCTTATACTTCTTTTCTTTTTCTTACAAAATATCTTTCCTTTCTCTTTTTCTCATTTCTTTTCTTTCTTTTAAATGACAAAATTTGCGGGTGTTACACTTCCTAGACAATGGACACACTATAGTATGGTCATTAAGAGGACTGAGAACCTGAAGACCGTTACTCTCCCTCAGTTATATGGTATTCTCAGTGGCTACAAGATGGATATGAACATGAAAAATCCATCTGGTAACTTTGACAATGAGTAAAGTTCAGCCCTTCATATGGTTAAAAGGGATTGCAGCACATCATCATCTTATCTTCTCTCCTGACAACTCATAAAAGGGTCCTTTCATCACCTTCCCGGAGACACCAAGGGAGAGCTACATCCAAGGAAGCCCATTACAAGAGTCAAGCTCATCACAAGCCTTTGTGTCTACTGGTGAAAGCACATACAAGTTTCTCTTCACCCTTTATGATATGGACTGTATCCATCCAGATGACCTGGAGTACATGGAGTCGGTCTAACAGATGGGTCTTCTCACTTATAGAGCCAAGAAATTCTATACGAAGTGTTACAACTGTATCCATATTTGGACTGTATCCATCCAGATGACCTAGCAATGTATCCAGTAGAAAGTTTGGACTGGAAAAAAGCAAAATGAAGTGTTACAACTGTAACCAAATAGGAAACTTTGCTAGGGAGTGCAAAGCACCAAGGACAAATGGTGTCCAAGCATAACCTAGACCAAAGTACATTGAGGGAACTTCACACACTAAGAAGCCCATGAGCAAGCTGCAGTTGCTGTTGAAGAAAAAGGCTTTGATTGGACTTTCTAGGTTGAAGATGCATCTCCAAAACAAGCACTGATGGCTGAATATCAAGAAGCCAAGCTAGTGGAACATCTTTGTACCTCAAAAAGCATTGGTAAAGTTAACAGATATAGGTCCTATAACATAGAGATGAGATCTGATATTGAGTCCTTAAAAAACTTAAAAATTGATTTTAAAAGTGCTGAAAATGATTACAAACTTAAAATAGAAGATTTAGAGAAAACCATTTCCACTCTTAAGCACGAACATACCAACTACAGGACTAAGATCAAAGATCTCATCACTAAGTTAACTTAATGCCACACTGAGCTTGTGATCAGCAAAGCCAGGGTAGATAAATGTTTTCTTGAAGAAGAGACCTTCAAGAACATAATATCCTCATCCTTGCATGCAAAAGTGTGTTATCAGAACAAGTAGGGACTGGGGTCTAGTGAGATAGCTCATCCACACACTCTATTGTCTATAAGATCTCCTAGGTGTGGACCTTATTAAGATGAGCTTCCTTTCACGGCATAAACATCTAAGTCCTCAAAGTAAGCCCACCTGATAATCTTGCCTAATACCTTCTGATGTCTTTACAGCTTGGTATAGGCATTTTGCTTTGGAGGTTTTCTCTGAGCTTTCATCTCTGCTAAACATGCAGCCCATTCAGCTTTGCTTAGTTCTACATCAGCATCAGCAGCTTGAGCTTTACCTTCTGCCTCTTCTTTCTCAGTCGCTTTCTCATCAATCTTGTCGAATGCATCACTGACAAATGTCACACCCAAGTCTAGGATAACATTTCCATTAAAGTCAGTGTACTGAGGATAATGATCTGACGTGACATCCTCTATCTCTATATCGACTCCCTGCACTCTTTACCGCTCTCTACAACAGGCATTCTGGGAGAATTTTTTTTAAACAGATCTGTCGAGCTATTCAGGATCAGGAGCTCCATTTTTGGACAAGACATACACATCGGGGAGGATGATTTGAGGAGAGTATTGGATTTAGGAGATGACATGGATTCTCCTACCAAGCTACATCCCATGACGGTTAGGGGATCCTTTCTACGGATTAAGTACGTCAGTGACATTATTGCCGGCGTGCTTAACAAGAGCAACATGTGCCAACCTTTCAAATATTTGGCACATGTGATTCTGACTGAGTACGTACGTACGGACTAACTGATTCAACGAGAAACCAAATCAAATAGCTTAGAATTTTATTTGATTGTGGATCTAATCATTGAGAAAGACAAGCTGATCGATCTAAGGATTAAGCAAACGTTAAGAACGAGTTGATATCGATCAGGAACGAACTTTGATGTTAGATGGACGAACTGGGATGCTCTGGACGGCTAGGGTATGATAATATTCGATGTGTTACGTTTTTCCACGAATTATGTGGTATTTATAGGTTTTCAGTATACAGTCGTACAAATGAGCCATTAGCATGGTTCAGTCGTGCGACTGAGTCATGTGTTTGATTCATACGCACGACCGAAAGTTCAGCCGTGTGACTGAGTCAAAGTTATGTTTTAGACGTCCGACTGATCCAGTCACCTGGTTCAGTCGTATGACTAATTAATAAGTATGGTCCATTCGTGCGTCTGGTACATGAGCATGGTCCACTAGCATTAATAACCACAAGACTAAGTCGAACACATTTCTGAATCATTCTTGACTTAGAGCTATGCATAACAACCTCAAACCTATATATAATGTTCATTCATATGTGTAATAATAAATACTATAGGAATATGATATAATCAACAGTAAATAAACATCCAAACACATATATCTCATTACATTAATTCTTGCATTACACATGTGTAAGAAATGAAAGACATGGACATTTAAGTATATAAACTAGGGACATCGTGTATCGACAAAAACTCCCCCTTGGACCTAGTTTACCCTATTATCTAACACTCTTTACATGTTCTTGAAACTTCTTGTACTTCTTCTCTTTGGTGACTCCAACATGAATCTCAAATGCAAAACAGTCGTATGACGTGTTGGAACTGAAGAGCTTGTATAATGTCTTGTGTATCATAAAACAGTGGCCACTTGTGTAAAGTATAAACATCGTCTGCTGACAAGTTAGTAAGCCACACTGGGTCGAATACCCTGATTGTCTCAATCTTTCTGTCTCTGTTCAAAACAATAACTGCTTCCCCAGTCTTCCAATCATAATACCACCACTTGAAGTGAGGTGTGAAATCCTGTGGCATTTCCCTCAATGGAATCTTTGACATTGTCTTCGGAGGTCTCCACTTCAACACCACCTTCCTTCTTCAAGTGATCGAGTCAACCCCAGATTTATTAAGAAACCTCCTCGGTTGTTAAGGTTTGAAGTTGACCCATCTCGTGTGGTATTCCTTCTTTAATGCCATCTCAAACCATTCTAACATTTTCTGTCACACCCCCAAACCATGGCGGTTTCCGCGGGGTGCGAACGTCATGGTTTCATAGTCACTGATTGACCACTACATGGTTTTGTAAAACATACGTCTTAAATAAATTTAAGATACATCATTATTCAGAGTTAAATTTGCGGAAGCAATAGTAATAAGGTAAATTATTTTCAAAATATGAGAAATACGAAAATGAATGTCCTAAACAGCATGAATGGCCCTAAACATGAGATGATCCATGCTATCTTAACTTGGTGCATCTATCAATTACCTGAGAAAACATGCATGAAAAATGTCAACAAATAATGTTGGTGAGCTCACTGGTTTTAAGTAATAATAAATAGCGTAAAGGACCACAATACTTTCTATGATTTGATTGTTGTACATACAATGCTATAAATTATATAAGCGCCGCAACCGAAGCTAGATTGTAACTGTAATAAATTGCCCCTACCAACGCCTACCGTGAGCATCAGTGTGAATAGGCTAATAATGCACCCGTTTAGACCTCCAGTCAAGGTTAGGGTAAATAACCAGGGTGGGGGTAGTCAAACCCAATAGTACTATCCATGATTACCTCGCTTTGGGAAATAGACTAACGGTTCGATAACAGGGGACTTTATACGGTAAGTAAACAACTTATATAACATGTGAAATCATTGACAAGTAAATTGCCGGTTGTCACATACTCCCCATGTTAAAAAGAATTTTGTCCCGAAATTCAGTTAGGGTTTTCTGCAGATGCAAGGGTTTCAAACAAGTAAGGCTAGTTGAGCTTCATTTGGTCTTCGCGTTCCCAAGTAAATTCGGGTCCTCTTCTAGAACTCCATCGGACCTTCACTATAGGAATGCGGCTTCGTTTCATCTTCTTTACCTCTCGATCTAGGATCTCCACGGGCTTCTCAATAAAATGAAGTTGTTCATCAATCTAAACCTCATCGAGTGGTATAACTAGAGTTTCATCTGACAGGGACTTTTTCAGATTTGACATGTGGAAAGTGTCATGAACACTACTAAGTTCTTGCGGAAGTTTTAGCTTGTAAGCTACAGGACCAATCCTGGCTAGGATTTCGAATGGTCTAATGTATCTAGGGTTTAGGTTACCACGTTTGCCAAAACGAATGACTCCTTTCCATGGTGAGACTTTAAGTAGAACCTTATCTCCCACTTGGAATTCCAATGGTTTACGTCTCATGTCAGCATAGCTTTTCTGATGGTCACGCGCGGCTTTGAGTCGGTTCTGAATCTGAGCGATCTTTTTCGTGGTCTCGCGTATGATCTCAGGACCAGTGAGTTGAGTATCGCCAGCCTCTGTCCAACATAGTGGTGATCGACACTTCCTTACATATAGTGCTTCAAATGGTGCGGCTTTGATACTGGTGTGATAGCTATTATTGTAAGAAAACTCAGCTAAGGGTAGATGAGTATCCCAACAGTTTCCAAAGTCTATCACACAAGCCCTAAGCATATCTTCCAATGTCTGAATGGTCCGTTCGCTCTGATCATCTGTCTGAGGGTGGTATGCGGTACTCATATCCAACCGTGTACCCAAGGCCTTTTGTAATGATTGCCAAAATCTCGAGGTAAATTGACTGTCTCAATCAGAGATAATGGAGATCGGTACTCCATGTCTCGAAACAACCTCCTTGAGATAAACCCTCGTCAACCTTTCCATTTTATGATGAAATCCATGGAAATCTGCTCCCATTTCCATTGTGGAATCTCAGGTTGGTGCAGTAATCCGGATGGCTTCTGATACTCCACCTTAATCTTTGAACACGTGAGGCACCTGCTAACATAGGTGGAAATGTCAGCTTTCATGTTAGGCCACCATTATAGCTCCTTCAAGTCCTGATACATCTTATCAGAGCCCGGATGGATGGAGTATCTGGATTTGTGTACCTCGGTCATCACAAGATCCATCAAGTTTCCAAAAATTAGTACCCAAATTCGATTCATAAAGTAGCGAGTTCCATCCGACTTGATCTTAAATTGTTTATCCATGCTGCGAAGGAATTCTTCCTTCAAATGTTGTTCCTTTAG
Source organism: Flaveria linearis (assembly GCA_024085815.1). Taxonomy (NCBI): domain Eukaryota; kingdom Viridiplantae; phylum Streptophyta; class Magnoliopsida; order Asterales; family Asteraceae; genus Flaveria; species Flaveria linearis. The sequence goes on from CM044005.1 coordinate 48,800,447, forward strand.
TGCTTCAGACTGAGCATCATGAATTTGAGTAGTTAGACTCGTATGAATCGTCGTTCCCAACGCTAGCACCCATAAAGTTTTGGTTCGTTCTTTCCTGCTCAGAGCGTCTGGTACAACATTCGCTTTTCCAGGATGACAATGAATCTCACAGTTATAATCGTATGGTAACTCAATCCACCTGCGTTGCCTCATGTTTAGTTCCTTATGATCAAAGATGTGCTAAAGGATTTTGTGATTGGTGAATATAGTACACTTGGTACCATACGAGTAGTGTCGCCAAATCTTTAGTGCAAAAACAACAGCTCCTAATTCGAGGTCGTGAGTGGTGTAGTTTTTCTCATGCACTTTCAATTGTCGTGACGCGTAAGCAATAACTTTGTCGCGTTGCATTAGGACATAGCCAAGTCCTTGTCGTGCTGCGTCGCAGTACACCACAAAACCATCGTTTCCCGATGGTAGAGACAGAATTGGCACGCAACACAGTTTCTGCTTTTACAATTGAAATGCTGCTTCTTGCTTATCACCCCAATCAAATTTCTTGTCTTTCTGAGTCAGGGTTGTCAGTGGTTGGGCTATTTTGGAGAAATTTTCGATAAAGCGTCAGTAATAGCCTTCCAAACCTAGGAATTGTCGCACCTCAGTCGGGGTCTTAGGTGTTTCCCAGTTTTTAATGGCCTCTTTCTTGGATGGGTCAACATGTATTCCCTTCTCGTTAACCACATGCCCGAGAAATTGCACTTCTCGGATCCAGAAGTCGCATTTTGAGAATTTTGTGTATAATTTCTCATTCTTGAGTAGCTCCAAGATTAACCTTAAATGTTGTTCGTGCTCATCCTTGGTTGTGGATATATCAAGATGTCATCAATGAAGACGATCATGAATTTATCCAAGTAGGGTTTGCACACTCTATTCATGAGATCCCTGAATACAGCTGGTGCATTGGTTAACCCAAATGGCATGACCATGAACTCGTAGTGACCATAACGAGTTCGAAATGAGGTCTTGGGGATGTCTTCCTCTTGGATTCGTAATTGGTGATATCCTGAACGTAAGTCAATCTTCAAGTAGTAACTAGATCCCTGAAGTTGGTCAAGTAAGTCGTCAATTCGAGGGAGAGGGTACCTGTTCTTAATGGTGAGTTTGTTTAACTCTCGGTAATTGATGCACATTCGAAAAGATCCATCTTTCTTTTTAACAAATAAAACTGGGGCTCCCTAGGGTAAGAAACTTGGTCTTATGAATCATTTATCTAACAACTCTTGTAATTGATTAGACAACTCTTACATCTCTAATGGTGCTAGTCAGTATGGGGATCGTTCTACTGGAGCAGCTCCAGGTACCAGGTCAATTTGAAATTTGACCTGTCTTTGCGATGGAAGCCCCGGCAAGTACTCGGGAAAGACTTCTGGATAGTCTCGCACGATGGATATATCCTCGATTCTTTTCAATTCGGTTCGCTTCTCCACTACGTGCACCAAGATTGCATGATAGCCCTTTCGTAAATACTCCCGAGCCTTCATGCATGAAATGATCCTTAACGCCGTACCATATTTTTCTCCTTGAACTGATATGGTCTCCCCACTCGGAAGTGGAATGTGAACGATCTTCTCACGACAAACAATTTCCGCTCAGTCTTCCGATAACCAATCCATGCCAATAACAATGTCGAAACTCCCTAGGGTTACAGGTAGAAAATCTATATTGAACATGTGATCCGCCAAACTGAGAGTGCATCCTTGTATGATTTTGTCAGTTTCGATCAACTTACCATCGGCTAAATCTATTGTATACTTAGAAGTCAAATGGGTAGGAGTAATTTCAAGCAATGGACTAAATTCACTAGACACAAAACTCCTATCAGCACCCGTATCGAATAGGATTGATGCATAGAGATTATTTACAAGAAACGTACCCGTAATAATGTTCGGGTCCTTTCGAGCTTCTCCAGCTCCAATCACAAAAGCTTGACCACATGCGTTATTTCTACTAGTTTGCTTCAAGTTCGGACAATCCTTGCGAAAATGCCCGGTAACACCACATTCGAAGCACGCATGATTGTTTCCTGTTTTAGGAGCACAGTCAGGCTTTCGGCAGTCCTTAGTCGCATGACCAAAACCTTTGCACTTCTGGCACATTGAATCTCCACATGAACCTAGGTGATGAAAGTTACACTTATTGCACTTAGGTAGGTTTCCGGCATACCCACCTTTTACCTTCTTCTAAGATGGGCCAGTAGTGAAAGCCCTAACAACCACTTGTTTGTTTTGGTTTTGGTGTGGAGAATTTCGACCATGATTGCTGTCCCATTTCCTTTTGTTTTCATAGTTCTTCTCGACGACCGTCTTCTTCACAAACACTCCCTGACGTATAGCTTGATCAGTCAGGTCATGGGCAATCCTGGCAGCCTTTTGGATGGTGGCTGGCTTGGATGAGATGACCATGCTCTGGATTTAGGGTGCAAGGCCCCAAATTTACCTGTCCACACGCTTGAACTTTGGGTTAACCATGTGAGGGCATAGACGAGCAAGGTCATGAAACCGGGTGGTGTAGCTTGTAACTTCTGCACCCTTTATGGTGTGGTTCCAGAATTCAACCTTAAGTTTTTGCAATTCATTCCGGGGGCAATAATCATCAGTCAGCATTTGTTTCAACTCATCCCAAGCGATTTGATAGGCAGCGTCAATACCCAAAGTTTGGGCATGAGCATTCCACCAAGTGAGTGCTTGACCTTCAAAGGTACATGTGGCGAATTTTATCTTATTCTCCTCGGCATAGTTACTGATTTGCTGAACGGACTCCATCTTACCGATAGCAGTGGTAAGAGGGCAGTGGTACACGCGGACCAAGGATACGGTGAGTTTCTGTAGTCACCGGCTCGTGGCTAGGAGCTACAGGGGTGGGGTCAGCAGGCTCAGGGGCGAGGTGGAGGGGGTCAGGGTCTACTAGCGGAGTCGGATCAGAGAGCTGAGTAATCGGGTCAATGGGTTGAGTAACAGGATCAGTAGGGTGAGAGGTGGGGTCACTAGCGGGGCAATGGCCTCGGAGGACTTCGGGTCGGAGTCGATCGGGTCGGAGTAGACTGGGTCATTGGAATCTGTATCTAGGTCAACTACCTTGGTGTCAGCAGACTGAGGGGTGGGATCTGTGGCCTCAAGAGTGGGATCAACTGGCCGAGGATCAGCAGTCACAGGGGCAGACCCCAGGGATGGGATCTGTGGCCTCGGGAGTGGGACGGCCATCGGCAGTTGTGGGCCGATGATACGCACGATTCCCGGGATGAGCTCCTCTGGGTGGTCGGCATGAATCTCAGGTGTAGACACCCACCAATACGTGCCCGGAGGAGGAGGTGGTAGCTCGGAGAACCGGGTCGAAGGTAATGCCTCTAGGGTGTCAAGTGTAGGGTCAGGAGTGGGTTTGGTGACAGAGATAGTAGGTGGTGCAGGGGTCTCAGTCTCAGTGGCATCAGTCGACTGAATCAGGGCACGGGGAGTAAGAGTTGGGAGGACAGATGTGGATCCTGCAGACGAGGTCGGAGACATGGGCTCGTACTCCTCATCCGAATCAAAAATATAGATCGGCATCGATGCTGAAGACATATCTATGACAAGGCAATGCACAAGTACAATTGATATAAGTTAAGTTAGTGTATAAATCATTAAAAAAACATGTGATGAACTATAGTTATAGTTTAGGTCCACTAAATGCAACCTAATTCCCTATAACCAATGGCTCTGATACCAATCTGTCACACCCCCAAACCATGGCAGTTTCCCGCGGGGTGAGAACGTCATGGTTTCATGGTCACTGATTGACGACTACATGATTTTGTAAAACATACGTCTCAAATAAATTTAAGATACATCATTGTTCAAAGTTAAATTTGCGGAAGCAATAGTAATAAGGTAAATTGTTTTCAAAACATGACAAATATGAAAATGAATGTCCCAAATAGCATGAATGGCCCTAAACATGAGATGATCCATGCTAGCTTAACTTGGTGCATCTATCAATTACCTGAGAAAACATGCATGAAAATGTCAACATAACGTTGGTGAGCTCACAGGTTTTAAGTAATAATAAATAGAGTAAAGTACCACAATACTTTCTATGATTTGATTGTTGTACATACAATGCTACAAATTACATAAGCGCCGCAACTGAAGCTAGACTGTAAATTGTAACGCCCCGAAATTCTCGAAGCAAGCCATTTAATAATAATGGGCTTTTAAGGGTTCATTAAAAAATTTAAGTTAGTGGGCTATGGACTAAATTAACCCTAATGGGCTATGTTTTGATGGGTTTAAGGGCCCTTGATCAGCCCTTAAACATGCATGATCAGCCTCCATCCCATCATTTGCAACCCTAGCCCCCAAGTTTCTAGAGAGAGAAAGTAGAGTGAGAAAGTGAAAAAAACCCAAGGATTTGGTGTGTTATTATGAAAGGTATTGAGGATCTGCAAGTTGGAGCTTCAAACCACAAGGAAGGAGTAACAAATCAAGGTACGAATCGTCATCCAAACATCCCTTTAGAACAGATCCGGATTTCTAGGGTTTTGTGTTCAAAAAGTTTCAAAGAAACACATAAAGGTCAAATTTTTACATATGAAAACGTGTAAAAAGGTTAGATATGGTTTCATGGATGGTAAACCAAGGATTTGGACGTAAAAAGTTAAGATTTTGGGTTAAAAACGGGCTGGTTCGTCATTTTTATGCATCTGGCGAAACTATGAGCCCTACCAGCGAAATTGTACCTCTAAACAGCGAAATTGTCCCTTCAACCAGCGAAACTGCTGTGTTTGAGAAAACCAATAAGACTTAGCGAATCTAGGAAATTCCAACGAAAGTTGGGCGCTCATGGCAGCGAATCTGTCCAGCGAAACTGGCAGAAGTGCTGCACAGCGAAACTGGTAGCGAAACTGGCAGCGAAACTGACAGCGAAACTGTCAGTGAAATTGTGAAGAAAATGATGTTTTTGTGTATTAACTTCCGTGTAGCTCGTGTATTCGGACTATAGCTTAAGTAACTTAGAATTAAAGCTATTTTGCTAAGTTCAGGTGAGTTCTAGACCCCTCCTTTACCCATTTTCAATGTTTTGGGGTGATATGCATACTAAAATACATACTTTTATGATGACGGTTTTTAAGACCTTTTATCAAGAAAATAAAATTTTCTAAAGTAAAATGTGCCATTTAAATAGTTCAAAATAATTTTCGGGTGCGCCCCTTGGACCCCATTAGGGGCTGCCGCCCCTAGAACCCTCTATCAGGGCTGCCGCCCCTGAACCTCCGCTGTCCCACGGAGGGTCGGTTATCTGGTTTATCTCTCATGGTTGATGATATGTGAATGTGTAGACTAAGAGTTTGCTTCTTATTATGTGTTAAGTGTATGTGAAAACTAAAGATATAAGTGAAACTTAAAGAACTGTTATTGGGCCCATAACGTGTACCTTGATAAAGTAAAGCCTTGCAAGCAATTGGTAAAGGAGGGTTGCATCTGTTGTGCCCTCATGATGATAAAGTAAAGGCTCGAACAGGTAGGTCAGTAAGGCCTGGATTGGCATGACAATAATGGCTTGTTTGGGTACGACAATAAAGCCTGAACTGGCGTGTCGGTAAAATCCTGTGTCTTTGATAGGCACCGATAGTAACTGGGAATTGACGGATAAGGAATGTTAAGACCGTGTACGTACGGAGTATTAACTAATTCAATGTGAAACCAGATCAAATAGTGTAGAATCCTATTTGATTGGCGATCCAATTAGGGAGAACGTTAATCCGATCAAAACTAACGATTAGAGTACATTAAGAATTGATTAGAATTGATCAGAAATGTTCTAAGAAGTTGGAAGGGACTCTCTGGACGAACTGGGAAGACTAGGGTTAAGAATTCTCGAAGGGTTACATTTTTCCACGAATCAAGTGGTATTTATAGGTTTCAGTTTTCATTCGTACGACTGAGCCATGCGTATGGCTCAGTCGTGCGAGTGAGTCATACGATTGATTCATTCGTACGAATGAGTCAGTCTTATGACTCAATCGTGCGTATGGCTCAATCACCTGGTTCAGTCGTGCGACTGGCCCATTCGCATGGTCCAATCGTGCGACTGAATCATGAGACTTAGTTAAACATATTCCTGAACCTTTAATGATACAGAACTATGTCTAACAACTGTAAACCTATATAACATGTTCATATAAGCATGTAATAATCAAACATATGAATAGATATAACATTTAATAACCAATACACATTCAACGAAGAGTTTTTCATTTCATATATCAAACATTACATCAGTGTTACAAAATGAAAGTCAATTACATTTAAGCTCTCTAGAACTAGAACTAGGGACATGTGTACCAACAAATTCCCCCTTGGACCTAGTTCTATCTAATCTTTGACATCCTTCTTAAACTCTTCATATCTCTTAACTCGTTCTTCTCTTGAAACCCCAACATGAATATCAAGTGCGAAGCATAGACGTGTAACATGTTGAAACTGAAGTTCTTGCACGATATCCTGCATGTCAAAAAATAGTGGCCACTTGTACAATGTGTAAACATCTGCTACAGACAAGTTTGTTAGCCATATTGGGTCAAATACCCTTATTGTCTCTACTGTTCCCTCCTTATCCAAAACTATGACGGCTTCTCCAGTGCGCCAGTCTAAATACCACCATTTGAAATGGGGTGCAAAATCTTGTCGCATCACCCTCAATGGAATTCCAGACATTGTGCGCGGAGGGTGCCATTTTAAGACAACCTTTGGTCTTCCTGAGGTAGGGTCAACCTCTGCCTTATGAATGAACCTTTTGGGCTGTTGAGGTTTGAAATTGACCCACCTCGAATAGTATTTCTTCTTCAGTGCCTTCTCGAACCATCCCGATATCTTTCCGGGAACAATATAAAGGAGGTTCAAGTTGGCTAAACGGTTAAGCTCAAATCCAGGGAGAGTTTTCAGATCGTGTAGGAATCTAAAATACTCTATGCCCTTCTCCCTCTTGACAACATATACCTTGAGATCCTCAAAATACGCCTAACTTATGATTTTTCCAGACACCTTCAGATGCTTCTTTACCTTGTGGAGCTTGGCGTAGGCGTTTGACTTGATAGGCTCTCGCTGTTTCTTCATTTCCTCCAGGCAGGCTGCCCACTCAGCCTTTTTGAATGCTAGATCAACATCATCAGCCTGAGGACCTTCATCTGTAGCTTCTTTTTCAGCTATCTTTTCTTCTACTTTGTCGAATGCAATGCTGCCAAATGTTTCTCCCAGCTCTGGTAGTACTTCGCCTTCGGTGTTAGTATACTAGGGATAATGGTCAGCAGTCATATCCTCGATCTCCACCTCGTCGACATCTTGTAGCTCCTCATCACTGACTACATCGACTTATGGAGCATCCTTCAACAACTCACCTGGATTCAGACTGAACAATTCGGCAATCTGTTCATCTATCATATCACGGATTATCTCTCCCTCTTCAGGTGTGTAGCTAACAGAGCGATGTACTATCCCTTGCAAATCAAGAATCATTGTCAATTGAGTCTTGATTTGTCGAAGGGGTATCACATCATGCTCGTCAGGCTGTTTAGATGAACCTGTTAAAGAAATAAACAAACACAATAAGACTTAGTATACATGATGCACATGACAAATGACAGTTCAACGTTTCATTTATTTATTTAAATAAACATTGATACATGATTTCAAGAACAATAGTTTAATAACATAAAGACATCTAAGCTTTAGTTTTGCCTTGAATCATAGCCGGGTCTTCTGTAGATGAGGAGGTAGGCGGGGCAGACGACGATGCTCCTTCGTCATGTCTCTTCTTTTTCCTTTGCCCTTGACCATGAGCAGAGGCAGATGCTGATGCATCTCCTTCATCGTCCTCATCATCATCCTCCTTACCTCTTGCTTCATCGTCACCATCCTCATCATCACTATTATCATCTTCATCATCATCCTCATCATCATCATCCTCACCATCATCTTCTTCACCAATCTTCAGAGGCTCCTCCTTAGATCCTTTTAGTTGGAGCATGATCTTCTTGTTTGCAGCCTCTAACTCCTCCAGCTTCTTGGCAGACTCATCCTTGTGCTCTTGGAGTTTGGCGATCTGCTCTGCCTGCTGTGGGATCTGCTAAGCCTGGGAAGCATTTAGCTCCACCAGCTGACGTAGCTGTGTAAACTTATCCTCATCAGCGGCTAACAGCTTCACCACAATCCTGTTTAGTGCTGCCAGCTGTTCCTCCACTCCAATAGGAGGGAGGGATGATCCGGTGGGGAATGTGGAAGGGCCAGCTTGGTGGCTTGTGGTGGTAGCAATGGCTGTGGTGAATATGGGTGGTGGAGTATGAATAGGTGGAGAGGTATGGGGGGTAGCTGTGGTAGGTGGTGTAGTGGTGGTAGGTGGTGTAGTGGTGGTAGGTGGTGTAGTGGTGGTAGGTGGTGTAGTGGTGGTAGGTGGTGTAGTGGTAGAGGTGGTGGAGGTAGAAATAAGCGTGAAGCTCCGTCTCTTCGGCTTCATCCCATGGGGCTGAGCCATCCTCTTCATCCGAGTCCCCTGGACCCGGAGGCTCCCTCTTGGCTACTGGGATGGGCTGGTGTGTATGATGGATCTAAAATAGCCTTCCCAGACCCGTCCGGACGTCCACTAATCGTCCTAATCCCCCTCTCGGTGGCAACCACCTGGCTGCCCACTGTCCGAGTCAGCGGTTCCTCGCCCGGCTCCTCCTCTTCATCAGGCTGGAAGTCCTGATGAAACCCAGCTGTCTCTAAATCACCGTGTGGTGATGGTGGAGATGTAACATCAGCGGTAGTGGTCTGAGTATAAGATGGACCTGTATCTCCACCATCACCACTATCATCATCATCAGAGTCATCATCAGGTATAACTATCGGCGCTGTATCTGAATCAATATCGAACATTTGTTAGGACCGTGTACGTACGGAGTACTAACTAATTCAACGTGAAACCAGATCAAATAGTGTGAAATCTTATTTGATTGGCGATTCAATTAGGGAGAACGTTAATCCAATCAAAACTAACGATTAGAGTATGTTAAGAATTGATTAGAATTGATCAGAAACGTTCTATGAAGTTGGAAGGGACTCTCTGGACGAACTGGGATGGCTAGGGTTAAGAATTCTCAAAGTGTTATGTTTTTCCATGAATTAAGTGGTATTTATAGGTTTCAGTTTTCATTCGTACGACTTAGCCATGCGTATGGCTCAGTCGTGCGACTATGTCGTACGATTGATTCATTCGTACGACTGAGTCAGTCTTATGACTCAATCGTGTGTATGGCTCAATCACCTGGTTCAGTCGTGCGACTGGCCCATTCGCATGGTCCAATCATGCGACTGAATCATGAGACTTAGTTAAACGTATTCTTGAACCTTTAATGATACAAAACTATGTCTAACAACTGTAAACCTATATAACATGTTCATATAAGCATGTAATAATCAAACATATGAATAGATATAATATTTAATAACCAATACACATTCAACGAAGAGTTTTTCATTTCCTATATCAAACATTACATCAGTGTTACAAAATGAAAGTCAATTACATTTAAGCTCACTAGAACTAGAACTAGAACTAGGGACATGTGTACTAACAAGGAAGAGTAATAATTAATAAGTAATGGCAAAGTATTGACGAAGCAATAATCCGTGTGTATCAAGGTTCTGATAGATGATGATTATTTTCAAATGTTAAAGCTAATACTTCTTACAAAAGTTATTTAACAAAGTAAACCTAGAATTCACTCAGCGAAGCTGACTCTTTTATGCATATTAGTTGACAGGTGAGCGTTAGGGCTTATGGGATGGGAGCATGGATCTAAAGCTTCTTGGCATCTAAAGACTGGCATCCCTGATGAAGAAGAATGTTAAGAGGATTTTTAAAGAGTATTTGATGTTTAAAGACAATGTTTATATTTTAATTTAACTATGTTGTAATGAATTGCAATTACTATACTTTTCCGCTGCAATATATATATACCTAAACGAATGTTTTAAATCTATGTTTTTGCTGTGAATGACTAACTGTGAGGTTTGCTGGGACTAGGGCCTTACATAACTATAACAAATTGCCCCTACCCATGCCTACCATGAGCATCGGTGTGAACAGGCTAATAATGCACCCGTTTAGACCTCCAGTCAAGGTTAGGGTAAATAACCCGGGTGGGGGTAGTCAAACCCAATAGTACTATCCATGATTACCTCGCTTTGGGAAATAAACTAACGGTTCGATAACAGGGGACTTTATACGGTAAGTAAACAACTTATATAACATGTGAAATCATTGACAAGTAAATGTGTCCAAGAGCATGTAATCTCCCCCAAAAGAAAAATAAGTGAAAATGAGGTCGTGAAACTCACCTCAATTGCACGTGTGAATATTAGCAATAGTCCTTAAGTATGATTGGTCTAGGAATTTCCTAAACAAAATCACAATATATTCATGAGGTCATGATTACTAACCCTAGATGGTCATGCATAACTCATCCACAAAGTTAGTTTTGAAAATGTCACTTGACTAGTTAGACATGCTGAGTCATTAATGTTTTATTTAGATTCTTGTCTTCATATTTATCTTCCTAAAAATATATATTGTATTGAATGTGTTTTATATTAAGTATAATGGTATTATACTTTCCATGTGTATGAGTTTCCATTTTACCAAATATCTCCAAAAGTTTACTTTATATAAATATGGACATTTGACAGAATCAAGGGGATTTTGGGTCTGGTTGTCATCCTCTTTTCATGGTACAATTTTTTTTATAAAGTCTGATATTTTTATCACATCTATATCTATTTCTTAGGATTCCAAAAAGGTATAGCTTGTAATATGTAACTAAGTTTAAGTGACTCAAAATGGTTCATGAAGCAACAGATGTCAGTGCAGCATTTTTCTGTACATGTCTATGGAATTAACCTTTTGGAGGGGTCAAACCCTACATTTACAAATATAGCATATGATACTTATAAACTTAACACCTTAAGATAAGTTACCACAGTAGGAAAATCTCCATTTGATTATTTTAAGCATAACTTATGCCTCAATCTTTCTGCCCTATCTATTCTGCCAAAAATTCAGGTTCAACACTTTAATCATGTTTGTACGTTTTGGATAGGTTATTCTCATCTAAAAATTTGAAGGTTGGATGAGTTAAAAACTAGACATACTAGAGTTAATGTTAGGCTCAAGAAACGGTTGGTCAAACCATGTTTAGGTCGAGTTATGGTGTCGAAAACACAGAACATGAATCTGCCAGAAAATGTCTTACATGTTTTGTTACTTTTTAAGCTTTGCTAGAGCACTTTTGGATGAGTTAGTGAACATGAATACATCATGGTGATGTATAGAAGATTAGAAACGAGGTGCTAATCTTAAACAAGCAAGGAGAAAGAGATGGTAGTCTTGAAATACAAAGAAAAGAAGACTTGATCTTTTGCATAAGTACTTGTATAATATCATATCATTTAATATTTATGGTATGTTAATGATACCTCATGTATTTAGTAATTGCATTAAAAGGATTCGTTTCGGATAAAAATATTAATTTACGCGATTAGGTTTATTTATAAATTTAAGTTTTTTCAATGTATTTAATTTGAAATCTAAAATACTTTGAAACAATGGAATCTAAAATACTTTGAAACACCTTAAAGTATTTATTAGTGCACATATATTAATTATCACCAACGTTCGTATGTGTGCCGGTTGTATAGCGTGTAAAAAAAGATAATTACGCCGAACAACCGATGCAAGAAATGTTATGCATGAAATTTTGTAATGCATTAAAATGACTTCAATAATTGGAATTCAGTTGAAAATCAAGTATTATAGGTGTAATTATAACCAAATCAAGGTCGGGTATTGACCTGAAATTGCCGGTTGTCACATTTTCCTCGGGTTGGCATATAACAGATCTAGGCATGCCGGTCTGTTTAACTCGAATCCTAGGAGAGTCTTCAGATGATATGGATATCTGAAGTACACGATCACTTTCTCCGTTTTCACGACATAAACATCTAAGTCCTCAAAGTAAGCCCAGCTGATAATCTTGCCTGACACCTTCTGATGTCTCTTAACTTTGTACAGCTTGGTGTAGGCATTATGCATTGGAAGTTTTCTCTGAGCTTTCATCTCTTCTAAACATGTAGCCTATTAAGCTTTCCTTAGTTCTACATCAGCATCAGTAGCTTGAGCTTTACCTTCAACCTCTTTTTTCTCAGTCGCTTTGTCATCTATCTTGTCGAATGCACCACTTTCAAATGTCTCACCCAAGTCTGGGATAGCATTTCCATCAAAGTCAGTGTACTGAGGATAATGATCTGACGTGACATCCTCTATCTCTATATCAACAACCTGCCCTCGTTACCACTCTCTACAGCAGGCATTCTGGGAGAATGTTGTTGTAAACAGATCTGTCGAGCCATTCAGGATCAGGAGCTCCATTTTTGGACAAGACATAGACATCGGGAAGGATGATTTGAGAAGAGTATTGGGCTTGGGAGATGACATGGATTGTACCACAAAGCTACATCCTATGACGGTTAGGGGATGCCTTCAACGGATTAAGTACGCTGGTGACATTATTGTCGGCGTGCTTAATAAGAGCAACATGTGCCCGCCTTTCAAATATTTGGCACCTGTGATTCTGACTGAGTACGTACGTACGGACTAACTGATTCAATGAGAAACCAAATCAAATAGCGTGGAATTCTATTTGATTGGCGATCAAATCAGTGAGAACGACAACCTAATCGATCTAACGATTAAGCAAGCGTTAAGAATGAGTTGAAATCGATCAGGAACAAACTTTGAAGTTGGATGGACGAACTAGGATGCTCTGGACGGCTAGGGTATGATAATATTTGAAGTTTTACGTTTTTTCCACGAATTATGTGGTATTTATAGGTTTTCAGTATACAGTCGTACAACTGAGCCATTAGCGTGGTTCAGTCGTGCGACTGAGTCATGTGTTTGATTCATACGCACGACTGAAAGTTCAGTCGTGCGATTGAGTCAATCTTTTGTCTTAGCCATGCGACTGATCCAGTCAACTGGTTCAGTCATGCAGTTGATCCATAAGTATGGTCCACTCGTGCGTCTGGTACATAAGCATGGTCCATTAGCATGAATAACCACAAGACTAAGTTGAACACATTTCTGAATCATTCTTGACTCTGCGCTATGCACAACAACCTCAAACCTATATATAATGGTCATTCATATGTGTAATAATAAATACTATAAGAATATGATATAATCAATAGTAAATGAACATCCAAACACATATATCTCATTACATTAAGTTCTTGCATTACACATGTGTAAGAAATGAAAAACATAGACATTTAAGTACATAAACTAGGGACATCATGTATCAACAAACTCCCCCTTGGACCTAGTTTACCCTATTGTCTAACACTCTTCATATGTTCTTCAAACTTCTTGTACTTCTCCATTTTGGTGACTCCAGCATTAATCTCAAATGCAAAACAGAGTCGTATGACGTGTTGGAACTGAAGAGCTTGTATAATGTCTTATGTATCATAAAATAGTGGCCACTTGTATAAGGTATAAACGTCATCTGCCGACAAGTTAGCAAGCCATATTGAGTCGAATACCCTGATTGTCTCAATCTTTCCGTCTCTCTTCAAAACAATAACTGCTTCCCCCGTCTTCCAATCATAATACCACCACTTAAAGTGTGGTGTGAAATCCTATGGCATTTCCATCAATGGAATCTTTGACATTGTCTTCGGAGGTCTCCACTTCAATACCACCTTCCTTCTTCCAAAGATCAAGTCAACCTCAGTTTTATGAAGAAACCTCCTTGGTTGTTGAGGTTTGAAGTTGACCCATCTTGTGTGGTATTCCTTCTTTAATGCCATCTCAAACCATCCCGACATTTTCCTCGGGTTGGCATATAACAGATCTAAGCATGCCAGTCTGTTTAACTCGAATCCTGGGAGAGTCTTCAGATCATATGGATATCTGAAGTACTCGATATCTTTCTCCCTTTTAACGGCATAAACATCTAAGTCCTCAAAGTAAGCCACCTGATAATCTTTCCTGACACCTTCTGATGTCTCTTAACTTTGTACAACTTGGTATAGGTATTTTGCTTTGGAGTGTTTCTCTGAGTTTTCATCTCTGCTAAACATGCAGCCCATTCAGCTTTCCTTAGTTCTACATCAGCATCAGCAGCTTGAGCTTTACCTTCTGCCTCTTCTTTCTCAGTCGCTTTCTCATCGATCTTGTCGAATGCATTTCCATCAAAGTAAGTATACTAAGGATAATGACCTGACGTGACATCCTCTATCTCTATATCATCCACTCCTTGTAACTCCTCTTCACTAACAACATCTACTTTAGGAGCATCTTTAATTATCTCATCTGGGTTGATTCTAAACATCTCTGCGAGCTGTTCATCAGATAGATAATGTATAATCTCCCCTTCTTTGGAGTGTAACTCACAAGCCGTCTGACAATCCCTTGCAAATCAAGAATCATTGTAAGTTGAGTCTTAATTTGCTGAAGGGGAGCGACATCGTACTCATCGGCCTGTTGAGTTTCATCCGTTTGATAGAACAATCAACAAATCACACATTAATGAATAATCAAGACATTAAACATAAATTATCATTATTTACATTAATGTAGTACAAAGTTCAATTTAAAAAAAGTTTCAAAATACATAAACTTTCTTAATCATTGCTTTTCCCTTGAACTTGAGGCTCATCAGCTTGAGGAGCTGAGGACGAGGTTCCTTGATCCTGGTTCTTCTTAGTACGCCTCTCCCTTGCTGATGGAGTTAAGGCTGACACGTTAGCATCACCTTCAGGTTCGTCCTCCTCATCATCATCTTTCTTTTTCTCCTCTCCACTCTCACCAGCTTCCTCCTCATCACCTTCATCCTTTGATTCATCATCACTGGAATCGTCATCATCATCACCATCATCATCTCCATCTCCTTTTATCTTCAGAGGCTCCTCCTTCTTTCCTTTCAGCTTTAACATTATCTTCTTATTCTTCTTCTCCAATCCCTCGATCCTCTTAGCGGAAGCCAGCACTAGCTTATTTTGAGTTTGTAGGGCCTTGTGAGCTCGAACTAAAGCCCTCTCATGAGCTTCGTTCTTCTCAGTTAACTCAGCAATTTGCTTGCCTGTGCTGCATTAACCGCTATCAGTTGGCTCATTTGGTTAGCCCGAAGAGCATCCATCGCCAACAGCTTGAGCACTAGCCTGTTAAGGCTCGCCAGCTGTTCCTCTAACCCAACAGTGGGTAGAGTATTTCCCTGTGGAGGTGGGATTTGGGTGGATGTTCTGACTTGGGGAATAGTTGGGGTGGTTGAAGATGTGGTGTATATGGGTGTGGGAATGGGAATGAATTATGGAGGTGTGGTTTGAGGTATTGAGGGTGAGGAAGATGTGGGTGTAAGTGTGGTGGTGGGTATGTCAGTGGTTATGGCTATGATGGTGGTAGTGGCTGTGGTGGTGGTAGTGGCTGTGGTGGTGGTAGTAGCAGTGGCCGTGGAAGAACTCAATAAGATGATCTTTTGGCGTTTCCCCTTCTTTCTATGGGGTTGAGCCATTCTCTTCCTCCTAGACCCCTTAGCAATTTGGGCTCCCCCTAGGCTGATGGGCCGGTCAGGTGTATAAGATGGATCACTCTCTTCAGTATCGACACCCTTTGACCCAGCCTTGCGGGTACCAAACACCTCCTTTCCCTTCTCGGTGGCTAGCCACTTGCTGCCGACCTGTCTCACTAGAGCCTCCTCCTTAGATTCATCATCTTTTTCATCTAGATCGAAATTCCTCATATCCTCACTAATAAGGAAGTCCTGGTGGATGGCAGCTTGCTCAGATCCACCAGCCGCTGATGAACCACCCTGATGTGAGGGTGGTTGGACAGTAGATATGTCACAGGCTCTGGGTTGACTTGAGCCCTCATCTCCACCATCTTGACCCTTATCCTGGTCATCATCATCATCATCCTCGTCTTCAACAGGAATCACAACATGCTCAACATCGGAGTCTCTATCATCATGGCGTCACTTCTTCCTGGCCGGCGCTACATAATCAACATTAGCTAGATGGCCGAACAACCTTCTAACTGGGGGCTTAACCTGCTTTCCCCGATATACATTCATCCTGCCTAGAGTCGTGTCATCCATCACCTCCAATAACACCTCATCGTCCTTAAGCTTAGGCAGGTTAGGTAGCTTCTTGTTGAGGATCAGCTGTAGAAACAAGGGATACATGCAAAACCCTCCTTCCCTTTTGCCTTGATGTTCTCCCTAATGTAACTGAAGAACATCTTGGAGAAACTAAACGGGTGCTTGAGCACTAACGCAACAAACACGTTCTGAATCTAATCACTCATCTCGTCGAAACCACCATGTCGTGAGGCTATGTACTTCAGAATCACATGTGCCAAATATTTGAAAGGCAGACACATGTTGCTCTTGTTAAGCACACCGACATTAATGTCACTGGCGTACTTAATACGAAGAAAGCATCCCCTAACCGTCATGGGATGTAGCTTGGTGGGACAATCCATGTCATCTCCCAAATCCAGTACTCTCCTTAAATCATCCTCCCCGATGTCTATGTCTTGTCCAAAAATGGAGCTCCTGATCCTGAATGGCTCGACAGATCTGTCTACAACAGTATTCTCTTGGAACGCCTGCTGTAGAGAGCGGTAAGGAGTGCAGGGAGCCGATATAGCTCAGTATATCCTGGATCGTCGTAGGAACTCGATAATCCTAATAAACTTTGCGGCATTCCGGGATGTCATGTTGAGATAAGCACAGATCTTGTGCTTAGTACTCATCGTCCATCTATCAGCCATTTCACTGCAACACAAGCAACAAACATGTTAGACCCGTTCACAAAAAAGAAACTTTTAGTATGAACAGATCATATCACACTGGTTCAATCGTACGATTGAACCATACGACTGAGCTCAGTCGTTCGATTGAGCCTCCGACTGAGCTTAGTCATGTGCCATGACATGCGGTAGAGTCAGTCATGCGACTGAGTCACCGAATGATTCAATCGTGCGATTGAATCATTCGGTGGTGCGACTGAAGTTCATCAGTATGTCTAGTTGCAAACATAATGTGTGAGTCCGAGATTTTGAATCTTTGTCAAAATAGTCATATTCACATCAACATTAGATCATTAGACGCGCCAAGACTTGGTGTTACACCTATTATCTTTTAAGTTCACTTTTAAGTACATTTAAAGGTCCAATTTTAGATTTATTTAGTTCGGTTTTAGTCTTAAATCATGCAGATACTTTAGATTCTTTTAACATTATGATGTGTCTTAATTTCATCCTCACTGTACCTGTAGATGAATGTGTATCCGTTAGCAATAGGAAATATATTGAAATCAAATGAAAAATTTGAAAAGGGGTCCTTGGGTAGTCGGTTGTTTAGAGAGAATTTGAAATAAAGTGTAGGGTTACGACCGACTGAACCCCCTCTTTTATACTGATTTGAGTTTCAGTTGTGTGACTGGACCCATACGCATGGTTCATACGTGCGACTGAGGTTCAGTCGTACGATTGACCTATACCCATTCAACCAATCGTATGATTGGTTCATACAAAGTTTGCCAATCGTGCGACTCGGCCATCCTCATGGTCCAGTCGTGCGATTTAGCCATACTTGTGGTCCAGTCGTGTGATTTGCCCATACTTGTGGTCCAGTCGTGCGATTGACTCATACTTACGGTCCAGTCATGCGATTTAGCCATAATTGTGGTCCAGTTATGTGATTTGCCCATACTTATGGTCCAATCATGCGATTGACACATACTTATGGTCCAATTTTGCGATTGGCTCATACTTATGGTCGAATTATGCGATTGGGACATACTTATGGATTTGACTTCATTTAGCCCACTATTTCACTTACTTATTTTTGATAAATGACATTATGACAACTGATCATCTCAGACATGATCCTTTTAAATGAAAACCTTTTGATCACCTCAGACTTGATCCTTTTAACTGAAAACCTTTTGATCACCTCAGACGTGATCCTTTTATGATTAAAAAACAAGCTTCTCACAGTTAACGTTCAGTTCATTATGTGTCACTCACAGAGTTCAGTCTGGTTACATAGTCCGACATTGACTCAATACAAACATAACTAAACAAGGAAAAAACTTAAAATAAACTGAAAGAAGACATATTTTTGTGTTTTTCATTTAAGGAGGGTTGAAAACTTTTAAATATCACTTAAGCAATTTTCCCCCTGAGCAGAACAACTTCAAACATTTTCATCATTTCTAGAAAGATTCATATGGAATCAGACAGGCATAAAACATAATCGGTTAGGACCTTTTATATTTATATCAATAACAAAGAGCATTAAATATACATTATACTTAATCTCTTTCATCTAAGAGTCAAAGGCACTAACATGAAATCATGCTAGAGCTGTTATGTAGCACACATTGATTTTGACCATCGGGAGATGCAGCCATAATGATTGTCAGTATATTTGTCCACATAAATCCATACACAAATTTTGGAACACATTGGTGATTAATTAGGTGTATTAAGTCAATAGGCATTTATGGATCCCACACTATATGGTAATCAACCTTCCTCAGGAAATTTTGAGCGGTCTACGGGTTTTTGTCAAGAAGAAACTATTCTAAGAGCTTTCAAAGAGATTCTAAGCCTCAGGTCAGTGCCATTGCATAGCAGAGAGGCGCAAACAACAATGAATTCTTAGAATATATAGGTTATGCTTATGCTCAGGTCAGTGCCATCGCACAGCAGAGAGGCACGCAACCTATCTTCTTGTTAGAGCATTTTATAATTAGTTTAACGCAACAACAACATTTGTCATTAACTTGATTGCATTTCACATTTGTCATGTGCTTTGCTCATAGTTTTGGTCATTCGCATACATTTGTGGCTTTCTCTTTTCTCTTCACCCCTTATTGGAAAATTATTGATTGTGCAGACCAGGGATAAGATGGGAACTCACAACCTGTTGAATGATTTAATTCGTCTGATTCACCAATGATGTCTACTAATCTATTGTGTTGAATCTACCAACAAATCATATAATGAGCTTGCAACCCCTAGATCTACTTTTTCTATATAACCACAGTAACATACTAGCTTACTATAATTTTTCAACTTATTAGCCTTTGACTTCTCAGACTTATAATTTTTCTTTGACTTTCATATAACTTTGCAAAGCTAAAGTTCCTTTTGGTGTCCTAAACAATAAGATGCCTGTGCACTATCATTTTCCATTGTACTGAATCAATTTCTTTGATTTGATTTTGTTGCTTTTCAGCTTACCTGTCCACACCTTTTTTAAGTACTAAATACTGAAACTTAAACATTCTCCCCGTAAGATTTTAAAACCAAAATTCTTTTTGAGTTTTTGATATTTTTAAGACAGAAAATAAAATAAAAGAAAATAAAGTTGACAGAAAAATTAAACTAAGAAACATACGGACGGACTATGAACTCGACTCCTCCGGAATGACATCCTCTTTCTTCTTTACGCCATTAACCTCTAATAGATAATAAAATCTTGGTTTAACAAAAGCTATTGTATAGAGGTCGGCGCGTTGAAAATCTGTGTTAATTTTAATTACATCGATTAAATGCTTTTCAAAACAATCACATATGAAGTGATATTTAATAACGATGTGTTTGGTTTTTGGATGTTGTACTGGATTTTTAGTTATAGCTATAACAACAGAATTATCAACAAAGATAGGAGTTTTAGTAAATTGCAAACCATAGTCCTGCATTTGCTGTTGAATCCAGATGATTTGAGAACAACAACTTGCAGCAGCACATATTCAGCTTCACATGTTGACAGAGCAACATACGTCTACTTCTTACATTGCCAGGTGACTAACCGCCTTCCAAAACATTAACACCCCACAAATGTCGACTTGTAGTTCATCTTGCATCCACCATAGTTTGAGTCACTATACGCTGGAAGTTTAAAGTCATCATCATGAGGATACCCCAACCCGAGTGTTGGAGTACGCTTCAGATATTGAAAGATCATCCTCACCCCAATCAGATGATTTACTTTTGACTTTGATTGATATCGGGAACAGAGACACATGGCGTACATGATATCAGGATGAGAAGCTATGAGATACATTAGAGATCCAATCATTCCACGATACATGGTGGCATCTACCAAATCCACATTTTCATCAGGTGCCACATCATGGTTTGTGGCAAGAGGGGTACCAGCCATCATTACATTTTCCATATCAAACCGCTTCAGAATGTCCCCCACATATTGGTTTGATGTAGAAAGATTCCATTTGGTGTCTGATCCACCTATAATCCCAGAAAGAACTTCATCTCTCCCATGGCACTCATTTCAAATTTAGCTTTCATCACCGATTCAAATTCTTTACATAATGCTTCATTTTTGGAATCAAATATTATGTAATCCACATATATCTGAACCAGTAGTAAATCACCATCCTTTTCTCTGATGAATAACGTGCAGTCAATTACTCCCCTTCGAAAGCCATGTTTCAGTAGGTGTGTGGAGAGCTTCTCATACCAGGCTTGAGGGGCTGGATGTAGCCCATACAAAGCTGTCTCGATGATAAGGATCTTCAAAACCTTCTAGCTGACTAACGTATACTGTCTCACGGATTTCACCATGTAGAAATGCACTTTTCACATCCAATTGATACACCTTGATCTTCGTATAGGATGCATAGGCTAGGAAGATCCTAATTGCTTCCATCCTAGCCACTGGTGCAAATACCTCATCGTAGTCCACACCTTCAACTTGTCTGAACCCTTGAACTACTAACCATGCCTTGTTTATGATGATGACCCCGTGGTCATCTTTCTTGCAACGAAGAATCCATTTTGTGCCAATAACCTTTGCACCCTTGGGTCTATCCACTAGTGTCCAAACACCTAGCTTTTTAAACTGCAGAAGTTCTTCTTGCATTGCATTTACCCATGCCTCATCTTTCAAGGCATCACTGACATACTTGGGCTCGACTTGAGAAACAAAACACTTATATGCCCTATCATGTATGTACCCATTTTCCATCACTGCTGCATAGTCAGCTGTGTACAGCTGATTTCTTGTCTGAACACCTGAGAGAAGATCCCCTATGATGTTGTCTGGGGGATGATTAACACTAATCCTTGTCACTGGAGTTGTAGGAACGACTACTTCATTATCAAGGTTAGGAATCATTGGTTTATCTGTGACTGGTGTACTTTCATCTGGACTGACAGATTCCTTATTGCTCATATTCTCATTTTCAATCTCCTCATCATCTAAGGAGAGATCACTGACTTCTAGATCTTCCTCTGAAGGCCCAGAAGTACAATCGCAATAGTGCTTGAGTCTAGATTAGGAGTGTTCAGAACGTCATACATCATTTGATCAGCCACCACCTTATCGGAATAGACAGGAGGAAGATTGAAGAATTGAAAAATCCATCATAGTCAAAGAAGAATGATGGCCCTTTTCCAGCAAGTACGGTGGTGTATCTTTGAACATGGACGTTGCACCACACTTTAACTTGACCAGTAGTGTTGTTATAAACCCGTTTGTTTGGTATATTGTATCCAAGGAAGATGCCTTCCTCTACTTTCTCACTAAACTTTCTAGTCTGAGTCTTCTTTAACAGCATGCAAGGAGCTCCAAATGGTTCTAGCTACTCCAGATTCGGTTTATGCTTTTGGAGCAACTCATAACAAGTTTTACCATGTCGTTTAACCACTAAGACCCGATTGAGTGTGTAGCATGCATTAGCCACTTCTTCGTTCCAGAATTAAATCTGTAGCTTTAAATCTGCCAACATTGTCCTTGCAGTTTCAATCAAGCTTTGATTTTTGTGTTCCACAACTCCATTTATCTGTGGAGTGTAAGTAGAAGAGAATTGATGAACAATCCCTTTCGCTTGGCATAATGCCTCCATCCACTGATTCTTGAATTCCGTGCCATTGTCTAAACGTTTTTTCCTCACTTTCAGCTTATGCAGAGACTCCAGAGTAGTAACTAAATATTTGAATGACTCAAACGTCTCTGACTTGGCTTTAAGAACCATAACCCAAGAAAAACGTGAGTAGTCATCAGTGACTACAAAAGAGTACCAATCTCCTGCAATGCTTTTAGTACTTACAGGGCCAAACAGATCCATATGCAAAAGCTCCAGTGGAATCTTAATAGAATGAACTTTCTTAGATTAGTGAGGTTTCTTTGTCTGTTTCCCTTTCTTGCACGATACACAGAAATCTAGAAGCTGAAAGTTCTTGACTGCTACACCTTCAACCAGATTATTTTGAACCAAATGATTCATCTTCCTAGGATTGATGTGACCCATTCTCCTGTGCCAAGAAATAGAATTCCTCTTGGTGGCTTTAGACAAGAAGCACTGAGCAGTGGACTCAGTTGTGGAGGCTTTTGACATATCCGAGACATATAGGTCATTATATCTTGAAGCTGACATTAGAACTTTCTCCTCAGGGATAACATAATCCTTCTTCAAAATGTAGCATTTCTTATTGTCGAATACAACTTTGAAGCCCTTATCACAGATTTGAGAAACTGAGAGTAAATTATTCTCCAGTTGTTGAACATAGTTGACTTTATCAAACTTCACTCTCTCATTACCCACTTCACCTTGAGCTGTGATATAACCTCCTTTATTTCCTGCAAAAGATACGTGTCCCCCTTTGATTTGTTTGACGTTAAAAAGGAGAGACAGATTCCCGGTCATGTGCCTGGATGTCCTACTATCAATAATCCAGGTGTTAGTGATAGAACTGTAGCGGACAACCTGCACAAGAATGGAAATGATTAGTTCAGGAGTGGGACCCAAGCCTTAACTGGCTTGGGTTTCCCAGAGGCATCACACATTACAAACTCCACCCACTGTCCTTCGGAAGATGAAGAGACATCTTTCTTCATCTTGTCCTCACTCTCAGACACACTCGTTGTTGGACCAAAAGAACCAATGAGCCAAGATCAGGAAAACCTCTAAGTCCCACATGACATCACAACAACTGCTGAAGACCTTCATCAGCAGTTTGACAAAGTCTAAAGAATCAACAGCTGAAGATCAAAGATCTGAAGTACAACAACTGAAGATCCCAAAGTGCTGAAGATAAGTACTGAAGTCTGAAGTACTGAAGCATACAAGTACTGAAGACTTCAAGTACTGAAGACAAGTGCTGAAGATCAAAGTCTGAAGAACCGAAGAACGGAAGATCAACTACTGATGCATAAAGTCTGAAGACAATGACTGAAGACATCAGTTGATGACAACTACTGAAGTCATCAGCTGATGAATCATCTGAAGACCAAAGTGCTGAAGCATCAGAGTTTGTCACAACAACTGAAGAAGTCTTCTTCAGTTGTTGTGATGGTTTTACTTTTCAGTTGTTTTATGTTTTTCCTTTTCAGTAGTTTGTACAACAGCTGAAGAGTTTGTTCTTCAGCTGTTATAGTTCAGTAGTTTGTAAATGACTGAAGAGTTTGTTCTTCAGTTGTTGTACCTTTTCAGTAGTTTCTTTTCAGTACTTGTAATAGGTAGAAAACAGCATTGTAAGAAGATGTCAACTGTTGTGACATCGTCAGTAGTTTAGGTGTTCTATCAATAGTTAGTTAAATAACAGTTGATGTCAGTGGTATGTGACATCAGCCTACATCATTCTTCCTCTATAAAATGAAGATGACCTTATTGTAATCATCGCCGAAACGTGTGAGCAAAAAGAATATTACTCTTTTGGCAGAATTATTCTCTCTCTCTACCAATACTGTTACATGCAAAATCCTTTATGCTCTTGCTGTAATTGCTAATTCTCGTGCTAAATCCGCTGTGAATACAACCTAATTGATCAAACTAGAGGCTGAGATCTTGTCAAATGGTATCAGAGCAAGATTAATCATTGATCGATTTCACTATTGATCATTTGAAACTGCTCTTTTGATCTCTACGTTTGATTGAATTAGCAATTTGCAAGAATTAGCTGTAGAGGGTGAGATTCTGCTGTTTCTGGCCGAAAACTTGAGGTTCTCTGGTGGTTTCGAGCTACATTTGTTTTGCGTAAACTTTTTTTGACTAAAATCTGAGATGACAACACCAACGAACGATCCTCGCAATACTGGTTCGTCAACCAAGCCTTCGATGCTTGTGAGGAATGAGTATAACATATGGCAACGTCGTATTCTTCACCACTTGTCTATCAACAGTGCTGGTTGTTGCAAGTCAGTGGTGCATGGACCATACAAGCCTATGGTGAGCGTCCCTGAAGCAAATGAACAGGTTCCGAAGAAACCTGAACAATATTCGGACGAAGATCTTAAGCTGTTCGAGATTGATGCTAGAGCCCATGGAATTTTAGCTATGGCTATTCAAAATGAGATTTATTCAGGGCTTTTGCATCATGAAACTGCTTATGACCTATGGGTTGCTCTGAAGGAACAATTTAGAGGAACCGATTCGGTCTTAGCAAATACTAGGGAAATCCTCGCCCAACAATATGAGACATTCTCTCATAGGAAGGGTGAGACTCCGACTCAGCAGTTTGAGCGGTTTTCTTGTTTGATCTCTGAGTTGAAGATGGTCAAACAAGAGTACTCTAATAGCCAGATGAACAACAGATTCCTCAGATCACTACCTGAGAGATGGAACACTTGTACTATTATCCTACTCTCCAATGCAAATCTGGATACTCTATCTCTCACCCAACTTCATGGGAAACTGCTCACATTTGAGAGAGAGATAGAGCAAAAGAGGAAGTTGTCCACCTCTGGCAAGCTCACTGATGACTTTGTCCATGGCAATGCTGCCTTGATAAGTCAGGAGTCTGAATATGCTGCATCAGAGAGTTCTTATGATGAGCATATTGATTTCTCTACCAACTCTGAACAAGCTTTTGTTGGTGTTAGTAGTAGTTCAGGAAGTAGCAGTGAAAATCTGTGCTTTCTGATGGAGGACTTGAAGGGCATTCCAGATGATGATCTGGAGGAGATGGATATTTTAAACCAAATGTCAATGATAAATATCAGATCTCAAAAGTTCTACAAGAGAACTGGCAGGAAATTCCCTGGTCTCTCTGGCAAAACCAGAGTTGGTTTTGACAAGAGCAAGTTGAGGTGTCACAAGTGCCAAAGGCTTGGACACTTTGCTAGAGAGTGTAGATCATCTGGATCTAACTCCTCTGCACCCTTTGTGACTTTTCCAAGCAATAGCTCACAGCACATAGGGCAGCATTCCTCCAGTTCTGGCCATCCATCACATGCACAGGCATCACCTGCTTATTTTGTGCCTCAGGGTCATATGCCATACCCATACCCCTGCTACTATGTGCCTCAGCCCAGTCAAACTCAAGCACCTTCTGCTCAGCCACCACATGCTCTTCTTGAGCCTTAATCTTCACAATCTCATCATCAACACAACCTCAACAACACAGCTTCTTCACCCCAGGAGTTATTGACTGGAGTAGTCTGCCAGATGATCTATCTGGTCAGGAACAACTACTCCAAGGTGATGGTCAACATGGTGGTGATAATCCATTTGGAAATCTTGCTCTGATGGCCCTTGAGTCTGCTGAGGGGTCATCATCCAATGCTTCATCGCAGGTATCCTCTGAGGCCAAAGCCAAGCTTTGTTCTGAATCATGCATAGCAGCATTTGCTTCTATTAGAGAAGCAAATGTAGCTTTAATAGATAAAAATCTTGAGCTAGAGCAAACAATTTCTAAAAAGAAAGCTGAATTTGAGGCTGCACTTAATGAGAAAAATGATGAGATATATAAGCTTAAATGTCAAATAAAAGATGGCAAAGCCAGGGAAGATGTACTTCTAGAGAAGTACAGAGACCTCAAGGAAACTCTTGCAACCACCCAAGTAGAGTGTGATCGATGGGTGCAATCATGCAAGGGTTTTGAAATGCTTCTTAGCAAGCAATCAGCTTCCAATGTGAAGTTTGGCATCGGTTATAATCACACTGCTCCTCCTACAGATTTTACTTCAAGAGCAGAAGTTGAATCTGATAGAGAGAGCAATAATCAATCCTTCTCATCATGTGACCTACTATCTTCTGATTCAGCATCATCAGAGATAGAAGTCAGCATTAGCTCCTGCCAAAACCAATCAGCTGATGCTACAACAGCTGATGGTTCAAATGCTGACTGTCACATGATCATAAGGTTGATCAACTCAGGTGTTGTCTCCAGAAGTCTTGAAAGTACTGGAGAGCAAGTGATAACATCTAAAGTTCAAACCTCAACTACTGTCAGCACTAAAGAGAAGAAAACTAACAGTAGAAAAGGTTTGAAGACAGCTAAAGAGGATGTCAGGAAAACAGGCACTACTAGGAAGAAAACTGCTAGTACTGATAGCAAACAGCTGAAGAACAAGTCTTCAGCAGTTTCATCCTCTTTAGCTGATGATCAACATAAGATGAAGAAGAAGCCATGTGAGATATGTGGCTTGTTCAATCATCTTACTGATGATTGCTGGTACAAAAGGGGTTCCAAACTCAAACAAAAGGAGAAAATTAATGAGGACATAAATAAAACGAAGAATGAGTTTGAGACCAAGTTTGTACTAGTAACATCAAAGCCTGAAATCCCTAAGCCCAAAGCTAAATCTAAAAGGAAGGTAGGGGTTACTCAGGCAACAGCTGAGGTTGCTCAAAAGAAGATGGTGCAACATAGAATCCATCATCAGCAAGTCCCAATGTGTCTGAAGAGCTGAAAGCTTTATCACAAAGTCAGACACAACTGGTGATGATGGTTCAGCATCTAATGGGAAGAGTCAACCATTTAGATGCTCCTGTGTTGAAACCACAGAAAAGGAAGTCCAAGCCAAAGGGTTCCTCTTCTGCACCATCTCCTTCACCTCAGGCTGTTACACATAACACACCTATTAGTGTTGCACCTGTAGTTGAGAACAGACCCAAAACCAAACAGGTTTGGGTCTCTAAAACTAACTAACATGTGGTTATGATTGCAGGGTTCTTCAACATGCCAAAGAAGCATCTGGTATGTAGACAGTGGAGGATCCATGCACACGACTGGAAGCGGCTCCCTTCTTAATGACTACTCTCAAGGAAAGAAGGGATTTGTCTCCTTTGGCAATGATGCAAAGGGTTACATCATTGGAAAAGGCTTTGTTTCCAATGGGGAAATAAGGTTTGATGATGTTAACCATGTGGGAATCTCAAGTACAACCTCTTGAGTGTCAGTCAAATGTGTGATAATGGCCATGTTGCCCTTTTCACAAGCCAGAACTGTCGGATTCTGTCATCCAAAGTTCTAAATTTGATTGACAAGGTGTTGGATGAATACACTCTCCTGAAGGCCAACAGGACAGGAAGAGTGTATGCCTTAGATCTTTCCAAAAAGATAGATCTAAAAGGCCATCCTTGCCTATTCTCCAAGGCCTCTCCTCAAGAGTCTACTCTATGGCATAGAAGGCTGGGGCATGTTAATTTCAAGAACATGAATCAGCTAATAAGCCATGGTTTAGTAAGAGGATTGCCTTTGAAGGAGTTCAAGTGTGAAGATAACTGCACTGCTTGCTTAAAAGGAAAAAAACACAAAGTTTCATTCCCTTCAATAGAAGAACCAAAGTCCACTGCCTGCTTATAGCTCCTGCATATGGATCTCTTTGGTCCTGTCAGAGTGATGAGCATGGCAAAGAAGAAATACTGCCTGGAAATTGTGGATGATTATTCCAGGTTTGTATGGACTTTCTTCTTGCACTCCAAGGATGAAGCAGCCAAGACTATCATGAACTTTGTGTTATTTGTAGAAAAGCAGTATTCCCTGCAGGTCAAGTGTGTGAGGAGTGACAATGTAACAGAATTTAGAAACCACACACTTGATGACTTCTACCTATCCAAGGGAATTAAAAGGCAGGTTAGTATTCCTAGAACTCCTAAGCAGAATGGAGTGGTTGAGAGAAAGAACAGGACTCTTATTGAAGCTGCAAGGTCAATGCTAGCTGACTCAGGGCTGCCACTGAACTTTTGGGCTGAAGCTCTCCATACAGCTTGCTATGTACAGAATAGAGCTTTAGTGAATAAGAGGTTGATGAAGACTCCTTATGAAGTTCTTCATCATTTGGCCCCTCTGATTTCATTCTTTATAGCCTTTGGGTGTCCTTGTTTCATTCTCAACACTAGCAATCCACTCCAGAAGTTTGCTAGTAAGGTGGATGCAGGGTATTTTGTTGGTTATTCATCAACTTGCAAGGCATACAGAGTCTTCAACTGTAGGACAAAGGTGGTTGAAGAAACTCTGCATGTTAAGTTCAATGAATCTCCAAAGGACAAGATTCCACAAAACCCTGTGGAGTTGTTTGATCTGGACATACTGCAATATGTTCCTTATCAACCTCCAGCTGTTGAGCCTGTCAACAGTTCTCCACCTGGTGGTACTGATAATGATGTAGTCAGTACTCACCTCTTCAGGTTTAGTGACAACCTGCCTAGTCCACTAAACCTGATGCTCCTGTCGCCTCAGTAGCTCCATCCACAACAAATGCTAATGAGATTTCTGCTTGCTCTACTTCATTTGAGCTGCCATCTTCTACATGGTTTCAGGAATCTCCATCACCATCTGTTGCTACTGATGGGTCTACAAACACTTGCACAGATATTATAGTCTATCAAGAGCTGAAGAATCACCCCACATCTCAAATCATTGGTGATATCAATGCTGGAGTTTCAACCAGGAATCAATTGTCCAACTTCTGCTTCTATGCTCTTGTCATCAGTCAGCAAGAGCCAAAGAACTATCATGTTGCTTTAAGAGACAATGGATGGGTGGAAGCTATGCAGCTTGAGCTTCTTCAGTTCAAGAAACAGCAAGTGTGGGAGCTTATTCCATTACCCCAAGGGAAGTGTGCAATAGGCACTAAATGGGTATTCAGGAACAAAACAGATGAAAAGGGCCAAATAGTTAAGAACAAGGCCAGGCTGGTTGTCCAGGGGTTTGCACAAGAGGAAGGCATCGATTATGATGAGACCTTTGGCCCTGTAGCCAGACTGGAGGCAATAAGACTGTTCTTAGCTTATGCTGCCTTTCACAGTCTTAAGGTCTATCAAATGGATGTCAAAAGTGCCTTCTTATATGGTAAAATAAAAGAAGAAGTTTATGTGTGTCAACCACCAGGCTTTGAGGACAATAAACATCCTGATTGGGTATACAAGCTTGATAAGGCTCTTTATGGGCTGAAGCAAGCTCCTAGAGCTTGGTATGAGACACTATCAACTTTTCTTCTAGAGAATAAGTTCACTAGAGGCACCATTGATAAAACCTTATTCATCAAGACTGTGGGAAAACATAAGCTCCTTGTTCAAATTTATGTAGATGACATCATCTTTGCATCCTCTGATCTAAAGTTGTGTGATGAATTTATAATGCTCATGAAGCAAAAGTTTGAAATGAGTGCTATGGGGGAATTACAGTTCTTCCTAGGTTTACAAATCAAACAAAGGGATGATGGAATCTTCATCCATCAGTCCAAATACACAAAGGAGTTGTTGAATAAGTTTGATTTACAAACCTGTAAGCCCTGTTCTACTCCCATGAGGAGCATCACATAACTAGATGTAGATCAGAAAGGTAAAGCGGTTGATGAAACCCTTTATAGATGTATGATTGGGTCCTTGATGTACCTTAGAGCTTCTAGACCAGACATCATGTTTGCAACATGTGCCTGTGCTAGATTTCAGGCTGCACCTAAAGAATCCCATTTGATTGCAGTCAAAAGGATCTTTAGATGTCTGCAAGGTACCCAATCACTAGGTCTTTGGTATTCAACTGGGTATTCTTGCAAATTAGTTGCTTTCTCTGATAGTGACTACGCAGGATGCAAAGTCACCAGAAAATCCACTTCTGGTGGTTGCCAATTCCTAGGCAATTGTTTAGTTTCTTTGCAGAGTAAGAAACAAACATCAATTGCTACATCCACTGCTGAAGCTGAGTACATTGCTGCTGCAAGCTGTACATCTCAGATACTCTGGCTTCAGAACCAACTCATGGATTATGGCATTACAGAGACTAAGACTCCATTACTAATGGATAGTGCTTCAGCACTTTGCATTGTTAAAAATCCAGTCCATCACTCTAGAACCAAATATACAGAGATCAGACATCATTTTATTAGGGATTGTTATGAAAAAGGGTTTGATTGATCCTAAGTTTGTGCCTAGTGCTGATGAGCTTGCAGACATTTTTACTAAGCCTTTAGATAGTGCCACACTCCAAAATTTGGTACTAAGGCTTGGTATGCTGCAGCTAGAATAATTTGACCAATGCTGATGCTCTCACTTCACAAGTACTGATGAGTATTAGTATGCAAAGGTCAAATATAAGTACTGATGAGTAATTTAGTCTTCAGCACTTTCACAACTACTGAAGACTAAAATGCTTCAAAGTACTGATGTACATTATTTGTTGAAAACAACTGATGTAGTGAGGTGGATTACAACTACTGATGTATTATTTCAAACAAATAAGTACTGAAGAACAAATTTTGTTCACAAGTACTGATGTGTAATCTTACACACAAGTACTGAATACAAAATTTGTTCACCAGCTCTGAAGAGTATTTCATCAGCACTTATGAACATCTGATCACAAGTGCTGAAGGCATAAATATTCACAAGAGCTGAAGGGTCAATGAAACATCTGAAAGTCAGCCAAAGAGCTGATGAGTAAATGTGGAGGTCAGCATGAAACAACTGATTTGACGGAAACAGCTGATGAGTAATTTTACTCTTCAGCTAATACCAACAGCTGCTGTTTCATACCCAAACAACTGAAGGACAAAACCATGTCTTCAGTAGTTTCACAACTACTGATGACTAACACCAAGTCCTCAGTTGTTTACAACAACTGTAGCAATACCATGTGTTCAGTATTTCATAACTACTGATGTCAGTAGTTCACAACTACTGAAGGCTAACACCAAGTCTTCAGCTGTTACAACGTCTGAAGATGAAAACTAGGTCTTCAGTAGTTTATAACTACTGAAGACTGACAACAAGTCTTCAGCCGTTTACAACATCTGAAGGACAAACCCAAGGTCTCAGTAGTTTCAACTACTGAAGACTCACACCAAGTCCTCAGATGTTACAACCACTGAAGGTTAAAACCACGTCATCAGTCGTTTCAACCACTGATGACTAACACCAAAACCTTCAGTAGTTTTCTTTGAGCCTTTGCCATACCCTATAAATACCCAACCTTCAGAGCTTTTCATTCTCACTTGACCTAACTTTTCAAAAACCTCTGAACTTCCAATACACCATTAATGGCGCCCATGCAAATCAAACCTCAACACAACTGTGTCGCAAACCTTACGAAATTGCCTTTCTGGTCTAAGTTTCATAATGCCGTCGACCTACTGAACGACTCACCATACCAAACGACATTTCTTCTAAACCCCACAATCTATACCGACTCCCTATCGGAGTTCTGGACGAACATCACCGTCCAAACCGGAGAGAACGATGGCGAGGTCTCTCTCCGGTCCTCCGTAAACAACCATCCCGTGGTTATCACTCCAGCTACTATTCGACCTCCCCTACCAACTACCCCAAAGGCGCCCTCGATCTATCTTTCACAGCCAACGACTATCAGGGTGACCTCTCTGCCTCCACCTTGTTGAAGAAACACTTCCCAAATCCTCAACGTCTCATATTCCATATGGTGAATGTGTGTCTGGCCCTAAAAACATCTTCATGGGACCAGATGTCAACAAGGTGGCAACAGGTATTATATTCTATCTTTGAGAAACAACCATTGAACTTTACTGAAATCATATTTTTGGAAATCAAGGATATGGCCACAAAACCCATTTCTAACCGTTGGATCTTGTATCCTCGATTCATAATGGCCATCATCGAGAGCCAGCTTAGTGCTGAGGGACTTGTTGGCACTAGGGTCCCTGCCATGGCTGTTCTAGCTGAGGTATACTCCAGGCACAACACCGACCAATCACTCAAACAGGCTGCCAAGCTGCGAAAACCCACGCAGCTGGAACCCACAGCCTCCACCTCCAAATCCAAAGTCCCCACCAAGCCAAAAACCAAAAAGAAGCCAACAAAGGCTACTCAGGGAAATGAGTCCCCTGAGGATTCCCCTGCAACACAAACATAGGTAGTGACTGCTGGTCAGATTCTCCCAGCAGTCACCACGACTCCACCCACCACAACCGCACAGGCTTCCTCTATACAGGAGCCTGATGCAACCACTTCAGGGGCTGCCACACATCTGGGGTCTTTCTCACTTGAGGAGACTGCCATTGAAATGCACACTCCTCCCCATGTGCACACTGCTTTAAGCCCATCTCCCACTGAAACCACCCCACAAAGCCCTACACTCATAATCGCCAAAGTGTTGACTCACCTGAACACTCCACCCTCTCCCCAGAAACTAATTACAACTGGGGAAACTCCAACCGAAGAGAGGGTGGACACAAGTGTTAGTGAGAGCCCACAACACAGAGAATCACATGTCATATCTCCAAGTGTGGCCATGGAGATAAGGCAATCTGGTGAGGCTGCCACTTCCCCTGCATCAGCATATAAGCAGGAAGAAGCTGGTACAAGCAATAAGACCTCACCAGAGGCAACTGCCGATGATGGATCCAATCCAGAGGCTGGAAGCCCCAGAACCAAGAAAAAGGGGCACATGCAACTACTGAGCCACACTCAGTGCATGTACATCCTGACCCTGTCAGGAGGTCAGGTGATTCAGTGCAAACTGATGATGACCTGTGCTTCTTCTATGATGTAGTTGCACAAAACACTATCTTAGAGGATGAGGTAAGCAGACTCAAAGAGCTGCTTGCCAAAATGTCTCAGGATAGAAGTCCATCTGCCACCATTGACCCACAGATGGCACCTTCACCTGAAGGTCTCACAGACACTCAACCACTCCCACAAACTCAGCCACCTGCGTCTGCTTCTGGCACTAGTTCTCAGGAACAGAACCCTCCTGAGCAACTAGTTGCTATCTTCTAACAATCCCTGCCTCTCATCACACCTATAATCACAGAAATTGTGATGAAAACCATTGATGAGAGGCTTCCCTCACAAATACAACCCATGGTGGAGGTTGCTGTTGCTAAGGCGCTTTCTGATAGTCAAACCCCAACCAATGCACCCAGAAAGGGGGAGACATTAGTGCAAGCTAAGAGGAAGAGAAAGAAGTAGGGAGAGAGGGGGCAAATGAGAGGGAGAGGTCAGAGGAGACTGAGAGGGTGAAGGAGAAGGAGAAGGTGAGGGAGGAGAGAGCTGAAATAGAAGTGGTTGAAATCCAAAAGGATTTCAGTGTCACTTATCAAAAGAAAAGGGGAGAGAAGGAGGGAGAGAAGGTAGAGAAGGGGGATGCTGATCTAGCAGCCCTTGTCAAGGAGGCTAATGCTGAGCATAGCCGATCAATGGACTCTGTCATTGATCAGCTGTTCAGGCAAGGCTTTGACAAGGTCACTGCCATGCTAGATCAGGAGATTAGGAATATGGAGAGAAAAGAGATAGAATAACGATGGTCTACTTATAGCCAAGAGGATAGAAAAAGACTCGAGGCTATGAGTAGATTCATTTCGAAGTATCTAGGGAGGCCAGTCCTTGATGTCAAGGCATGGACCAGGGACAGAATCTTGGCTATAGCCACCAAGATCTGTTCGGCTGGTGATTTCACGAAAGGGCTGGTCGCTGAAGCCCTTTCTGAAGCAGGTGTTGGGAACAGGACGCTGCTAGTAAAACAAACCAAACCTTCTCTTATTTCTAGGTTACTAGCAAGGCCTGAAAACATTCCCATACCAACAACCCAAACACAACCCACAAAACCAACCCCTTCACCATCAAAACCCACAGCCAATGATCCACCCTTGCAGAAGAAGAGAAGGGTGTTGAGGCTGCAAGAAGAAGAAGAAGAGGAGGATGAGGAGGATAGACTGCCGCTTTCTGCAGTCATCCCTCTACCCAAAGCCAAATCTAAAACCATCACTCCCACCTCATAGATGGATACTGTGAGGGTTAAGATAGAAGAAGAGGAGCAGCAGATATTACATGATGAAGAGATGCTGAAAAGCATTGATCAAGCTTATGCTGCTTCTACTTCTATAATGAATATGAAGAAGGAAGCTCTGAGACTCTTCACTCTCAAACAAACTTTCCAATATGACAAAGAGAGTGTGAGGACTTGGCCTGATCCTAGGGTGGCTCACAGGATTATTAAGAAAGACATTCCTGTGAGATACAAGAGCCAAATGAAGAAGATTGTAGATGAAGTGATCACAGTGGCTCTTGTAATAACACCCTGGGAAATTGTGGAAGAGTTCGAGAAGGCCTATAGAGCTAACCAATCACCCCACACGATGTTGGAGAATAGGGTGTTTAGGAAAGGGTTAGTCTATAAGAGGCTTGAGAACTTTCACAAAGATGAGCTCAACTTGTTGCTAGAAGGCAGACACCCAGATGAATTCGCCTATAAACAAGTTACAACAGTTGAGCTCAAGAATGGCAAACAGGCCAAGTTTGTCTCAGAGCTGTACGGCCGTGAAGGATTATTCGAAGGTGCGGCTGAGGACCTATCCAAAGAAGAACAAATCACATTCCTCAGAGCCTACACCAGAGAATCCTACAGGCTCGTACTTGGGAGGTAAGTCTCATGGATGGGACAACAGCTCTGTGTCCAATTCCCCAAAACAGAGCTCCAATCCATACTTAGCCAAACAAATATCAGAGACCTCCTCCCAAGCCAGTGCTTATCAGGGTCAACTTCTGATCTGATTCAGAAGGAAATAGACCAATATTTCTGCCAACAATAAGTGGGACAATAAATAACTTAGAGGTTTTGGCTGTATTGGTTTAGGGGGAGTTTGTTGGACCAAAAGAACCAATGAGCCAAGATCAGGAAAACCTCTAAGTCCCACATGACATCACAACAACTGCTGAAGACCTTCATCAGCAGTTTGACAAAGTCTGAAGAATCAACAGCTGAAGATCAAAGATCTGAAGTACAACAGCTGAAGATCTCAAAGTGCTGAAGATAAGTACTGAAGTCTGAAGTACTGAAGCATACAAGTACTGAAGACTTCAAGTACTGAAGACTAATGCTGAAGATCAAAGTCTGAAGAACTAAAGAACTGAAGATCAACTACTGATGCACAAAGTCTGAAGACAATGACTGAAGACATCAGCTGATGACAACTACTGAAGTCATCAGCTGATGAATCATCTGAAGACCAAAGTCTGAAGACCAAAGTGCTGAAGCTTCAGAGTTTGTCACAACAGCTGAAGAAGTCTTCTTCAGTTGTTGTGATGGTTTTACTTTTCAGTTGTTTTATGTTTTTCCTTTTTAGTAGTTTGTACAATAGCTGAAGAGTTTATTCTTCAGCTGTTATAGTTCAGTAATTTGTAAACGACTGAAGAGTTTGTTCTTTAGTCGTTGTACCTTTTCAGTAGTTTCTTTTCAGTACTTGTAATAGGTAGAACACAACATTGTAAGCAAATGTCAGCTGCTGTGACATCTTCAGTAGTTTAGGTGTTCTATCAGTAGTTAGTTAAATAACAGTTGATGTCAGTGGTATGTGACATCAGCCTACGTCATTCTTCCTCTATAAAAGGAAGATGACCTTATTGTAATCATCGCCGAAACGTGTGAGCAAAAAGAATATTACTCTTTTGGCAGAATTATTCTCTCTCTCAACCAATACTGTTACATGCAAAATCCTTTATGTTCTTGCTGTAATTGCTAATTCTCGTGCTAAATCCGCTGCGAATACAACCTAATTGATCAAACTAGAGGCTGAGATCTTGTCACTCGTTGATTTTGCTTGCCACAAACCATTTTTGTGTAAAGCCTGTTTGTGATAAACAGACAACTGGTTTATAGTTTGAACTTTTGTTTTACATTCATCCCTAGGTTTTGTTTTAGAAAATCTAGGTTTATTTTCATGAACAAGTTCAAATTTTCTTCTAGGTATTTGATAGTAAGGACAATTAGGTGAAATATGTCCTCGTTCTCCACAACTATAACAGGATCTTCCCTCAACAGGTTTGGCAGATCTATTGTGTGGGGGATAGTTGGATCTAGGACTGGTCTCTTTCTTCTTAACTTTCAATTCCTGACCTTCTTTGACAAATTTTATTTGTTTGACATTTTGATTATATTTTACTTTCATTTTGCTGAGATTCAAATGTTAAGCAGTTCTTGACTGAGTTGGTTCATTATTTTTAGATTTTGAGGCATGAACTTTTGAACCCAACCCAAGAGTAGCACTACAATTTTCATCATCCCTGTTTTCAGTGACAACCCCATCTGTAGTGCCAGAACTAGATACCTTTTGTTCAGTAACAGATTGCAAAGTTTTATCTGTGGAATCTGGATCACTAACTAGATGGGTCATCACCACATGATCCTTGATAGGGTTATTATTTATAGGTCGACATTTTGTATTCAAAAGGATCACATGTGGTGGTGGCACTTCTTTATAACCAAGCCCTTCCCTGTTGTTTCTTTCTATTACTAAGTTCTGAACTATGTGAGAGGAACTACCTAGACTGTGAAGTTTTTGATTTAACGATTCAATTTCAACTTGCAAAATAGCTTTTTCTTTCTTAGCTTCCTATATTGTTGATAAATAGAACTTAATGTCATTTGCTTGATTTAAAGCAACAACCTCGTTTTCCCTAAGTTGCTTACCTAAAAAATCAAGGTTTTCTTTAAAGCTGCTTTTATTTTGTTTTAAAACTCTGTTAGCTTCAGTGCATAATTTCAGATCATTCACGAGACTGTCATTGTGATCTAACAACCTAGCAATTTTTAAGTCTATGCTTTCACGAAACTTATTACATTTAACACAAGCGTGTTTATCAAATAGTTCATCTTTAGAATATACCTGTGCAGAGCTAGAACTATCAGCCATAAATGCAGACTTAGATTCCTCGATGACAGGAGATTCAGTGCTAGCAGCAGTCAATTCTTCTTCAACCAAGCGATCCATAAAATCAATAGTTTCTTCAGCTTCTGAACTTGCATAGTCAGCTATGATATCTCGTTCACTTGCTGACCCATCATCAAGATCTTCTACCATTGCCACATTAGCGTCTCCATCTGACATAAATCTTAAGGACCAATCCTGTCCTTCATCTTCTTGAGCAACCAATGACTTAGAATCCTGACTTGTTGATGCAACTTTCTTTTCCTTGTCCTGACTGTTGATCGATGAGAAGGGGTTACCATTTCTGGTCTTTTTAGGTTTCATGCACTCTCTTTTGAAATGACATTTTCACCGCAGTTGAAGCATGTGACTTTGGTTTTATCAAAACCAAAAGTTGTGTCCTTAGTAGCAACCAGATTCTGCCCCGTCTTCATCACAAACCTCTTAGCCCTTCTAACAGCACTAGCTAAGGTCCACATGATATCCATTCTTTCCAACTCTGTTTCATCTACCTACTCATAATCTTCATTGGCTAGATGAGAATTTCCGATCTTACCTGCAACTAAACCACCATAAGAGTGTACCACTGCAGCGAGAAGATCCATATGCTCTTTTGCTACTTCAACAGTAACGTTCCCCAGATTCTCAGTCTTCAGCTTGGTGGAATTAGAGTAAGGAATAGTATATTGGGTTCCAGATGAACCTAATAAATCACTTCCCAAGGAGCTACTTTAAGAAGTTCCAGATGTGTTGGAAGCAAAAGCTATCTGAAGATGTGTTTGACTTGTATTTCAAACGTAGTTCCTCCTCCCTTAACATCAAGATGAAATCATTGATGTCTAAAGTTGCAAAAGTATCATTCAGTCTCAGATTAGACACAAACGGATCCAATTTATCTGGCAGACCATCTACAAAACTTGATACTTTATCCTCCATCGATATAGTAACACCATGAGTATGCAGCTCACTCATCAGATGATAAAATCTATCAATGATATCATCTATGCTCTCATTTCCTATTAGTGAAAAGTTATCGAATTCTTTTTTGAGAGCTTTAGCCTTCAGCGCCTTCAAGGTTGCATTACCATCGTACCTCTTTTCAATAGCCTCCCATAACTTCTTAGATTGCTTATGTTCTGAAAACTGATGGAAGATGTCTTTAAGAATTGACTGAGTGAACAAAGCATAAGCTTTCTTCTCAGCATTGTGTGCAACCTTTTGTCCCTCATTCATACCACTTAAAGTAAACTTTACCCTATTAGCACCAACTAGTATAGTATAACCAGTCTCAATGGCTGTCTAGAGATCAGGATCAACACCGTTCAGATAGATTTCAAACCGTTTTTTCCATTGCAGGTATTCATCCAAAGTCAACAGTTTCGGTGGTTTGTTATGATTCCCAATCTCATTTTCCAGAAGTAGTAGATTCTGGATACGTGAGTCCTTCCCAGCAGTAAACGCAGAGTTCTGATTGTCCATGGTTTTAAACTTGAAAAATATAGTATATGACCAAATCAAATATGCGATAGAAGAGTACGACTGAGTTCAATTGTGTGATTGGAGAGAGCGACTGAGTTCAATCGTGCGACTGAGTTCAATCGTGTGATTGAGTTTAATCGTGCGATTGAGGGATGCGAATGAGTTCAACCGTGTGGGTTAGCTTAATCGTGCAAATGAGCAGTGCGCCTAAGTCCAGTCATGCGATTGAATGGTACGATTAAGATTCAGTCGTGCAATTGAGCTAATCGTACGACTGAAGCTACTGTGGATGAAAAATTCAAAACTTTGGACACTTTGACACCAAAAATGATTTTTCACAAACCTAATATTCCGTACGACAAAATGTTTGAAACTTTGAATCAAGAACACTTCAAAAAGACCTATTGAATCAAAAACACCTTTTGAATCAAAAACACCGATCTTTTGAATTAAAACATTACTTTTAACAAGAACACCAATTGAATTCACGAGGAATCACAAGCCAGAGCTATGATACCACTTGTTAGGACCGTGCACGTACGGAGTACTAACTGATTCAATGAGAAACCAAATCAAATAGAATGGAATTCTATTTTATTGTCGGTCCATCTATAAGAACGACAACCTGATCGATCTAACTATTAAGCAAGCGTTAAGAACGAGTCGAAATCGATCAGGAATGAACTTTGAAGTTGGATGGACGAACTGGGACGCTCTGGACGGCTAGGGTATGATAATATACGAAGTGTTACGTTTTTCCATAAATTATGTGCTATTTATAGGTTTTCAGTATACAGTCGTACAACTGAGCCATTAGTGTGGTTCAGTCGTGCGACTAAGTCATGTGTTTGATTCATACGCACGACTAAAAGTTTAGTCGTGCGACTGAGTCAATCTTATGTCTTAGTTGTGCGACTGATCCAGTCACCTCGTTTAGTCATGCGACTGATCCATAAGTATGGTCCATTCGTGCGTATGGTCCATGAGCATGGTCCATTAGCATGAATAACCACAAGACTAAGTCGAACACATTTTTGAATCATTCTTGACTCAGAGCTATGCACAACAACCTTAAACCTATATATAATGTTCATTCATATGTGTAATAATAAATACTATAAGAATATGATATAATCAACTGTAAATAAACATCCAAACACATATATCTGATTACATTAAGTTCTTGCATTACACATATGTAAGAAATAAAAGACAGACATTTAAGTACATAAACTAGGGACATCATGTATCAACACAATCAGAATCTCTGTTGCACCAATCCCACCTCAAATCACACAATACAACCCAAATCAGCACTCCAAATCATCTGCCATTATCATTAAAAAGGATGATGAATGTGACTAGAGCATATATGAAGCTGAAATTCAATCCCCAGATCATGCCCTCATGACATACATTGAAGATAAAATTTTAGAAATCCCGAAAGAGGTAAAGGAAAACCTCTACACACAAGCATGTATAGATGAAGTCAATAGATATAGAGAACATGTAGACAAACTTTCAAAGAAAGTAATTGAAACAAACATTTTAAATAAAAGTCCCAAAATAGAACAAAAACAATATGAAATGAAGATTCCTTTATTACGAAATGATTTAGACAAGTTGATGTCTAAAAAATTAACACTTGCAGCTCAATTAGAGCAACTCTCTGTATCTTTGACCGAGTCAAAGACCTTGCAGGCTAAAACTGAAGTGAAACTTCAGAAGTTTTAGGTAAGTAACAAGAAGTTTAAAGAACTTCTTTTATAACCAAAGGGCTTTTAAAGACCCTTCAGGTTTAGGATATAATAAAGTTAATCCATCATACAATGATAACTATATTGCTTTACATGATACCATGACTAACAAACAGAGTAAGTCTCTTGACCCACATGACAGAACAGATGATTCAAAACCATCATCATCATCATCATGAAAGTCATCATTAACGGCAAAAGCACCTTTGACAAAATTTGTTAAAAGCCAAGCATCACCACAAATTAAATCAACAGATTTTTATTAAGGAGAGAACAATGAATTTGATGAACAGACATCTAATGAAGATGATGTTGACTTATTAGATGATGGGTCAATTCAACAAATTACTAAAATTCACAAATTTTCAAGTGTGGTTGATGTACCAACCAAACAGACAAAGCAGACTCAAGGAGTTGAAATCTGCACGGGTGGAAGAAAAAGCTGGATCTTCCACTTTTTCTCCTAAACAAGCAATAATAGGAAAGGCAAAGCTCAAATTCAGAAAAAACAATCAACTATAACTTTTGATATCCCTCTAAAATCAATTTTGAAATCAAAAGTTTTAAACAAACTAGGCAATGCAAATTTACCATACTGTTAATGGTATGATCAATACACTCATAGCACTGACGAATGCACATATGGGAAATATTACAACACCTGTCACATGAAAAATCACAGTACTGAATCTTGCCATTTTCATAATTATTGTTCAATTTGTAAATGGAACAATCATAGCACTGCTAATTGTTTCTTCAATAAGTAAAACAAAAAGTAGAACATACAACCTCAAGTTGATAAAACAACTGAGAAACAAACAGTTGTTCCTAATAAGAAGAAATTAGGAGTACCAAAACAAACTCCTCATCAAAAGGTTGTTTTAAACAATGATAAAACATTCTATGAGACCTTTAAACAATCACACAGGAGATAAAAGTCTCAAACAGACAACAAATAGACATTAGCACTCATAGGAGAAGAGCTCAAAGTACCTCTCCTTGTTAGTACTTCTTAAAGATTAACATGTTGTCTTTATTTGTCTTTGTATTATAAGTTTTGTCATAGTGTAGGGACTAGTCTTGTAAATAGTAGTTCCTCTTTTATTGATAGTATAAATAGCTTAGACTTGTGTAGGTTAGACTAAGACTTTGAATGAGCTGCTCTACACTTGTAATTGTCTTTGCTATTATCAATAAACTTCTATGTATTTTTCTTGATATTGTGCATTGATTTGATTACGGCGTTTGTTTTTGATTGAATTGCCTTCTAATATCATCACAGATCTATACATTTGATCCTATCAAATGGTATTAGAGCTGTTGGTTCAGTGATTGAGATTGTAAGAACTTGCAAAGTGAAAATCACTTGAATCTGTGATTTATAAGCAATTCAATTGAAATATTGTTGATTTAAGTTGTGTTTCAGCATCAGAAACATGAAATGAATAACAATTAGCGGTTTAATTCATCCAATTTCAGTGAATTGATCGAATTGTGTTCGAAGTTATGTTCATGTTCGAACTGAAAATCGACTAAATCACTGATTTGTTGTTTGTAATTGAAGAAATTGAAGTGAAAGGATTGTTAATCGACATAAAATCTACTAATTTTGGAAGATTTCAAATCAATTCATCAAGTTTTTTAAAATTTTAAGTAAATTGAGTTCGTTATGTTCATAAGAATAGGATGAATTTGGCGCATTAGGGTTGAAAACTGCTAAAAATTGCCTAAGTGTTTAGGC
Source organism: Flaveria linearis (assembly GCA_024085815.1). Classification (NCBI taxonomy): domain Eukaryota; kingdom Viridiplantae; phylum Streptophyta; class Magnoliopsida; order Asterales; family Asteraceae; genus Flaveria; species Flaveria linearis. The sequence continues at coordinate 48,842,409 of CM044005.1, forward strand.
ACTTGACAACTGTTTAGGCGCTTTACAACTGTTTAGGCGCTTTACAACAGTTTAGGCGTTTTTAGATCAGGCGTTTTACAACTGTTGAGACTTATTTCAAATGTTTGTACACTTTGGAATCAACTAGAAACTTAGTAATTCTAGGCGCATTTCAACTATTTAGGCGCATTAGAAGTGTTTGGGCGTTTTTACTCCCAGGTGTCCCACAACTGTTTGGGCGCATTACTACTGTTCAGGCGCATCTAAAGTTGAGCGTTTTTTATAATTATTCTAAGGCAATCCCTTAGATGTTTCTAGGTCAAATCCAGAAGTATCACAACCGTTGAGGCGTCTCAACACTGTTCAGGCGCATCAACCTTAACACATAGAAAAAAATTTTCTTAAAATTTAAAAATCCAAAAATATTTTTAATTCATTTCTTTAATTCAAATACTTGAAAATAAACAAAATAACTCTTCTTCGATAAATCAAAATCTAAAAATAGTGAAATCAGAAGACACTGAAAATAGAGTTTCTAAACTTAAAAATAGAGCAGACTTAAAAAAATAGGTCACTTAGATTAAAACATCACCTGAATTCCTTTGACACTGATCTTTGGAAATCTATTGAAAAAGGACCATACATTCCTACAACCACTGATGGGCCTGATAGGGGTTTTATCTATACAAAAGATTCACCAGATGTGACATCCGTCACCAAAGGTCCGTCATATAACGTGATCGATTAACCTTCGTTGTCAGTCATTCCTCAATTTTATAAACCATCTACGTGGCTACCATATTTGTTTTACTTAGTTGTCCTTATATGCGTGTTATCGATGCTTGACTTGTCGTTATCTTAAGACGTTTCTCCAAGATTTGCCTCGTTAACTCTAAACACGCCATTTTTATATTAAAATAATTGTCACGAATAAAATCATTTTTAACTAATAAATAACATTAATAACATTTTATCATCAATAAAACAAGACTAATTAATAACGTTTTCAACCGAAACAAAATTTGGGAAGCTGGGGGCAAAGTGCGGGGACTAAACTTGACAAATGGCCAAACTAGGCTGGGTATAAATACCCATTCCCAGCCTCTTCTTCATCTTCTCCTCCTCATTTCTTCTTCATCTCCACCATTTTCTCTATTTCTCTCCCGATCTTACACCAAAAATCGAACCGTTTGTTGCATTTTCGTCGTCAAATCTTGAGCATCATCGTGAATACTCGTTCCTAGCAGGTAGATAACCTCACTTACCTCGTTTTAGCCCGATTTAGCTACTGCGTTTTAGGGTTTTCGGGTGCTCGGGTTCATCCGAGCACATGAGGTCGTGTGGGCTTGCATGTCGCGTTTTTGAGTGTGCATCTTGTCTAGACAGGTTAGGATATGAGTTCTGGAGGTTCTGGGTGGGTAAAAACTCATGTTCGGGCAGCTAAAGGCTGCCCTGCAACTTCCTGCGGTCGCGACCCCCGTCGACGCGAATGGGATTGTCGTGTGAATGGGGCATGCGACTGGGTGTGTGTGCGACTTGTGTCTGTGCGATTGGGTAAGTCGCGCGGTTGTGTCGCGTGGCTGTCGGTGGGTGCGAATGAATGTGTGTCGCGCGACCGAGTGGGGCGACTCGGGTTGTCGCGCGACAGTGACATGCGAATGTGAAATGTGTGCGATTGTGTGTGAATCGCACGATCGGAGGCCTGTCGCGCGAAAGAAGGTCCAATCGCGCGAATGAAGCTGATTCGCGCGAAGGGACGTTGAGTCGCGTGACTGGCTGTTGGGTCGTGCGACTGGTGATGCATGGTACGACTGAAAGCTTAGTCGCACGAATGAAGGTTCAATCGTACGAAAGTAGCTAATTCGTATGACTGAAGGTCCACTCGTGCGAATGGAGTGTCAGTCGTGCGTCTGGTCTTGTCGTGTAAATAGAATCATTGTGTGGAGTTTTCCTGTGTGTTGTGTGTGATGCGTGTATGTGTGGTTTCCCCTTTTGAGAGTCTGGTATTGACGAGGTAACATGAGAAATAATGTCATTGCTCGAATGTCATAGCAATGACGGCTATCTTTAAATGCTTGGACCTACATAAGGTCTGAGGTATGTGTATCTGCTTGTGTGTATACTACCCATGACCGAACCGGAACTACCCAAATCTTGAACATCATCTCATGCTTTATGATCATTACTAATGCTTATCAGTAACTGTCAATAGGTGTTTGACGGTTCCTAGCATCTTATCCCAGGAAATCTTACATCGATTGTGCTTATCACCTGTTCTGTGAGTTTCGTGGCCCCTTTTTACTCTTATAAAACCTTTTTGAATATTTTTCTACTTGGGGGAAAAGAATGCTCACTTATTTACTTAATTTCAGGCACCTTCCTTAGTGGAAGTTGGCTGCTACTTATATGAGTAACTTACCTTGCTAAACTTATTGATTGATACTAAGGATAAATGGATGTCATGTAACTAGTTTAGGTATCATTCTATGTATATCACGGATGTGGTGGGAATGCTGCGGAGGACCCTATACATAAGCATCCCCGGTATACTAAGAATGTGCTCAAGCCGGGTTACATGATGATCCTGACTGTTTGCTGCTATATGAACTTGAACTATGTCCTATGTTACCCTATGTATGTTACTTAGGGGTTTTACACTACCATGCACTACTACTTGATGTTACGTGTTGATTTATGCTACTTGTGGATGCCATTGACCTTGGATGCTCTCGGCTGTGTGGTTCTTCTGTGTAGTTCTTCTGTGTGGTTCTTCTAAGCCGATCATCCATTACAACCATTAATCCCGGTAATTGGGACCTAAAGATTGGTTTGGTTGTAACCTATACGTATGCGCTGTGTGGATCTTGCTACGTCATGTTTAACTTGACACGTATGCGCTGTGTGGATCTTGCTACGTCAAGTTAAACTTACTATGCTATGGAAAACCCTTTTTATATAACCATTAATCCTGGTAATGAGACCTAAGGATTGGTTTGGTTATAAACTAAACGTATGCGCTGTGTGGATCATGCTACGTCTTTTATAAACTATTTAAACTTTGGAAATGTTTCTTTACAGCTATCAATTCCCGTGTGGGACCGATGACTAGGTTTGGCGGTAGCTATTTATAACTAGTAAAACCGCCTATACATAAGTGTAGTCGCGGTAACTTTTATTAAACTTACTTACTATTTTCATCTTAACATCTTTTATTACTTAAAACCTGCGAAGTTCACCAACAATTATGTTGACCGTTTTTGAGCATTTCTTTTCAGGTGATCAAGGTAATTGAAGTTCTAGGAGTGCTGCCTTTTAGTGGACACCCTAGGATGCATTTTTGAGACTGAACATACATTTTGTGCATTGTTGCAGTCCACTAAACAATTAACATTCTTTTGAACACTTGTTCCCGAGTTGTGGGAATTTACATTACAAGTTATCCTTAATGTTTATGTGATCATTTATGATGTGCTTATGACTATGCTGTCGTGAACATTGATTATACATGACACAAGTCTCCATTTGTGTTCGGGTGTTGTCTTGACACGCTTGTCATCATATTTTTATTGCTACTCTATCATATACCATGTGTTATGACGATCCCATCTAGCTCGCATTCCTCGTGTTTCCGCTATCAGCGGGGGGTGTGACAGACTGGTATCAGAGCCATTGGTTATAGAGAATTAGGCAATTACACTTGACCTAGACTATAACCTAGGAACCTTCATGTAGATTTGCATGCTTAAGCTTGTGTGCATCTATATATCTCGTGTATGTGTATCGACTACAAGGAATTGAACAAATTGACCGTGAAGAATCGGTATCCTCTCCCTAGAATCGACAACCTGTTCGATCAGTTGCAAGGAGCCTCGTATTTCTCTAAGATTGACCTACGATCTGGTTATCATCAACTAAGAGTATTCGAGGACGATATTCTAAAAACAACATTTAGAACTCGTTACGGGCACTATGAGTTCTTGGACATGCCGTTTGGGTTGACCAACGCACTAGCTGTCTTTATGGATTTAATGAATCGGGTGTGCAAGCCTTATCTGGAGAAATTCGTGATCGTATTCATAGACGACATACTTATCTACTCCCGTTCGAAGGAGGATCACGAAAAACACCTCCAAGCAATTCTAGCACTGTTGAAGGAAGAGAAACTTTTTGCCAAGTTCTCGAAGTGTGAATTCTGGCTTCGAGAAGTTAAGTTCTTGGGTCATGTAGTTAACGAAAATGGAATTCATGTGGACCCCGGCAAGATTGTAGCTGTGAAGAAATGTGATACACCCCAAACACCCTCAGAAATACGGCAATTCTTAGGATTGGCCGGATACTATCGTCGCTTCATTGCCACTTTCTCCAAGATTGCCCAACCGTTAACTTTGTTGACTCAGAAAGACAAGAAGTTCGATTGGGGGAAAGCACAAGAACAGGTGTTCCAAACATTGAAGGAGAAGTTGTGCAACGCACCGATATTGTCCCTCCCAGACGGAACCGATGATTTTGTGGTGTACTGTGATGCTTCACATCAAGGTTTGGGCTGTGTACTAATGCAGAAAGATAAGGTAATTGCTTAGGCTTCGCGACAACTCAAGGTGCATGAAAAGAACTACATAACTCACGACTTGGAGTTGGGTGCCGTAGTGTTTGCACTCAAGATATGGAGGCATTATCTATATGGAACCAAATGCATCATCTACACAGACCATAAGAGCCTTCAACACATCATGAATCAGAAAGAACTTAACATGCAACAGCGACGCTGGGTAGAGCTACTTAGCGACTACGATTGTGAAATCCGGTATCAACCGGGGAAAGCTAACGTGGTGGCTGATGCTTTAAGCCGCAAAGAACGCGCGAAACCATTACGTGCTCGAGCGCTAGGTTTGACTATTCAAACCAATTTAAAGACTCAGATTCGAATTGCACAAAACGAGGCTTTGAAAGAAGAGAACCTTGCGGGAGAAGAATTCCGAGGATTGGATAAACAAATGACTCGCAAGGATGACGGCGTACATTACTTCATGGATCGTATATGGGTCCCCAGATGGGGAGGTGTACGTACATTAGTCTTGGATGAAGCACACAAGACTCGATACTCTGTTCATCCTGGTGCAGACAAGATGTACCACGATCTAAAGGAGTTGTACTGGTGGCTAGGCATGAAGAAAGATATTGCTATATATGTGAGCAAATGCTTGACTTGTTCAAAGGTCAAGGCCGAACACCAGAAACCAACGGGATTATTGCAACAACCTGAAATTCCCGAGTGGAAATGGAAGAATATCACTATGGATTTTATTACCAAACTCCCGAGAACGCCAAGCGGACACGACACGATACGGGTCGTGGTGGATCGAATGACAAAATCCTCTCACTTCTTGCCTATCCGAGAAGACTATAAAATGGATAAGCTGGCAAGGTTGTACATCAAAGAGGTCGTGAGACGGCATGGGGTGCCGGTGTCAATCATATCCGACCGAGACAGTCGATTCACTTCACGATTTTGGCAGACGTTACAGAAAGCGATGGGCACTCGATTAGACATGAGTACTGCCTATCACCCACAGACAGACGGCCAAAGTGAACGAACAATACAGACGCTTGAGGACATGCTAAGGGCATGTGTCATAGATTTTGGTGGCAGTTGGGATACTCATCTACCGTTGATTGAGTTCTCCTACAACAACAGCTATCATACAAGCATTGGATGCGCTCCATTTGAAGCATTGTATGGACGGAAATGTAGATCGCCTGTATGTTGGGCCGAGGTTGGTGAAAGCCAGCTAACAGGTCCCGAAATCATTCAAGAAACCACCGATAAGATCTTCCAAATCAAAGACAGACTCAAAGCTGCTAGAGACCGCCAAAAGAGCTATGCCAACAACCGTCGGAAGCCGCTAGAGTTTAACGTTGGGGATCGAGTGTTGCTTAAGGTCTCTCCGTGGAAAGGGGTTGTACGGTTTGGAAAGAAAGGGAAGTTGGCCCCAAGATATGTTGGACCATTCGAGATTGTAGAAAGAATCGGTCCGGTGGCGTACCGATTACGGTTGCCACAAGAGCTTAACAGTGTACATGATACTTTCCATGTATCGAACCTCAAGAAGTGCTTAGCTGACGAATCACTTCACGTACCTATTGAGGACATCAAGATTGATAAAAGCCTCCATTTTGTGGAGGAACCCATTGAGGTCATGGACCGAAAGGTCAAAAAGTTGAGGCGCAGCAAGATACCTATCGTTCGTATAAGATGGAATTCCAAACGAGGGCCAGAGTTTACATGGGAACGTGAAGATCAGATGAGACATAAATATCCACATCTATTCGAGGATGACGCTCTTAGACCTAGCACCAGTTGAATTTCGGGATGAAATTCCCTCAACTGGGGGATACTGTGACATCCGTCACCAAAGGTCCGTCATTTAACGTGATCGATTAACCTTCGTTGTCAGTCATTCCTCAATTTTATAAACCATCTACGTGGATACCATATTTGTTTTACTTAGTTGTCCTTATATGCGTGTTATCATTGCTTGACTTGTCGTTATCTTAAGACGTTTCTCCAAGATTTGCCCCGTTAACACTAAACACGTCATTTTTATATTAAAATAATTGTCACGAATAAAAATCATTTTTAACTTATAAATAACATTAATAACATTTTATCATCAATAAAACAAGACTAATTAATAACATTATCAACCGAAACAAAATTTGGGAACCTGGGGGCAAAGTGCGGGGACTAAACTTGACAAATGGCCAAACTAGGCTGGGTATAAATACCCATTCCCAGCCTCTTCTTCATCTTCTCCTCCTCATTTCTTCTTCATCTCCACCATTTTCTCCATTTCTCTCCTGATCTTACACCAAAAATCGAACCGTTTGTTGCATTTTCGTCGTCAAATCTTGAGCATCATAGTGAATACTCCTTCCTAGCAGGTAGATAACCTCACTTACCTCGTTTTAGCCCGATTTAGCTGCTGCGTTTTAGGGTTTTCGGGTGCTCGGGTTCATCCGAGCACATGAGGTCGTGTGGGCTTGCATGTCGCATTTTTGAGTGTGCATCTTGTCTAGACAGGTTAGGATATGAGTTCTAGAGGTTCTGGGTGGGTAAAAACTCATGTTCGGGCAGCAGAAGGCCGCCCTGCAACTTCCTGCGGTCGCGACCCCCGTCGACGCGAATGGGATTGTCGCGCGAATGGGGCATGCGACTGGGTGTGTGTGCGACTTGTGTCTGTGCGATTGGGTAAGTCGCGCGGTTGTGTCGCGCGGCTGTCGGTGGGTGCGAATGAATGTGTGTCGCGCGACCGAGTAGGGGGACTGGAGTTGTCGCACGACAGTGACATGCAAATGTGAAATGTGTGCGATTGTGTGTGAATCGCATGATCGGAGGCCTGTCGCGCGAAAGAAGGTCCAATCGCGCGAATGAAGCTGATTCGCGTGAAGGGACGTTGAGTCGCGTGACTTGCTGTTGTGCGACTGGTGATGCATGGTATGACGAAAGCTTAGTCGCACGAATGAAGGTTCAATCGTACGAAAGTTGCTAATTCGTATGACTGAACGTCCACTCGTGCGAATGGAGTGTCAGTCGTGCGTCTGGTCTTGTCGTGTAAATAGAATCATTGTGTGGAGTTTTCCTGTGTGTTGTGTGTGATGCATGTATGTGTGGTTTCCCCTTTGGAGTGTCTGGTATTGATGAGGTAACATCGGAAATAATGTCATTGCTCGAATGTCATAGCAATGACGGCTATCTTTAAATGCTTGGACCTACATAAATTCTGAGGTATGTGTATCTGCTTGTGTGTATACTACCCACGACCAAACCGGAACTACCCGAATCTTGAACATTATCTCATGCTTTATGATCATTACTAATGCTTATCAGTAACCGTCAATAGGTGTTTGATGGTTCCTAGCATCTTATCCCAGGAAATCTTACATCGATTGTGCTTATCATCTGTTCTGTGAGTTTCGTGGCCCCTTTTTACGCTTATAAAACCTTTTTGAATATTTTTCTACTTGGGGGAAAAGAATGCTCACTTATTTACTTAATTTGCACCTTCCTTAGTGGAAGTTGGCTGCTACTTATATGAGTAACTTACCTTGCTAAACTTGTTGATTGATACTAAGGATAAATGGATGTCATGTAACTGGTTTAGGTATCATTCTATGTATATTGCGGATGTGGTGGGAATGACGCGGAGGACCCTATACATAAGCATCCCCGGTATACTAAGAATGTGCTCAAGCCGGGTTACATGATGATCCTGACTGTTTGCTGCTATATGAACTTGAACTATGTGCTATGTTACCCTATGTATGTTACTTAGGGGTTTTACACTACCATGCACTACTATTTGATGTTACGTGTTGATTTATGCTACTTGTGGATGCCATTGACGTTGGATGCTCTCGGCTGTGTGGTTCTTCTATGTGGTTCTTTTGTGTGGTTCTTCTAAGCCGATCATCCATTACAACCATTAATCCCGGTAATTGGGACCTAAAGATTGGTTTGGTTGTAACCTATACTTATGCGCTGTGTGGATCTTGCTACGTCATGTTTAACTTGACACGTATGCGCTGTGTGGATCTTGCTACGTCAAGTTAAACTTACTATGCTATGGAAAACCCTTTTTATATAACCATTAATCCCGGTAATGGGACCTAAGGATTGGTTTGGTTATAAACTAAACGTATGCGCTGTGTGGATCATGCTACGTCTTTTATAAACTGTTTAAACTTTGGAAATGTTTCTTTACAGCCATCAATTCCCGTGTGGGACCGATGACTAGGTTTGGTGGTAGCTATTTATAACTAGTAAAACCACCTATACATAAGTGTAGTTGCGGTAACTTTTATTAAACTTACTTACTGTTTTCATCTTAACATATTTTATTACTTAAAAACCTGCGAAGCTCACCAACAATTATGTTGACCGTTTTTGAGCATTTCTTTTCAGGTGATCAAGGTAATTGAAGTTCTAGGAGTCCTACCTTTTAGTGGAGACCCTAGGATGCATTTTTGAGACTGAACATACATTTTGTGCATTGTTGCAGTCCACTAAACAATTAACATTCTTTTGAACACTTGTTCCCGAGTTGTGGGAATTTACATTACAATTTATCCTTAATGTTTATGTGATCATTTATGATGTGCTTATGACTATGCTGTCGTGAACATTGATTATACACGACACAAGTCTCCATTTGTGTTCAGGGGTCGTCATGACACGCTTGTCATAATATTTTTATTGCTACTCTATCATATACCATGTGTTATGACGATCCCGTCTAGCTCGCATTCCCCGTGTTTCCGCTATCAGCGGGGGGTGTGACACCAGAACCCTACCCTGAAGATGGTCTGTAAGGTGATGATTTGAGAAAGGTCAAGAATGATATCAAAGCTTACTCACCGATGTGTAAAGGACTACCTCTTGATGTCCTAGCCAGACTTGATGGTTATCAAATTTGTTACACAATATACAAAGCTTTAAAGACCATTTGTGAAGGAGGTAAAGAGATACGAAACCTCAAAAAGCAAAAACTGAAAAGACAGTTAGAGCTTTTTCAACATCTATCTGGTGAGTCCATCAACCAGATGATTAACAGATATGTGCAGCTTACTACAGAGATGTCAACTGCTGGCATTACACATGATCTTGAAGATCTCAACAATAGAATTCTCAATGCTTTACCATCATCATGGAAACAAACAGTGACATTGTTAAAGCATATAGAGAAATTTCCAATGGATCTAGATCTGTTAATTGCCAAGATTGAATCTGTGGAAATTGATGAAAGTTCAAGAAATAATGACAGAACATCATCAATGTCATAGTATCAATTTGTTGCATCTCTAGCGAACACTGTTTAGAATGCTTTCATGGCTAAGAATGAAAGTGCAACTAAAGAAGAGGGAGATTTATTTGTAGGAGCAGGATTCTTCACTGACTCATCGTTTACTAGTGCACCAACCAAACCTTAAGTTTAACCTCAGTCTCCTCCTATTTCTCAGAGTTCAAAGCCACAAATAGACACTCCATTTGTCAGCTCTGCTAAAGCTAGCAAAGTTAAAGATGTGATAAACATCCTATTAGAGTAGGAAGAGTCTAAAACTGCCTTCACTGCCTTTATGGCAAGCTTTCAAGCATATCAAGGTAGTCATCTAACACAGTTAGATATTGTTTTGTAGGATTTGTTTGAGATGGATCCTGAAGATGTTGAAGAGATGGATATAAATTGGCAGATGGTGATTTAAATCCAATTGCAATAGTTATAGGCATTTCTCTAGGCAATGCAAAGCTCTAAGGAATAATGGAGGAAATGCTCAATCATGTTCTGGAAATCAGAGGTTACAATTAAATTAGAAGACATTCCAAAAGCCATATCAAAATCTTCTGATGCCAGAGCTTAGAGATGAATCAAAATCATCTGATGAACCTAAGAAAGCTCTTGTAGTCAGTGTGAATGATGGATATGATTGGAGTGCCTATGTTGAATAGTTTACCAATTATCTAACCTCAAGTTTCAAAGATGTTGAATATTATCGAACCTACTCATAGGAAATCTGCGAGAAACTAAAACAAAAGGACTCAATGCATAATAAATGAAAATCTGATCATAAGATAGCAAATCAAAAGATCATTTCTCTTCAAACATCTTGAAACAAAACATTAAAAGAATTAGAAAATGTTTCTAAACAGTTGGAAGAAATGACCAAAAATCTAGAACAGGAGACGATAGCACATGCTGCTACTCAAGTAGATCTTGCGAAGATTAAAAGCTCAAAAATGATTGTTAAAAAACTGGTGAGTAAAAGAAAAGGTAAACAAAAAGCAGGATTAGGATTCACTCATGAACCAATGCCTGAATCAATAACAAACACTCTACCAGAAAACATTAACACGAATGATCATTCCCCTGAAAGCAAAGCTAGACTCAAAGCTTACCAGAACAAAACCAAGAACTCTGATAATGAAGAAGAAAAGGCAAATATAAAAATCTTTGTTAAAAAGGACGAAGAAAAGATCAAAAATGGTCATCCCATAAAGATTAAATCATATATACCAAAACAAAAATGTAAGAAAACTTCTGATCCAATTGATTTTGTGTTGGAAGAAGTGACAATTAAAAGCAAAGAAAAGGCAAAACTTGAAGAAGGAAAATCAGAAGATTCAAATTCAATTGATCTGAAACTAAAAAATAATGAAAAAGAATCTTCACCTGAAGATGTTTAATCTGAAATTAAACCAAGTTCTTCTAAATCAAAGAATCAACTAAGAAGAAGAAAAGCAAATAAAGCAAAAACTGAACAAAACAAAAGTTCAGAAAATCCAACAAATCAATAAATCAAGCAACTAAACTTAAACCAATTAAATTTGTGTCTGCTGGTTTGTTGAACATGAACTCTTTCCAAGAAATTAACCTAAGTCCTAAGAACAAATCTCACTCTGATCTGAAAACGGGTTCAGATTCTAAGACTTTCGCTGTTACTAAAAGATTTGTTCCTAAGGAATCCAAGAAGGAAGTTGATGAACAAAATATGAAAAGTAATTTGTCAAAGAACAAAATGTCAACTCAAAAGCAAAAATAGAGAAATAAAAAACAATTCAACTTTTTGACACCAAAATATAAACAAGAATCAAATATAGCGTCAACATCAAAAGTTAACTAACAATTGTTTAAATCTCCACAAAGGTACTATGAAATTTGTGATATGTATAATCACAATACTGCTGAGTGCTTTTTTAATAAGTACTATCACATGTGTGACATGAGAAATCATTCAACATCAGATTGTTATTTCAACAAATACTATACCTATTGTGATGAGAGAACTCACAACACTAAAAATTGTTACTTTAGGAAGAGTTCAACTAATAGAGGATTTGCCCATTCAAACTTGAGCAAAGGTTATGTTAATCCTCAGTATCTGAGAAACCAAACTGATGGATTTCAAACATTAACTAACCAACCTTTTTTAGGTTTGATGTCTTTCCAAAGCAACAATTATGTGAGACCAAGACAAGTTCAGAACATACAATTCATACCAAGAGCTGTAAGAATGACTAATAAAAATGTTGGTAATCAATATTTTTCAAAAATTGGTCAATCAAGTGGTATGAATGTTTACATAAATAATCAACAACAAATGCATAACAAAATTGGCAAATTCATTAAGAACAAGCCAGATTTGAATAATCTTCATTTCAAGCAATTTACTGTTGTTGATAAATTTGGAAAACCCAAGACCATCTTGGCTTGGGTAGATACCTCAACTTAAGTTTCATTGTTGTGTAGGTACGCCCGAGAAGACCACATAATACTTGGTATGTGGACAGCGGGTATAGCCGGCACATGACAAGCAATCATGCCTTACTGTAAGATTTTAGGTTAAAGGATGGAACGCACGTCGCATTTGATGGTGATGCAGGGGGAAAGATAACAAGAGGAGGAACAATATCCAATGGGATAATAAGCTTCGATAAAGTCGACTTCTGTTCTCAGTTGAACTTTAATCTTTTAGGCGTATCCCAAATATGTGTCAAATCATATTCTGTTCTATTTGATGATTCTTTCTGTTATGTCTTGAAGCCAGGTCTTCAAATCAGCAAAGATTAGGTGATTGTTAAAGTTGAAAGGGATCAAGATGTATACAAACTAGATGTGTCTCAAGTTGATCCATCAACAGAAACAACCTACCTAATTGCTAAAGCATCAAATGATGGAAGTCAGCTTTGGCATAGAAGTCTCGGCCATTCTAATTTCAAGTACATGAACAAGCTTGTAGTAGGAAATCATGTCATTGGACTTCCATCCAAGAAGTTTGCAATGACTGATCACTGCTCAGTGTGTTTGAAGGGAAAGCAACATAGAGTGTCTTATAAGACCTAGCCGATAAACTCAAATTCCAAACCACTCAAGATATTGCACATGGATCTCTTTGAACCGACCAATGTCAAGAGTATTGGAAGAAAATCATATTGTTTAGTTATCATTAATGACTATACAAGATTTTCATTGGTTTTCTTTTTACATGCTAAATCTGAAACGGCTGAACTACTTAAAGAATTTATCATTAAAGTTGAAAATCAATTAGATCATGAAGTGAAGATAATAAAAAGTGATAATGGTACGGAATTAAAAAATGCTAACATTGATATGTTTTGTGCAGAGAAAGGAATAGCTCATCAATTCAGTGCTCCCGGAACTCCTTAACGAAATGGAGTTGCTAAAAGGAAGAACAAAAAACTGATTAAGGTTGTACGTTCTATGCTAGGAGATGCTAAAATACCAATCACTTTCTGGGATGAAGCTATTTCGACTGCGTGTTTCGTTCAGAATCGAACGTTGATCGTGAAGGATAAAATGAAAACTCCATACGAGTTGATGTTTGGCAGGAAACCGAACAAGTTTTCCTTAAATCTTTTGGTTGTCCAGTCATGATTTTAAATTCATGTGATCATCTAGGAAAATTTGAAGCAAAATATGATAATGGATTTTTTGTTAGATATTGATCTGTTTCAAAAGTCTATCAAGTTTATAACTCTAGGACTAATGTTATAATTGAAACATTCAACGTTAAATTCTTGGAAAATTCTTTTCCATCAATTTCAAGTGGTCCTGCTTGGTTATTTGATTCAGATTCATTGTCAAACACTTTTCATTCTAACTTGTTTGATCAATCTAACTTGTTTGATTCTACAGGTAAGAAGAAAGCTCAAGGAGATCTTGGATCTTTCAGTGATGACTCCGATTCAGACAACCCAAATGATCAAAGCCTAGATTAGCCATTCTTCTCTTTTGTCAGAGATTCAATGATTAGATTCAATGAAAATGATCAATCTAATCAAGATTCAGATCATTCAGTGTCAGAAGGTCAAGATGTTTTTCAACCAATTCCTAATGATGGTACTAAATTTGTGCAACCTGAGTCAGGAACATCATCCATCTCTAGTGATGTAGTTGATACTGGTAATCTTAATTACTTTATCAACTCACTGACTCAAGTTCCAAATTTCAATCTACATTCTTCTAATCTACTGCATCAGCTCTGCAACTTGAATCAAACAAATCTGGATGTTAATATTTAAGGTGATGAGATTCTGACATCTCGTATTCATAAGAACCATCCAACATCTCAGATTATTGGTCCATTGAATGAGAGAACAACGAGAAGCAAATCAGAAGAAGCAAACCTGTGCTTATACTCTTTTTTTCTTTCTCAAGTTGTTCCTAAAAACGTTACCAAAGCATTAAAGGACAATTGATGGATTGAGGCTATGCTAGAAGAATTACTGCTATTTCACAAACAAGATGTGTGGAATCTTGAGGATTTACCTGAAGGAGAAAATGCTATAGGCACAAAGTGGTTGTTTAGAAACAAAATTGATGATCGAGGAATCATCATTCGAAATAAAGTAAGACTTGTTGCCCAAAAAAAAAGATAAAGTATTTGCTCCAGTGGCAAGATTTGAATCCATTCGTGTCTTCCTGGGTTATGCATCATTCATGAAATTCAAAGTGTATCAAATGGACGTCAAAGGTGTATTCTTGTACGGTCCAATCACTGATGAGTTGTACGTGAAGCAACCTCTGGGTTTGGAGGGTGCAGAATTTCCACATCGTGTGTAGAAGCTTAGCAAAGCTCTATATGGACTCCATCAAGCACCTAGAATATGGTATGAGACATTGTCACAACACTTAATCCAACATGGATACATATGAGGGAAAATCGATCCAACTTTATTCATAAAGAAGATGCTGATGATCTCTTATGTGTGCAAGTGTACGTTGACGACAGCATATTTGGTTCTACATGTTCAAAGCTGTGCAATGAATTCGAAGAAATCATGAAGTCTCGATTTCAAATGAGTTCTATGGGAGAAATCAATTTCTTTCTTGGACTACAAGTTCAACAATCTGCAGATGGTATATTCATCAATCAAGAGAAGTTTGTTGATAAGCTCTTGAAAAAATTCAAACTGCAAGATTGTCAGTCCATAAGAACTCCAGCTAACGTAAACTCCAAGATTGAGCCTGATCCGAAAGGAAAATCAGTTGACCAAACCTTATACAGATCTATGATTGGTTCTTTGATGTATCTTACTGCATCTAGACCAGACATAATGTATGCTATTTATGTCTATGCTAGGTATCAATCAGACCCGAAAGAATCTCACTTAATTGCTGTCAAAAGGATATTCAGGTATCTCAAAGGTAAACCGGCTTTACCGCTATGATATCCTTACGAGGGAAACTTTGAGCTACATGGATATACTGATAGTGAATATGGAGGATGTTGTTAATATAGAAAATCTACAATGGGTGGTTGTCAGTTTTTAGGTCCTCGATTAGTCTCATGGCAATGCAAGAAGCAAACAAATGTCTCTGTTTTAACCACCGAACCTAAGAACATAGCTGCTTCAGCAGGATGTTCTTAAATCCTTTGCTTACAAAACCAACTGTTGGATTATGGGTTCAATTTTTTTAAAACACCAATTTACATTTGATAATACTGCTGCAATGTTCATTACAGCTAATCCGGTACAACATTCAAAAACAAAACATATCAAAATTCGATATCATTCTCTCAGAGATAACTCTAAAAAAAGTTTAATCATATTAATTCAAATTGCAACTGAAAACAATTGGCAGACCTATTTACTAAAGCCTTCTTATCAGGACTGTTTGAGTATTTAGTGAAGTCAATTGGTCTTATTAACCATGTGTAAAACTGTTTTTTTGAGAATTTTTAGTTCTTTGAGTCTTAACATGATCAGAACCCTTCCTTATCCAAAACGTCATAGCAAGAGAAACTTTTAAAGTTAATTGCCTGATTGTAGTTTGTGTATGTTTGTTTTCTTTCTACAGAAAAATCAAATACAAAATTAGAAAATTCAAAATCAAAGACAAAAATATAAAACAAAAACTACACAAATAGAGTCTTTCTTTGTTAATTCATTTTCTAGGAATGAATCTATTTTTGCAACATGTGAGAAATGATAGTACATTAGTGAGATCAGTTGCATATGTCACTCAAAGAGAAAGTCTGATATGATCAGATATGATGTGTAGACAATCTCATGCTACTATACTGAAGAAGTAAAATCTTGTGATTAAACTAAATCATCTATGCATGAATGTGTGTTCAACTTAGTACTTTTGAGTTGTATTAGCTTATCAGATTGATTGCTTGTAAAGTTACAACACTCACACCTGGTGGTGATATGACTAACAATGAAATCTGTTACAAGCATCATCTCACTTCTTTGTTATGAGTCATCATAGACCTGAAGTGATGAGATATCCTCTGTTATAAGTGATTACAAACCTAGATATTCTCCTTTAATGCAAAAGATGCCAATGTGCACAACCTATTCAAATGGATGGTTAGAGTTTAACAAATGGTTTATCCATGATAATTCTCTACTAAATTATTAACATGAACTCTGGTTATGAATATATGTCAGGTAATAAGTTGAGAATTTGTGCTTTCTTGCATGTCTTGATGATAGTTAATCTCTCTAAGTCTTTGTATGAGTCACATCATGTCATATCTAATTCTACCCTAATCAATCCAAGAATTGAAAAAGTAAGTGAGTTGATTCTTTTGTCAAAAACACTCATTATCTGTCCTTGGATCTTGTGTCTCCTTTGTTGTGAAATCACTGACTGAAACACACTTGATCAGGATTTATTCATTGTCTATGACTATTCATACTTTATTTTCTTTTAATGTGCTGATCTTCACTGATATGATCTCACTCCAGACATTGATTCTATTGTAATTATTAGATTTTTATTCTTCTTTAATTTTGATTTTATGCATGTTTTATGTGTGCAGGCAATTTAACAATAATCAGTGTGATCTTCATGTGACAATTTGGGAAACTTCTAAGTTTGTAAAACTTAAAAGTTTAGGGGGAGTAATAAAAGTAAGAGTTTATAAGAAAATCAAAATAAAATGTTTCAATGGAAAGGATGAAGCAAAATGCTGAAAGCATGTATGTGTTTGTTAATGTAAAATTTGGATAATGAAAAAATGAGCCTATAAAATTTTCCATGTGGAAAAGCTTCTTGCAAATTTTGTAAATGACTATTTTGTTTAAATTTGAGGCTAAAATGAGAAAACTGTATTTGAAAAATTAAATAAAAATAAAGGGCTTAAATGTCAAAAGTTAAAAGTTGAGGGTCAAAAATGTAAATTTTGAGAAAAAGTCAAAATTATAGAAGTTGTTTTAATATTAGTATGTGAACAGTACTAATATGTCTAAACAGTATTCAGGCGAAAGATGTGAAAAATATACAAGTGTATGGAAGCTCATGCGCCTAAACAGTAGCCATAAATACAAGTAGAAGCATGATGAGTTTCAGAAATTTTACAAGTGTTTGGGCGTTTTTCATATTCTCATGCGCTTGAACAATTATCATACGTCTGAAAAAAATTGGTTATATGTTGGGCGTTTCAACATGCTCATGCGCCCACACAGTACGAGACGTTTCAAGAGAAAATATTCACCAAGTGTTGGGCGCTTCATATAGTCTCATGCGCCTGAACAGTGCAAAAGTGCCTACACAGTGCTTATGCGACTAAACAGTGCTCATGCGTCTAACCTCACGCGCAAAAACAGTGCTCATGCACCTAGAATTTTTACTTAGTATATAAATGACACTTCTCATTTTTCACTCATTCACACTCTCAAAAACCCCTGAACATAGTCGATAATAGATTCACTTCATTACACTTAATCAGATTGTCTCATCTGAAATACTGTGATCGATAGTGTGTATACTTGATTGTAAAACGTAAGTTCATAATCAAAATCATTCCATTTCAAGTAACTGATTAACAATCAGTCGGGCGTTTCAAATCTATTTAGGCGTTTCTAACCCTAAAAGTTGAAAACTTTGAATTGGTGCATTAAAATGAAACTAAGAACTTAAATTGATCACAGATTGTTAATATACACTTGATTTCGAGCATTTTGATATATAGAACAGTCGATTTCATGAACTTTGATCGAAGGTTGTTCTTCATCAGTTCGATTGATGAAGATGAACAGTTCTAAATTTGATTTTTTTTAAAAAAATAAAAATTCATAAAAAAATTAATTGTTAAATAATTTTGGTTTAATGTTAATTGGATTAGTGTGTTTTAAAAGATTAATACAACAACTTGTATATAATATGATTTGGATAGAATTTTTAAAATTCTAGAAAAGTCCAAGCACAAGTTGATGTAAAACAAAATTAAATGCTTAAAACATAATAATTCATTAAAATTTAAATCAAAATTTGTCAAAATCAAATTGTTTAAAACTCAAAGTGTCGAAATTTTTTGTTTTCATTTGTGCAGATGGCTGATCTAAAATTTGTGCCAAAGCATAACGTTGCTGCTTTGGTTAATGAGGATGTTCAAGATGTTGTCTCATATGAGGATATGATTAGATTTTTACTGAGGACAAAGTATGTTTATGCCATGTGTTACAAGGCTGTGATTTACTCAAGATTGATCAACAAATTCTGGAACACAGCCTTAGTAGAAATAGATGATAACGGAAGAAAAGTTGTAAGAGGTTTTATTACCAACGAAAGAATGATTGAAGTATCAGAAGAGTCTGTCAGATTTGCTCTTAGATTGGGACAAAATGATCCAGATGATTTGTTTGAGCTGTCCTTTAATGAATGCAGACAAACATTCATGGAAATGAGTCATCCTGATCATTTTCCAAAGAAGCAGTTCTTCAGAGCAAGAGTGTATGACCATTGGAAGCTATTATGCAACATTTTTCAGCATTGCATGTCCAAAAGAAGTACTGGATGGAATTCATTTCCAGTGGACATTGCATCTCCGATAGTTGCCATTGCTACAAATACAAGATTCAATATAGCAAAGTGGATTCTAAATGGATTTATCTTCAACCTTGAAAAAGGTATCAGGAACAAGTATCTGGTGTATCCAAGGGTCCTGCAAATGATAATAAATGAAGAATATCCAGATATCCAAGTCTATGGTGTTGGTGGTGATGTCTTGGAACTTGAACATATGACTAAGATATCATACAAGAGACTAGCCATGATCACATGAGCTCAGAATGTTCCTATGCTTCAATATATGAGGGATGTTGCTAATGATGATGTGGATATCAACTAAGATCACTTCCACTTAATAGATGGTGAACCAGTGGATCCTGCTGATCTAGTTGATGAAGCTCCTCAAGTCTTATCTCATGATGATGATGAAGATAATGATGAAGATGATGATGAAAGTGATCATGATAATGAAGCTGATGAAAGTTCATCAACTGACATTGATGATGATGGTGCTGATGGTGCAGCTAAGGCACATCAAGCAGATCGTAGTGAGTCTACTGCTTCTGATCATGTTGCTGAAGCACATGATATTGGTGAAAGAAATTCTGGAGGAATGACTCATGATGAAACTATGACTGAAGCTCAAGGTGATGAAGAAACAGATGCTAATATTCAAAATCAAACCTTTGATTTTGATTTCATAGATACCATGTTATCTGAGCCTGTATTCTAAAGAACAACTCCAGTTGAAGCTGAAGAAATTCCAATTGCTACAGCACACAATGTGTCTATACAGACTGATGATATTATTGATGTGGATGAGCTAGAAAAGTTAAAAGAAACCAATATGGCTCAAGAAAAGGAAATTTCTAATTTGAAAGAAGAAAATTTGAAACTTAAAGAAGTTGTTTAAATGAAGGATGCTGAGATTGTTACATTGGTGAAAGATAAAGATGAAACCATGAAAACTTTTGAGGTGATGATAAGGGATTATGATGTAATGGAGGAGAAATTCAAAAAGCTAACCGAAGAACATGAAGTGATGAAAGAGAAGTTAGCTAAACTAAAAGACAATCAAAAGTTTGATTCTCCTGAGATTGTGATTGTGTCTGAAATCAATCCAATCAACATTGAGGAAACTCCTGTTGTTAACAAGGGAAAAAGGAAACTTGACGAGGTAGATGATCCAGTGTTACCTAAATCCTCCTCAAAAATAGAAAAGATAGATCAAACTTAGGAAGAGCAAGAGCAAGAGCAACATGTTTAAGAACATATTGGTGCTCTTGATGACATAGAAGAAGAGTTTGAAGATGACTGGTATGATGAAGTTCTTAAAGATGAAGACATTGATGAAGCTAACTTTGAACAGAACTTCACACCAGTTGAAACAACTCATGAGGATACCAATTGACTTTGAAGACAAATATAACTTTTTGGTAAGGATGAAATATAATAGAGTATTTCTGGATGGCTAGACTGTGACTCAGATAAATGAAGAGTATGAAAAGTGTATAACAGCTAAGTCAGTAGCCCCAGTTGATCCTAATGAAATAGTGGTGGAGCATGGTGTGTGGAACCCACTTCAAGAAAGCATTAATGTAGAGGAGATGCCTAGCTCTGAACTTCACCATCCTGATCCGGAAGAGATGAGTATTCTAGCTTTGAGATCTTGGTTGCAAGCTAGAAATTATCCTTGGAAGAGGCTTAAAGGACATCAAGGTGAATCATTGAGGAATCTTGTCAGAAG
Organism: Flaveria linearis; assembly: GCA_024085815.1. Lineage (NCBI taxonomy): Eukaryota > Viridiplantae > Streptophyta > Magnoliopsida > Asterales > Asteraceae > Flaveria > Flaveria linearis. The sequence goes on from CM044005.1 coordinate 48,862,953, forward strand.
CTTTCAAGCAACTGAAAAGCAATCTAACAAGATGATTATTCTTGATACTGACAATCCTCAATACTTGGAGATCACTAAGAGGACATGGATGTTGAAACCACAAGAGATCTGCTCGATGGCTCAAAAGACCAATGTGTATGAAAGAAGAAAAGAGCTTATGAAGACGTTACCTGAATCAGAGAAACAAGCTTACAAAGTTTCTCTTGATCAGAAACAATTATTCAATAAAGCTAGATCGACTGGAGACTTGGTAAGAAATGTATTGCAGAAAGGACAATCAATCTCTGAGTTGTTAAATGCTATGATTGCTCGTGACTCTACAAACAAAGTAAAGATAGTTGCGTGGAAATATGATGAAATATTTGATGCCTTTTTGATTAAGCGAGTTAATGCAGTGTGTGATGTATATCATTTTTACTCGAGCATTATCAAGCTTCCAGTTCCAGACATCAAGGAGTTGAATAAACTGCCTTTAATTAATCCAAATGGAGTTAAACGAGGTGAAATGTTTGTTGAGATTTTACACCGAGGGATAAGTCGAGCAAGTGCATTTTTGGAGATGAGATGTTCACAAGAAGATAAAGAATATTTTTCTACTTTGAAGAAGAACAGGAAGTTCAAAGGGAAACAATCAGAAGATGAACACTTCTTGATTGAATTCTATGATCAGTACTTTGAGAAAGTAACCACTCCAGGATTGAAAGTCATAGAAGGGACTCAAAAGTCAAAATCAATCCCGAGATGGTTCTACAACACAGAAACATTTGAGATCAAACTAGTCTGAAATCTCGAAAATTGGGATGAGGACATGATCACTTTATTTGTGTATTTGAGCTTAAACTGTTACATCCGAGCTACATTTCATTCCTATCAGTCCAAAAATTTGAATGAGTATCTCCAGAGATTGCAGAGAATGATAAGAAATACTTTCTTTCAATCATTAAAGTTATGAATGCTTCAATGGAGAGAATCTCATTAAGGAAATCATTAGCTTATGCTAACATTGTCAAGAAGGATATTAAAGAGATAGAATTTATGAAGATATCAAGCAAAGGCGTGTTGGAGGTGTTTTCAAAAGGTAGTTCTTAACCTACGAGCTGTATGCCAATATTGATATTATAGGATTATCTAAAGATACACTAGAGGTGTTGAATAAGATGGAGATAAAGACAAACAAGGGTAAGCCTGAACAAGGTGTCTTAGAAAGCATGTTCAAATCTATAATTGCTAAAGCCTTAAAAGAACAAGAGTTATACAAGGAAAATCCAATGTTTAAGATTAAAGAAGAACCTGAAGATTACTTTGAAGTTTGAAGATGGAAGAAGAGAAGAAAAAGAAGACTGAAGCTAAAAAGATTGAAGCTGAAAAGACTGAAGCTGAAAGAAAACAGAAGAATGAAGAAAAGAGAAGACAAAGACTGAAGGGAAGAATGCAGTTAAAGAAAGAGAAGACAAAGATAAAGAAGACTGAAGATTTTTGAATACTGAAGACCATGTAAATCTTAGGGGGAGTATTTTTAGTACTTCTTAAAGGTTAACATGTTGTCTTTATTTGTCTTTGTATTATAAGTTTTGTCATACTATAGGGACTAGTCTTGTAAATAGTAGTTCCTTGTTTATTGATAGTTAAATAGCTTAGACTTGTGTAGGTTAGACTAAGACTTTGAACGAACTAGTCCACACTTGTAATTGTCTTTGCTATTATCAATAAACTTCTAAGAATTTTTCTTGATATTTTGCATTGATTTGATTACTGTGTTTGTTTTTAATGGAATTGCCTTCTAATATAATCATAGATCTATACATTTGATCGTATCACTCCTGATAGAGCTAAACTCAATAAAAGGAAGTCTAGTGTATCTGAATACATAAACCCTTAGACAATGCTATTTTTGAAGAAATTTGCATTATGGGAAAAGATGAAAAATCCAAGACTATCTTGGCTTGGGTTGCACCATCTAACTGATTTCTTTGCTTTTCCAGGGACGTCAAAGAAGGCCTGACAACATCTGGCATGTCGATAGTGGATGTTCCCGACACATGACAGGAAATTGTTCCCTCCTTCAGGATTTTAAGAGGAAACATGGAGGAAATGTAGCCTTTGGAGGTGATAAGACAAGTGAAAAGATAACTAGTGAAGGAACAATATCAAATAGGTTGATCAGCTTTGAGAATGTCAACTATTTCTCCAACCTTCATTTCAATCTTTTAAGTGTATCCCAGATCTATGATAAGGGATATGCCACCTTATTGGACTCCAACAACTGCTACATCCTAGAGGCAAGTTTTCAAATACCTAAAAATTGTATCCTTTCAAAAACCCCACGTCATAACAATACATACATCGTTGATATGAACAGTGTTTCAACATCAACTCTTAAAACATATTTACTATCAAAAGCATCAGAAGATGTTTCTCAATTATGGCACAGACGTTTGGGACACTCTAATTATAACAGAATGAATCAACTTGTGAAAGGTGAATTAGTAATAGGTTTTCCACAAAAGGAATTCTTCTGTACATACCACTGCACTGCATGTCTGAAAGGCAAACAACGTAGAGTGTCTCATAAGCCTAAATTGGTAAAATCTAATAACACACCACTCAAATTTATTCACACAGACCTTTTGGGCCCAACAAACATCCTAATCATAGGAAAGAAGCAATTTTGTCTTGTTATAGTAGATGATTACTCCAAATTTACTTGGGTTTTCTTCCTCCTACACAAATTAGAAACTCCTAACATCCTCAAAACATTTATCACTAAGATTCAGAATCAATTAGATCTAAAAATTAAATATTTAAGAAGTGATAATGGAACTGAATTAAAAATGAGTCTATTACTTCTTTTTATGTAGAGAAAAGAATCACTCATCAATTCAGTGTAGCAAGAACTCCTTAGTAGAATGCAGTAGCTGAACAGAGGAACATAACATTTATAGAAGCAGTGTAAGGCCCCGCTCCCGGGCGCCCTACGGTTGGTGGTTCATCGCACGTAAAACATACATAATGTATATAATCATAAAATAAAGCAGCGGAATTAATAAAATATACATTCTCATTCATTCATAAAAGTCATTACATAATTGACATGATTACAAAATACAACTTTCTCTACTTTGTCTCTCCTCATAGGGTCATACAGCGACCTCTAGAGGAGATATTAAGTTCAAGAATATAAAAATTATATTTTTATACTAAAGAATATTCCTTAAGTAATTCCGTACATCGGAACCCTTAAGGGACACTCTTGACATTCTCATGCAACATATTTCGTTGCATGTGCTACGCACACGCATCCAATGCGTGGCGAACTTATCAAAATCTAAAGAAGATTTCTTAAGTAATCCCTTTTATGGGAATCCTCAAGAAATCTCGTAATGGCATGCAACGTGATGAGTTGCGTGCGTTATGGACCCACAACGCATGACGTTGCAGCATTATCAAATGGAGAATGCCATCCCAAAAGAGCTGAGTAGCCGCCTCGTGCCATCCCCAGCAACGCTACCTGCCAACTAGAAACACATAAAAAGTCAGCGTTGCTGAGTGAGTTCTAGTTTTGTAATAAAACATACTTTTACTTATTTAAAAGTATCCTTTCGTGCATGCGTTCATACATCATACGTACACAGAGATAATATTCGTTATTATCTTCATCATTCGTTATTCATCGTCATCTTTAACTTCTCGTATGGATTCTGTCAGGCTTTACCCACTTCATAGCGCTTGGCTATGATTACTGTGGTCGAATGACAAGAATCCCGTTCATACTTACTTGCGCATTGAAAGGTGAATTGTACCAATACCATATGCTACACCCCGAACGTTATTAGCTACCGGGCCGAAGTCAACATATGAACAACAAAACGTATGCCACGGTACTAGAGGTAAGCGGTAGAGGTACCATGACCATGGTCAATCACAGAGAAGGACCAATCGCGTTATTCAATGCTTGCAAGACATAATTCGTTCGTTCATTAATGCATGTATTCTTCATCTTTTAAATCATTCGTTCATTCGTTAATACATGCATTCATCATCGTGTTCCTCTTTCGTTATCTTTCACTTTACGTTACATAATACTTTGTTCATTCGTTCATACGTAAAGCCATGGAAAGATATTCATACATTTTTATAAGGAACACACACATCATACATACATCATCATTCATAACATCCTACTTACATCATCATACATTACATCACACATACATCATCAGCATCGTCATACATAACCTCGTACATACATAGCCCGCATCATCAATCATCACTAGGCACTTACTCCCGTATTTTTCCCTAATCCGGGACTTACTATGCGTCATCCTGGTGCAGTAGCACTAACTGTCCCTCCAAGACCGAGAGGACTCATACTAGGACCTTATATAACGTGCCGAGTCCACAATCATACCTTAGACGTATAACACAACATTATACCCAAATGGGTCATACATACATACGTCAGTAAACAAGTTTATATGTGTTCCAGCCCCAAAAATCATTTAAAATCAGTAAATGAGGGGTCTTAGAACTCACCTGTGCTGGCCAAGCAGCTTCTCAATCAAGCCTTAAAGTCGCGGGTCACACTACACTGCCTGCAGATAAGTTAACACTCAAATGAGTTAATTTCTGCCTAGTTTCGCTGCTAAGTTCGCAGGTAGTTTCGCCCGTAAATTCGCCAGCAGTTTCGCCTGGCGAATCAACAGTTTCGCTGCTAGTTTCGCCGGGCAGCATTCTGCCAGTTTCACTGGACAGATTCGCTACCTCGAGCGCCCAACTTTCGTTGGAATTTCCTAGTTTCGCAATATCTAAGGTCAACTTGGGTATTGGCATAGTCATCAGCGAAACCATAGTTTCGCTCAGGCGAATATGTAGTTTCGCTGCAGCGAAACTGTAACTTCGCTGTAAATCCTTCCAGTTTCGCTGGACGAACTCACAGTTTCGCTGGTCGAGACTTTAAATTCGCAGAACGAGCTGAAATTTACGAATCAGCTCGTTTCAGCCCAAAAATCCAATCCTTTCCACCCAAACCCTTGGATTATTATCCAGGAAGCTATATCTAAGCTCATTACACGTTTTCTTACTCTAAAACGTGTGTTTTGGGGTGATTTTTGCCACTTTAAAACCCAAAACCCCAAACTCGGGTTTTTCACCAAATGCAGCAATTTAGATACGTTTCTTACCTTGATTCTTGTAGTTTAGGAGTCCACAAACACCAGCCTTCGATTCTTGACCACCCGAGCTTCAATCCGGCACTTTCTCTCTCTACACTTTCTCTCTCTAGAATGACGTTTGAGTGAAAATGAGAGTTGCTCAGCTGATCCATCTATTTATATGCCAGGCGTTCCCGGGACCCCAAACTTGTTAAACTCGTGACCCGGAGGGGTAGCTCTGTGTAATACCCGCAACCATTTTATATTTATCAAATGGTTTCCATCCGAGCCCATCACTATTACTTGACTCGATTTTTAAAATTTTCCGGGTGTTACAAGTCCACCCCCTTATTTAGGTTTCGTCCTCGAAACCTATTATCCTTCGAACAGATGTGGGTAATGTTGTCTCATTTCTTCTTCAGTCTCCCACGTAGACTCAGATCCCTTCCTGTGCTTCCACTGTACATGCACAAGAGGAACCACTTTATTTCTTAGCCGTTTCTCTTTTCTATCGATGATCGCCACTGGTTGCTCCACGTAGTTGAGCCGTTCGTCTACTTCGATATCCTCCAGCGGTACAATCATATCTTCGTCGGCCAAGCATTTCCTCAGATGAGATACGTGGAAGGTCGGGTGAATTCCACTCAGCTCATCTGGCAGTTCCAACCTATAGGCCACCTCTCCCACACGGGCGATAATTCGGAAAGGGCCTATATACCGCGGGCTCAGTTTACCCCGCTTTCGGAACCTAATAATTCCTTTCCAAGGCGAGACCTTCAACATGACCCGATCACCGACCTTGAACTCTATCGGTCTTCGCCTCTTGTCAGCATACGACTTTTGTCTGTCTTTCGCCGCCTTCATGAAGGCTTTGATCTTTTCTAACTTTTCAGTCGTTGCTTCAACCACCTCGACACCACCCAGTTCCTTCTGCCCAATGTCTCCCCAACATACAGGCGTCCTACACTTCCTACCGTACAACATCTCGTAGGGCGGCATGCCAATGCTGGCATGATAACTGTTATTGTACGAGAATTCTGCTAACGGCAGGTGATCATCCCAACTTCCTCCAAAATCGATCACGCACGCTCGAAGCATGTCTTCGAGTCTTTGGATCGTCCTTTCAGACTGACCGTCTGTCTGGGGGTGATATGTCGTGCTAATGTGTAGCCTCGTCCCCATTGCATCATGAAACCTCTTCCAAAACTTGGAGGTAAACCAGGTGTCACGATCAGACGCAATAGACACCGGTACGCCATGACGAGCTACAATTTCTTTGATAAATAGATCCGCCAATCTTTCAGATGAATACGTCTCGCGGATCGGTAGGAAGTGGGCACTCTTCGTCAATCGATCAACTATCACCCATATAGCATCATACCCTTTCGGGGTACGTGGTAGTTTCGTGATGAAATCCATGGTGATATGCTCCCACTTCCACTCGGGTATATCCAACGGTTGGATCTTCCCGTACGGTTTCTGATGCTCTGCCTTGACCTGTGAACAAGTCATGCACTTACTCACATATTCCACCACATCACGCTTCATGCCCGGCCACCAATAGTCTTTCTTCATGTCTTGGTACATCTTGGTAGCGCCGGGGTGAATGGAATATCGAGTCTTATGGGCCTCATCCATGATCTTTCCACGTAGATCCCCGTACCGAGGAATCCACACTCGCCCAAATCGGGTCTTAACACCAAGAGTGTTCTCACCCAGTCCTGTAACTAGACCTCTCATCTTTTCAGAGTTAAGACGATCTTCCTTCAAAGCCTCGTCTTGGAATTCCTTGACCTGCGTCATCATGTCAGAGGTCATAATTAGCTGATAAGCCTTCACCCGAATCGGCTCGGGCCTTTCCTTCCGGCTAAGGGCATCAGCCACCACATTGGCTTTGCCCGGGTGGTAATGGATCTCACAATCATAATCTTTTATCAGCTCCAACCACCTTCTCTGCCTCATGTTTGGATCCTTCTGCTTGAAGAAGTACTTCAAGCTTTTGCGGTCCGTGAAGATGGTGCACTTCGTCCCGTATAGATAGTGCCGCCAAATCTTCAACGCGAAAACCACCGCAGCTAGTTCTAGGTCGTGCATGGGATAATTGACTTCGTGGGTCTTCAGTTGTCAAGATGCATAGGCTATGACCTTTCCGCGTTGCATCAATACGCAACCCAGCCCAGAATAGGATGCATCCGAATAGACCACCAAGTCTTCATTTCCCTCAGGCAATGTCAAGACAGGAGCTTGTGTCAGTCTCGTCTTCAATTCCTCAAAAGCGTCCTCCTGTTCTCGACCCCACACGAACTTTACATCCCTGCGAGTCAATTTTGTCAAAGGTGAGGCTACCTTGGAGAAGTCTTGAATAAATCTTCTATAGTAGCCCGCCAGCCCCAAGAAGCTGCGAATCTCGGTTGGCGTCTTCGGTGACTTCCATTGCATCACGGCCTCAACCTTTGCTGGGTCCACCATTATTCCTTCTGCATTCACTACGTGACCCAGAAATTGCACCTCGCGTAACCAAAAGGCGCACTTGGAGAACTTGGCGTACAATTTCTCCTTTCTCAACGTTTCCAATACTTCCCGAATATGCCCGGCATGCTCTTCTTCACTTCTCGAATAAATCAGGATATCATCGATGAATACAATCACTGATTTATCTAACATTGGTCGGCACACTCGGTTCATCAAATCCATAAAAGCAGCCGGCGCATTGGTCAACCCAAAAGACATGACAAGGAATTCGTAGTGACCATAGCGCGTACGAAAGGCTGTTTTAGGGATATCCTGCTCCTTCACCTTCAGTTGATGGTACCCTGATCGAAGATCTATCCTTGAAAACCAACTGGCACCCTGAAGTTGATCAAACAAGTCATCGATCCTTGGTAAGGGGTATCTGTTCTTCACCGTCAGCTTATTCAGCTCGCGGTAGTCGATGCACATCCTCATACTACCATCCTTCTTCTTTACGAACAGGACCGGAGCACCACAAGGTGAGATACTCGGTCTGATAAACCCCTTATCCAGCAGCTCCTGCAACTGTTCCATCAACTCTTTCATCTCCGTCGGAGCCAAGCGATACGGTGCTTTTGCGACAGGTTGGGCACCCGGTATCAGGTCGATCTGGAACTCGATCTCTCGGTCAGGTGGCAATCCCGATAAGTCTTCGGGAAACACGTCTGGAAAGTCACACACCACTGGCACGTCGCATAACTGTGGTGTTGGCGTCTCTACATTCTTTACATAACATAAGTAGGCGCTACATCCGCGCCTCATACACTTTCCCGCCACCGCCATTGAGATCACCTTCGGAATCATCGTAACTCGATCGCCATATATTGTCACCGGACTTCCGTCGGTCGCCGTCAGTCTAATCATCTTCTTTCGGCACACGATATTCGCTTCGTAGGTTGCTAACCAGTCCATTCCTAACACTACATCGAATCCTCCTAGAGGCATCACATGTAACTTGGCAACAAACCTATGGCCCTCTAATTCTATGGCACAGCCTTCTATCACATCCGTAACCCTAGTGGATTTACGAATAGCGGTTTCTACGTCAAAGGACTTGTCAAGGCATTTACTTCTAACAGGCAATTTAGCACAGAAGGTAGTAGAAATAAAACTCCTACTTGCACCCGAATCAAATAACACAGAGGCTAAAATTTGGTCTATTAGGAACGTACCGGACACAACGTCAGGGTCGTTCTAGCCTCCTCCTGCGTCATGGTGAACGCCCTAGCCTTTGCCCTCGGTGCTTCTCCTCCCGTCCTCTTCTCCCCTGAGCCCTCAGCCCTCGGCTTCTTACAATCTCTGCTCATATGACCACCTTCTCCACAGTTAAAGCACTTGCCCATCCGGCAATCTTTTGATATGTGCCCTGTCTTTCCGCACTTAAAGCAGAGGTTGGATCCCCACTTACACTCCCCCGAGTGCTCTTTCCCACACTGTCCACACTTCCTCATCCCTGCTCCCTTCGCGACCACTCGGCGGTCGTCTACCCTTGCCTTCTTGTTACTTGTCGAGGTATCACCTCGACCAAACCTCTTTCCCTGCCAACCCTTCTCACCACCTCCCTTCTTACTGCCCTCAGCCTTTACCAATGCAGCTCGCTCATTGTACAACCTCCCCGCCAAATCCACCACCGACCTGAAAGTACTTGGTCGAGCGGAAATCAAATGCCAACGTATTTCGGCTGCCAACCCCTGAATATACCGGTTGATCTTTCGAGACACCGGCGTCACCTTCTCTGGGACCAACCGCGCCATATCGTTGAATTTGGCAGTGTATTGTTGGTGGGTCATCGTCCCTGCCTCCAACTGCAGAAACTCTCTCTCAACTCGGTCCATTTCCCGTCGAGGACTGAATTCCTCAATCACCAGCCTTTTCAACTCAGCCCACTTCATCTTCCCTATAGTCCTGCTACCCTCAGCATGGACAATATTGTCCCACCAGCACAATGCCGTCCCTGTAAATGAATGGGTAGCAAACTTCACCTTTTTATCCTCCTGGCAGTCACTGATATCGAGGGCCGCCTCCATTTCCCTCACCCATTGGTGAGCATCCGCAGCCGTACCCGAACCATCAAAAGTCGGGGGCTTGCACCTCATAAATTTCCCGTAGTCATAACCCCAGGCAGTCTCACGCTCGACCTCCTCCTCCTCCTCTTCTTCATCATCAGAAAGAACCGTTTCCGGCCCTTGTTGCTGTTGTCGCCTCCCTGAGGCTCGATTCCTCCCTCGCCTCTCATCTTCGCGCACAGCTTTTATCACCTCAGTCACTACAGACGGTAAGATCTTCTGCATGACTTGGTGCACCTCCTCAATCACTGTCTCTTTCACCGAGGCCCTCATATCATCACTCTCATCCACTCCCCCCGAGGGAGTAGTATTAGGTTCTTCAGGAACCTTCTTCTCTTGTCTAGGCCTTCCTTTTGTGGCTCGTGGTTCCGCACCACTTCCGCCACTGCCTCCACCAAGTGGGGCTTTAGATGATCTACCACCGACCATCTTCTATCTCACACTGAAAGGTTCAAATACCAACACGGTCATTCAAGGAAATAGCTCAGTTTATGTCAAGTACAGTAAGTTGCTAATTACAGTGGCCAGTTGTGATTAGTCACTTACTCTACTTTTCGCACCCCAAGCATTACCCTTACTGACTACATCAGTATCTAAATCTAACAGCACACATAAACCACATTACACGCGCACATAACTTTGATTATCATTAAGAAAATACCTGATGGCACGCAGCTACTCAGATGGCATTCATCCCCTTTCTGTCCCATTTCTCAGTTTAAGTTTTAGGTTTATTTTTGAAAATTTACCCATTTTACTTAAACTTTTGCTCTGATACCAACTTGTAAGGCCCCGCTCCCGGGCGCCCTACGGTTGGTGGTTCATCGCACGTAAAACATACATAATGTATATAATCATAAAATAAAGCAGCGGAATTAATAAAATATACATTCTCATTCATTCATAAAAGTCATTACATAATTGAGATGATTACAAAATACAGCTTTCTCTACTTTGTCTCTCCTCATAGGGTCATACAGCGACCTCTAGAGGAGATATTAAGTTCAAGAATATAAAAATTATATTTTATACTAAAGAATATTCCTTAAGTAATTCCGTACATCGGAACCCTTAAGGGACACTCTTGACATTCTCATGCAACATATTTCGTTGCATGTGCTACGCACACGCATCCAATGCGTGGCGAACTTATCAAAATCTAAAGAAGATTTCTTAAGTAATCCCTTTTATGGGAATCCTCAAGAAATCTCGTAATGGCATGCAACGTGATGAGTTGCGTGCGTTATGGACCCACAACGCATGACGTTGCAGCATTATCAAATGGAGAATGCCATCCCAAAAGAGCTGAGTAGCCGCCTCGTGCCATCCCCAGCAACGCTACCTGCCAACTGGAAACACATAAAAAGTCAGCGTTGCTGAGTGAGTTCTAGTTTTGTAATAAAACATACTTTTACTTATTTAAAAGTATCCTTTCGTGCATGCGTTCATACATCATACGTACACAGAGATAATATTCGTTATTATCTTCATCATTCGTTATTCATCGTCATCTTTAACTTCTCGTATGGATTCTGTCAGGCTTTACCCACTTCATAGCGCTTGGCTATGATTACTGTGGTCGAATGACAAGAATCCCGTTCATACTTACTTGCGCATTGAAAGGTGAATTCGAAGAAATCATGAAGTCTCGATTTCAAATGAGTTCTATGGGAGAAATCAATTTCTTTCTTGGACTACAAGTTCAACAATCTGCAGATGGTATATTCATCAATCAAGAGAAGTTTGTTGATAAGCTCTTGAAAAAATTCAAACTGCAAGATTGTCAGTCCATAAGAACTCCAGCTAACGTAAACTCCAAGATTGAGCCTGATCCGAAAGGAAAATCAGTTGACCAAACCTTATACAGATCTATGATTGGTTCTTTGATGTATCTTACTGCATCTAGACCAGACATAATGTATGCTATTTATGTCTATGCTAGGTATCAATCAGACCCGAAAGAATCTCACTTAATTGCTGTCAAAAGGATATTCAGGTATCTCAAAGGTAAACCGGCTTTACCGCTATGATATCCTTACGAGGGAAACTTTGAGCTACATGGATATACTGATAGTGAATATGGAGGATGTTGTTAATATAGAAAATCTACAATGGGTGGTTGTCAGTTTTTAGGTCCTCGATTAGTCTCATGGCAATGCAAGAAGCAAACAAATGTCTCTGTTTTAACCACCGAACCTAAGAACATAGCTGCTTCAGCAGGATGTTCTTAAATCCTTTGCTTACAAAACCAACTGTTGGATTATGGGTTCAATTTTTTTAAAACACCAATTTACATTTGATAATACTGCTGCAATGTTCATTACAGCTAATCCGGTACAACATTCAAAAACAAAACATATCAAAATTCGATATCATTCTCTCAGAGATAACTCTAAAAAAAGTTTAATCATATTAATTCAAATTGCAACTGAAACAATTGGCAGACCTATTTACTAAAGCCTTCTTATCAGGACGGTTTGAGTATTTAGTGAAGTCAATTGGTCTTATTAACCATGTGTAAAACTGTTTTTTTGAGAATTTTTAGTTCTTTGAGTCTTAACATGATCAGAACCCTTCCTTATCCAAAACGTCATAGCAAGAGAAACTTTTAAAGTTAATTGCCTGATTGTAGTTTGTGTATGTTTGTTTTCTTTCTACAGAAAAATCAAATACAAAATTAGAAAATTCAAAATCAAAGACAAAAATATAAAACAAAAACTACACAAATAGAGTCTTTCTTTGTTAATTCATTTTCTAGGAATGAATCTATTTTTGCAACATGTGAGAAATGATAGTACATTAGTGAGATCAGTTGCATATGTCACTCAAAGAGAAAGTCTGATATGATCAGATATGATGTGTAGACAATCTCATGCTACTATACTGAAGAAGTAAAATCTTGTGATTAAACTAAATCATCTATGCATGAATGTGTGTTCAACTTAGTACTTTTGAGTTGTATTAGCTTATCAGATTGATTGCTTGTAAAGTTACAACACTCACACCTGGTGGTGATATGACTAACAATGAAATCTGTTACAAGCATCATCTCACTTCTTTGTTATGAGTCATCATAGACCTGAAGTGATGAGATATCCTCTGTTATAAGTGATTACAAACCTAGATATTCTCCTTTAATGCAAAAGATGCCAATGTGCACAACCTATTCAAATGGATGGTTAGAGTTTAACAAATGGTTTATCCATGATAATTCTCTACTAAATTATTAACATGAACTCTGGTTATGAATATATGTCAGGTAATAAGTTGAGAATTTGTGCTTTCTTGCATGTCTTGATGATAGTTAATCTCTCTAAGTCTTTGTATGAGTCACATCATGTCATATCTAATTCTACCCTAATCAATCCAAGAATTGAAAAAGTAAGTGAGTTGATTCTTTTGTCAAAAACACTCATTATCTGTCCTTGGATCTTGTGTCTCCTTTGTTGTGAAATCACTGACTGAAACACACTTGATCAGGATTTATTCATTGTCTATGACTATTCATACTTTATTTTCTTTTAATGTGCTGATCTTCACTGATATGATCTCACTCCAGACATTGATTCTATTGTAATTATTAGATTTTTATTCTTCTTTAATTTTGATTTTATGCATGTTTTATGTGTGCAGGCAATTTAACAATAATCAGTGTGATCTTCATGTGACAATTTGGGAAACTTCTAAGTTTGTAAAACTTAAAAGTTTAGGGGGAGTAATAAAAGTAAGAGTTTATAAGAAAATCAAAATAAAATGTTTCAATGGAAAGGATGAAGCAAAATGCTGAAAGCATGTATGTGTTTGTTAATGTAAAATTTGGATAATGAAAAAATGAGCCTATAAAATTTTCCATGTGGAAAAGCTTCTTGCAAATTTTGTAAATGACTATTTTGTTTAAATTTGAGGCTAAAATGAGAAAACTGTATTTGAAAAATTAAATAAAAATAAAGGGCTTAAATGTCAAAAGTTAAAAGTTGAGGGTCAAAAATGTAAATTTTGAGAAAAAGTCAAAATTATAGAAGTTGTTTTAATATTAGTATGTGAACAGTACTAATATGTCTAAACAGTATTCAGGCGAAAGATGTGAAAAATATACAAGTGTATGGAAGCTCATGCGCCTAAACAGTAGCCATAAATACAAGTAGAAGCATGATGAGTTTCAGAAATTTTACAAGTGTTTGGGCGTTTTTCATATTCTCATGCGCTTGAACAATTATCATACGTCTGAAAAAAATTGGTTATATGTTGGGCGTTTCAACATGCTCATGCGCCCACACAGTACGAGACGTTTCAAGAGAAAATATTCACCAAGTGTTGGGCGCTTCATATAGTCTCATGCGCCTGAACAGTGCAAAAGTGCCTACACAGTGCTTATGCGACTAAACAGTGCTCATGCGTCTAACCTCACGCGCAAAAACAGTGCTCATGCACCTAGAATTTTTACTTAGTATATAAATGACACTTCTCATTTTTCACTCATTCACACTCTCAAAAACCCCTGAACATAGTCGATAATAGATTCACTTCATTACACTTAATCAGATTGTCTCATCTGAAATACTGTGATCGATAGTGTGTATACTTGATTGTAAAACGTAAGTTCATAATCAAAATCATTCCATTTCAAGTAACTGATTAACAATCAGTCGGGCGTTTCAAATCTATTTAGGCGTTTCTAACCCTAAAAGTTGAAAACTTTGAATTGGTGCATTAAAATGAAACTAAGAACTTAAATTGATCACAGATTGTTAATATACACTTGATTTCGAGCATTTTGATATATAGAACAGTCGATTTCATGAACTTTGATCGAAGGTTGTTCTTCATCAGTTCGATTGATGAAGATGAACAGTTCTAAATTTGATTTTTTTTAAAAAAATAAAAATTCATAAAAAAATTAATTGTTAAATAATTTTGGTTTAATGTTAATTGGATTAGTGTGTTTTAAAAGATTAATACAACAACTTGTATATAATATGATTTGGATAGAATTTTTAAAATTCTAGAAAAGTCCAAGCACAAGTTGATGTAAAACAAAATTAAATGCTTAAAACATAATAATTCATTAAAATTTAAATCAAAATTTGTCAAAATCAAATTGTTTAAAACTCAAAGTGTCGAAATTTTTTGTTTTCATTTGTGCAGATGGCTGATCTAAAATTTGTGCCAAAGCATAACGTTGCTGCTTTGGTTAATGAGGATGTTCAAGATGTTGTCTCATATGAGGATATGATTAGATTTTTACTGAGGACAAAGTATGTTTATGCCATGTGTTACAAGGCTGTGATTTACTCAAGATTGATCAACAAATTCTGGAACACAGCCTTAGTAGAAATAGATGATAACGGAAGAAAAGTTGTAAGAGGTTTTATTACCAATGAAAGAATGATTGAAGTATCAGAAGAGTCTGTCAGATTTGCTCTTAGATTGGGACAAAATGATCCAGATGATTTGTTTGAGCTGTCCTTTAATGAATGCAGACAAACATTCATGGAAATGAGTCATCCTGATCATTTTCCAAAGAAGCAGTTCTTCAGAGCAAGAGTGTATGACCATTGGAAGCTATTATGCAACATTTTTCAGCATTGCATGTCCAAAAGAAGTAGTGGATGGAATTCATTTCCAGTGGACATTGCATCTCCGATAGTTGCCATTGCTACAAATACAAGATTCAATATAGCAAAGTGGATTCTAAATGGATTTATCTTCAACCTTGAAAAAGGTATCAGGAACAAGTATCTGGTGTATCCAAGGGTCCTGCAAATGATAATAAATGAAGAATATCCAGATATCCAAGTCTATGGTGTTGGTGGTGATGTCTTGGAACTTGAACATATGACTAAGATATCATACAAGAGACTAGCCATGATCACATGAGCTCAGAATGTTCCTATGCTTCAATATATGAGGGATGTTGCTAATGATGATGTGGATATCAACTAAGATCACTTCCACTTAATAGATGGTGAACCAGTGGATCCTGCTGATCTAGTTGATGAAGCTCCTTAAGTCTTATCTCATGATGATGATGAAGATAATGATGAAGATGATGATGAAAGTGATCATGATAATGAAGCTGATGAAAGTTCATCAACTGACATTGATGATGATGGTGCTGATGGTGCAGCTAAGGCACATCAAGCAGATCGTAGTGAGTCTACTGCTTCTGATCATGTTGCTGAAGCACATGATATTGGTGAAAGAATTCTGGAGGAATGACTCATGATGAAACTATGACTGAAGCTCAAGGTGATGAAGAAACAGATGCTAATATTCAAAATCAAACCTTTGATTTTGATTTCATAGATACCATGTTATCTGAGCCTGTATTCTAAAGAACAACTCCAGTTGAAGCTGAAGAAATTCCAATTGCTACAGCACACAATGTGTCTATACAGACTGATGATATTATTGATGTGGATGAGCTAGAAAAGTTAAAAGAAACCAATATGGCTCAAGAAAAGGAAATTTCTAATTTGAAAGAAGAAAATTTGAAACTTAAAGAAGTTGTTTAAATGAAGGATGCTGAGATTGTTACATTGGTGAAAGATAAAGATGAAACCATGAAAACTTTTGAGGTGATGATAAGGGATTATGATGTAATGGAGGAGAAATTCAAAAAGCTAACCGAAGAACATGAAGTGATGAAAGAGAAGTTAGCTAAACTAAAAGACAATCAAAAGTTTGATTCTCCTGAGATTGTGATTGTGTCTGAAATCAATCCAATCAACATTGAGGAAACTCCTGTTGTTAACAAGGGAAAAAGGAAACTTGACGAGGTAGATGATCCAGTGTTACCTAAATCCTCCTCAAAAATAGAAAAGATAGATCAAACTTAGGAAGAGCAAGAGCAAGAGCAACATGTTTAAGAACATATTGGTGCTCTTGATGACATAGAAGAAGAGTTTGAAGATGACTGGTATGATGAAGTTCTTAAAGATGAAGACATTGATGAAGCTAACTTTGAACAGAACTTCACACCAGTTGAAACAACTCATGAGGATACCAATTGACTTTGAAGACAAATATAACTTTTTGGTAAGGATGAAATATAATAGAGTATTTCTGGATGGCTAGACTGTGACTCAGATAAATGAAGAGTATGAAAAGTGTATAACAGCTAAGTCAGTAGCCCCAGTTGATCCTAATGAAATAGTGGTGGAGCATGGTGTGTGGAACCCACTTCAAGAAAGCATTAATGTAGAGGAGATGCCTAGCTCTGAACTTCACCATCCTGATCCGGAAGAGATGAGTATTCTAGCTTTGAGATCTTGGTTGCAAGCTAGAAATTATCCTTAGAAGAGGCTTAAAGGACATCAAGGTGAATCATTGAGGAATCTTGTCAGAAGCTTTCAAGCAACTGAAAAGCAATCTAACAAGATGATTATTCTTGATACTGACAATCCTCAATACTTGGAGATCACTAAGAGGACATGGATGTTGAAACCACAAGAGATCTGCTCGATGGCTCAAAAGACCAATGTGTATGAAAGAAGAAAAGAGCTTATGAAGACGTTACCTGAATCAGAGAAACAAGCTTACAAAGTTTCTCTTGATCAGAAACAATTATTCAATAAAGCTAGATCGACTGGAGACTTGGTAAGAAATGTATTGCAGAAAGGACAATCAATCTCTGAGTTGTTAAATGCTATGATTGCTCGTGACTCTACAAACAAAGTAAAGATAGTTGCGTGGAAATATGATGAAATATTTGATGCCTTTTTGATTAAGCGAGTTAATGCAGTGTGTGATGTATATCATTTTTACTCGAGCATTATCAAGCTTCCAGTTCCAGACATCAAGGAGTTGAATAAACTGCCTTTAATTAATCCAAATGGAGTTAAACGAGGTGAAATGTTTGTTGAGATTTTACACCGAGGGATAAGTCGAGCAAGTGCATTTTTGGAGATGAGATGTTCACAAGAAGATAAAGAATATTTTTCTACTTTGAAGAAGAACAGGAAGTTCAAAGGGAAACAATCAGAAGATGAACACTTCTTGATTGAATTCTATGATCAGTACTTTGAGAAAGTAACCACTCCAGGATTGAAAGTCATAGAAGGGACTCAAAAGTCAAAATCAATCCCGAGATGGTTCTACAACACAGAAACATTTGAGATCAAACTAGTCTGAAATCTCGAAAATTGGGATGAGGACATGATCACTTTATTTGTGTATTTGAGCTTAAACTGTTACATCCGAGCTACATTTCATTCCTATCAGTCCAAAAATTTGAATGAGTATCTCCAGAGATTGCAGAGAATGATAAGAAATACTTTCTTTCAATCATTAAAGTTATGAATGCTTCAATGGATAGAATCTCATTAAGGAAATCATTAGCTTATGCTAACATTGTCAAGAAGGATATTAAAGAGATAGAATTTATGAAGATATCAAGCAAAGGCGTGTTGGAGGTGTTTTCAAAAGGTAGTTCTTAACCTACGAGCTGTATGCCAATATTGATATTATAGGATTATCTAAAGATACACTAGAGGTGTTGAATAAGATGGAGATAAAGACAAACAAGGGTAAGCCTGAACAAGGTGTCTTAGAAAGCATGTTCAAATCTATAATTGCTAAAGCCTTAAAAGAACAAGAGTTATACAAGGAAAATCCAATGTTTAAGATTAAAGAAGAACCTGAAGATTACTTTGAAGTTTGAAGATGGAAGAAGAGAAGAAAAAGAAGACTGAAGCTAAAAAGATTGAAGCTGAAAAGACTGAAGCTGAAAGAAAACAGAAGAATGAAGAAAAGAGAAGACAAAGACTGAAGGGAAGAATGCAGTTAAAGAAAGAGAAGACAAAGATAAAGAAGACTGAAGATTTTTGAATACTGAAGACCATGTAAATCTTAGGGGGAGTATTTTTAGTACTTCTTAAAGGTTAACATGTTGTCTTTATTTGTCTTTGTATTATAAGTTTTGTCATACTATAGGGACTAGTCTTGTAAATAGTAGTTCCTTGTTTATTGATAGTTAAATAGCTTAGACTTGTGTAGGTTAGACTAAGACTTTGAACGAACTAGTCCACACTTGTAATTGTCTTTGCTATTATCAATAAACTTCTAAGAATTTTCTTGATATTTTGCATTGATTTGATTACTGTGTTTGTTTTTAATGGAATTGCCTTCTAATATAATCATAGATCTATACATTTGATCGTATCACTCCTGATAGAGCTAAACTCAATAAAAGGAAGTCTAGTGTACCTGAATACATAAACCCTTAGACAATGCTATTTTTGAAGAAATTTGCATTATGGGAAAAGATGAAAAATCCAAGACTATCTTGGCTTGGGTTGCACCATCTAACTGATTTCTTTGCTTTTCCAGGGACGTCAAAGAAGGCCTGACAACATCTGGCATGTCGATAGTGGATGTTCCCGACACATGACAGGAAATTGTTCCCTCCTTCAGGATTTTAAGAGCAAACATGGAGGAAATGTAGCCTTTGGAGGTGATAAGACAAGTGAAAAGATAACTAGTGAAGGAACAATATCAAATAGGTTGATCAGCTTTGAGAATGTCAACTATTTCTCCAACCTTCATTTCAATCTTTTAAGTGTATCCCAGATCTATGATAAGGGATATGCCACCTTATTGGACTCCAACAACTGCTACATCCTAGAGGCAAGTTTTCAAATACCTAAAAATTGTATCCTTTCAAAAACCCCACGTCATAACAATACATACATCGTTGATATGAACAGTGTTTCAACATCAACTCTTAAAACATATTTACTATCAAAAGCATCAGAAGATGTTTCTCAATTATGGCACAGACGTTTGGGACACTCTAATTATAACAGAATGAATCAACTTGTGAAAGGTGAATTAGTAATAGGTTTTCCACAAAAGGAATTCTTCTGTACATACCACTGCACTGCATGTCTGAAAGGCAAACAACGTAGAGTGTCTCATAAGCCTAAATTGGTAAAATCTAATAACACACCACTCAAATTTATTCACACAGACCTTTTGGGCCCAACAAACATCCTAATCATAGGAAAGAAGCAATTTTGTCTTGTTATAGTAGATGATTACTCCAAATTTACTTGGTTTTCTTCCTCCTACACAAATTAGAAACTCCTAACATCCTCAAAACATTTATCACTAAGATTCAGAATCAATTAGATCTAAAAATTAAATATTTAAGAAGTGATAATGGAACTGAATTAAAATGAGTCTATTACTTCTTTTTATGTAGAGAAAAGAATCACTCATCAATTCAGTGTAGCAAGAACTCCTTAGTAGAATGCAGTAGCTGAACAGAGGAACATAACATTTATAGAAGCAGTGTAAGGCCCCGCTCCCGGGCGCCCTACGGTTGGTGGTTCATCGCACGTAAAACATACATAATGTATATAATCATAAAATAAAGCAGCGGAATTAATAAAATATACATTCTCATTCATTCATAAAAGTCATTACATAATTGACATGATTACAAAATACAACTTTCTCTACTTTGTCTCTCCTCATAGGGTCATACAGCGACCTCTAGAGGAGATATTAAGTTCAAGAATATAAAAATTATATTTTTATACTAAAGAATATTCCTTAAGTAATTCCGTACATCGGAACCCTTAAGGGACACTCTTGACATTCTCATGCAACATATTTCGTTGCATGTGCTACGCACACGCATCCAATGCGTGGCGAACTTATCAAAATCTAAAGAAGATTTCTTAAGTAATCCCTTTTATGGGAATCCTCAAGAAATCTCGTAATGGCATGCAACGTGATGAGTTGCGTGCGTTATGGACCCACAACGCATGACGTTGCAGCATTATCAAATGGAGAATGCCATCCCAAAAGAGCTGAGTAGCCGCCTCGTGCCATCCCCAGCAACGCTACCTGCCAACTAGAAACACATAAAAAGTCAGCGTTGCTGAGTGAGTTCTAGTTTTGTAATAAAACATACTTTTACTTATTTAAAAGTATCCTTTCGTGCATGCGTTCATACATCATACGTACACAGAGATAATATTCGTTATTATCTTCATCATTCGTTATTCATCGTCATCTTTAACTTCTCGTATGGATTCTGTCAGGCTTTACCCACTTCATAGCGCTTGGCTATGATTACTGTGGTCGAATGACAAGAATCCCGTTCATACTTACTTGCGCATTGAAAGGTGAATTGTACCAATACCATATGCTACACCCCGAACGTTATTAGCTACCGGGCCGAAGTCAACATATGAACAACAAAACGTATGCCACGGTACTAGAGGTAAGCGGTAGAGGTACCATGACCATGGTCAATCACAGAGAAGGACCAATCGCGTTATTCAATGCTTGCAAGACATAATTCGTTCGTTCATTAATGCATGTATTCTTCATCTTTTAAATCATTCGTTCATTCGTTAATACATGCATTCATCATCGTGTTCCTCTTTCGTTATCTTTCACTTTACGTTACATAATACTTTGTTCATTCGTTCATACGTAAAGCCATGGAAAGATATTCATACATTTTTATAAGGAACACACACATCATACATACATCATCATTCATAACATCCTACTTACATCATCATACATTACATCACACATACATCATCAGCATCGTCATACATAACCTCGTACATACATAGCCCGCATCATCAATCATCACTAGGCACTTACTCCCGTATTTTTCCCTAATCCGGGACTTACTATGCGTCATCCTGGTGCAGTAGCACTAACTGTCCCTCCAAGACCGAGAGGACTCATACTAGGACCTTATATAACGTGCCGAGTCCACAATCATACCTTAGACGTATAACACAACATTATACCCAAATGGGTCATACATACATACGTCAGTAAACAAGTTTATATGTGTTCCAGCCCCAAAATCATTTAAAATCAGTAAATGAGGGGTCCTAGAACTCACCTGTGCTGGCCAAGCAGCTTCTCAATCAAGCCTTAAAGTCGCGGGTCACACTACACTGCCTGCAGATAAGTTAACACTCAAATGAGTTAATTTCTGCCTAGTTTCGCTGCTAAGTTCGCAGGTAGTTTCGCCCGTAAATTCGCCAGCAGTTTCGCCTGGCGAATCAACAGTTTCGCTGCTAGTTTCGCCGGGCAGCATTCTGCCAGTTTCACTGGACAGATTCGCTACCTCGAGCGCCCAACTTTCGTTGGAATTTCCTAGTTTCGCAATATCTAAGGTCAACTTGGGTATTGGCATAGTCATCAGCGAAACCATAGTTTCGCTCAGGCGAATATGTAGTTTCGCTGCAGCGAAACTGTAACTTCGCTGTAAATCCTTCCAGTTTCGCTGGACGAACTCACAGTTTCGCTGGTCGAGACTTTAAATTCGCAGAACGAGCTGAAATTTACGAATCAGCTCGTTTCAGCCCAAAAATCCAATCCTTTCCACCCAAACCCTTGTATTATTATCCAGGAAGCTATATCTAAGCTCATTACACGTTTTCTTACTCTAAAACGTGTGTTTTGGGGTGATTTTTGCCACTTTATAACCCAAAACCCCAAACTCGGGTTTTTCACCAAATGCAGCAATTTAGATACGTTTCTTACCTTGATTCTTGTAGTTTAGGAGTCCACAAACACCAGCCTTCGATTCTTGACCACCCGAGCTTCAATCCGGCACTTTCTCTCTCTACACTTTCTCTCTCTAGAATGACGTTTGAGTGAAAATGAGAGTTGCTCAGCTGATCCATCTATTTATATGCCAGGCGTTCCCGGGACCCCAAACTTGTTAAACTCGTGACCCGGAGGGGTAGCTCGGTGTAATACCCGCAACCATTTTATATTTATCAAATGGTTTCCATCCGAGCCCATCACTATTACTTGACTCGATTTTTAAAATTTTCCGGGTGTTACAAGTCCACCCCCTTATTTAGGTTTCGTCCTCGAAACCTATTATCCTTCGAACAGATGTGGGTAATGTTGTCTCATTTCTTCTTCAGTCTCCCACGTAGACTCAGATCCCTTCCTGTGCTTCCACTGTACACGCACAAGAGGAACCACTTTATTTCTTAGCCGTTTCTCTTTTCTATCGATGATCGCCACTGGTTGCTCCACGTAGTTGAGCCGTTCGTCTACTTCGATATCCTCCAGCGGTACAATCATATCTTCGTCGGCCAAGCATTTCCTCAGATGAGATACGTGGAAGGTCGGGTGAATTCCACTCAGCTCATCTGGCAGTTCCAACCTATAGGCCACCTCTCCCACACGGGCGATAATTCGGAAAGGGCCTATATACCGCGGGCTCAGTTTACCCCGCTTTCGGAACCTAATAATTCCTTTCCAAGGCGAGACCTTCAACATGACCCGATCATCGACCTTGAACTCTATCGGTCTTCGCCTCTTGTCAGCATACGACTTTTGTCTGTCTTTCGCCGCCTTCATGAAGGCTTTGATCTTTTCTAACTTTTCAGTCGTTGCTTCAACCACCTCGACACCACCCAGTTCCTTCTGCCCAATGTCTCCCCAACATACAGGCGTCCTACACTTCCTACCGTACAACATCTCGTAGGGCGGCATGCCAATGCTGGCATGATAACTGTTATTGTACGAGAATTCTGCTAACGGCAGGTGATCATCCCAACTTCCTCCAAAATCGATCACGCACGCTCGAAGCATGTCTTCGAGTCTTTGGATCGTCCTTTCAGACTGACCGTCTGTCTGGGGGTGATATGTCGTGCTAATGTGTAGCCTCGTCCCCATTGCATCATGAAACCTCTTCCAAAACTTGGAGGTAAACCAGGTGTCACGATCAGACGCAATAGACACCGGTACGCCATGACGAGCTACAATTTCTTTGATAAATAGATCCGCCAATCTTTCAGATGAATACGTCTCGCGGATCGGTAGGAAGTGGGCACTCTTCGTCAATCGATCAACTATCACCCATATAGCATCATACCCTTTCGGGGTACGTGGTAGTTTCGTGATGAAATCCATGGTGATATGCTCCCACTTCCACTCGGGTATATCCAACGGTTGGATCTTCCCGTACGGTTTCTGATGCTCTGCCTTGACCTGTGAACAAGTCATGCACTTACTCACATATTCCACCACATCACGCTTCATGCCCGGCCACCAATAGTCTTTCTTCATGTCTTGGTACATCTTGGTAGCGCCGGGGTGAATGGAATATCGAGTCTTATGGGCCTCATCCATGATCTTTCCACGTAGATCCCCGTACCGAGGAATCCACACTCGCCCAAATCGGGTCTTAACACCAAGAGTGTTCTCACCCAGTCCTGTAACTAGACCTCTCATCTTTTCAGAGTTAAGACGATCTTCCTTCAAAGCCTCGTCTTGGAATTCCTTGACCTGCGTCATCACGTCAGAGGTCATAATTAGCTGATAAGCCTTCACCCGAATCGGCTCGGGCCTTTCCTTCCGGCTAAGGGCATCAGCCACCACATTGGCTTTGCCCGGGTGGTAATGGATCTCACAATCATAATCTTTTATCAGCTCCAACCACCTTCTCTGCCTCATGTTTGGATCCTTCTGCTTGAAGAAGTACTTCAAGCTTTTGCGGTCCGTGAAGATGGTGAACTTCGTCCCGTATAGATAGTGCCGCCAAATCTTCAACGCGAAAACCACCGCAGCTAGTTCTAGGTCGTGCATGGGATAATTGACTTCGTGGGTCTTCAGTTGTCAAGATGCATAGGCTATGACCTTTCCGCGTTGCATCAATACGCAACCCAGCCCAGAATAGGATGCATCCGAATAGACCACCAAGTCTTCATTTCCCTCAGGCAATGTCAAGACAGGAGCTTGTGTCAGTCTCGTCTTCAATTCCTCAAAAGCGTCCTCCTGTTCTCGACCCCACACGAACTTTACATCCCTGCGAGTCAATTTTGTCAAAGGTGAGGCTACCTTGGAGAAGTCTTGAATAAATCTTCTATAGTAGCCCGCCAGCCCCAAGAAGCTGCGAATCTCGGTTGGCGTCTTCGGTGACTTCCATTGCATCACGGCCTCAACCTTTGCTGGGTCCACCATTATTCCTTCTGCATTCACTACGTGACCCAGAAATTGCACCTCGCGTAACCAAAAGGCGCACTTGGAGAACTTGGCGTACAATTTCTCCTTTCTCAACGTTTCCAATACTTCCCGAATATGCCCGGCATGCTCTTCTTCACTTCTCGAATAAATCAGGATATCATCGATGAATACAATCACTGATTTATCTAACATTGGTCGGCACACTCGGTTCATCAAATCCATAAAAGCAGCCGGCGCATTGGTCAACCCAAAAGACATGACAAGGAATTCGTAGTGACCATAGCGCGTACGAAAGGCTGTTTTAGGGATATCCTGCTCCTTCACCTTCAGTTGATGGTACCCTGATCGAAGATCTATCCTTGAAAACCAACTGGCACCCTGAAGTTGATCAAACAAGTCATCGATCCTTGGTAAGGGGTATCTGTTCTTCACCGTCAGCTTATTCAGCTCGCGGTAGTCGATGCACATCCTCATACTACCATCCTTCTTCTTTACGAACAGGACCGGAGCACCACAAGGTGAGATACTCGGTCTGATAAACCCCTTATCCAGCAGCTCCTGCAACTGTTCCATCAACTCTTTCATCTCCGTCGGAGCCAAGCGATACGGTGCTTTTGCGACAGGTTGGGCACCCGGTATCAGGTCGATCTGGAACTCGATCTCTCGGTCAGGTGGCAATCCCGATAAGTCTTCGGGAAACACGTCTGGAAAGTCACACACCACTGGCACGTCGCATAAATGTGGTGTTGGCGTCTCTACATTCTTTACATAACATAAGTAGGCGCTACATCCGCGCCTCATACACTTTCCCGCCACCGCCATTGAGATCACCTTCGGAATCATCGTAACTCGATCGCCATATATTGTCACCGGACTTCCGTCGGTCGCCGTCAGTCTAATCATCTTCTTTCGGCACACGATATTCGCTTCGTAGGTTGCTAACCAGTCCATTCCTAACACTACATCGAATCCTCCTAGAGGCATCACATGTAACTTGGCAACAAACCTATGGCCCTCTAATTCTATGGCACAGCCTTCTATCACATCCGTAACCCTAGTGGATTTACGAATAGCGGTTTCTACGTCAAAGGACTTGTCAAGGCATTTACTTCTAACAGGAAATTTAGCACAGAAGGTAGTAGAAATAAAACTCCTACTTGCACCCGAATCAAATAACACAGAGGCTAAAATTTGGTCTATTAGGAACGTACCGGACACAACGTCAGGGTCCGTTCTAGCCTCCTCCTGCGTCATGGTGAACGCCCTAGCCTTTGCCCTCGGTGCTTCTCCTCCCGTCCTCTTCTCCCCTGAGCCCTCAGCCCTCGGCTTCTTACAATCTCTGCTCATATGACCACCTTCTCCACAGTTAAAGCACTTGCCCATCCGGCAATCTTTTGATATGTGCCCTGTCTTTCCGCACTTAAAGCAGAGGTTGGATCCCCACTTACACTCCCCCGAGTGCTCTTTCCCACACTGTCCACACTTCCTCATCCCTGCTCCCTTCGCGACCACTCGGCGGTCGTCTACCCTTGCCTTCTTGTTACTTGTCGAGGTATCACCTCGACCAAACCTCTTTCCCTGCCAACCCTTCTCACCACCTCCCTTCTTACTGCCCTCAGCCTTTACCAATGCAGCTCGCTCATCGTACAACCTCCCCGCCAAATCCACCACCGACCTGAAAGTACTTGGTCGAGCGGAAATCAAATGCCAACGTATTTCGGCTGCCAACCCCTGAATATACCGGTTGATCTTTCGAGACACCGGCGTCACCTGCTCTGGGACCAACCGCGCCATATCGTTGAATTTGGCAGTGTATTGTTGGTGGGTCATCGTCCCTGCCTCCAACTGCAGAAACTCTCTCTCAACTCGGTCCATTTCCCGTCGAGGACTGAATTCCTCAATCACCAGCCTTTTCAACTCAGCCCACTTCATCTTCCCTATAGTCCTGCTACCCTCAGCATGGACAATATTGTCCCACCAGCACAATGCCGTCCCTGTAAATGAATGGGTAGCAAACTTCACCTTTTTATCCTCCTGGCAGTCACTGATATCGAGGGCCGCCTCCATTTCCCTCACCCATTGGTGAGCATCCGCAGCCGTACCCGAACCATCAAAAGTCGGGGGCTTGCACCTCATAAATTTCCCGTAGTCATAACCCCGGGCAGTCTCACGCTCGACCTCCTCCTCCTCCTCTTCTTCATCATCAGAAAGAACCGTTTCCGGCCCTTGTTGCTGTTGTCGCCTCCCTGAGGCTCGATTCCTCCCTCGCCTCTCATCTTCGCGCACAGCTTTTATCACCTCAGTCACTACAGACGGTAAGATCTTCTGCATGACTTGGTGCACCTCCTCAATCACTGTCTCTTTCACCGAGGCCCTCATATCATCACTCTCATCCACTCCCCCCGAGGGAGTAGTATTAGGTTCTTCAGGAACCTTCTTCTCTTGTCTAGGCCTTCCTTTTGTGGCTCGTGGTTCCGCACCACTTCCGCCACTGCCTCCACCAAGTAGGGCTTTAGATGATCTACCACCGACCATCTTCTATCTCACACTGAAAGGTTCAAATACCAACACGGTCATTCAAGGAAATAGCTCAGTTTATGTCAAGTACAGTAAGTTGCTAATTACAGTGGCCAGTTGTGATTAGTCACTTACTCTACTTTTCGCACCCCAAGCATTACCCTTACTGACTACATCAGTATCTAAATCTAACAGCACACATAAACCACATTACACGCGCACATAACTTTGATTATCATTAAGAAAATACCTGATGGCACGCAGCTACTCAGATGGCATTCATCCCCTTTCTGTCCCATTTCTCAGTTTAAGTTTTAGGTTTATTTTTGAAAATTTACCCATTTTACTTAAACTTTTGCTCTGATACCAACTTGTAAGGCCCCGCTCCCGGGCGCCCTACGGTTGGTGGTTCATCGCACGTAAAACATACATAATGTATATAATCATAAAATAAAGCAGCGGAATTAATAAAATATACATTCTCATTCATTCATAAAAGTCATTACATAATTGAGATGATTACAAAATACAGCTTTCTCTACTTTGTCTCTCCTCATAGGGTCATACAGCGACCTCTAGAGGAGATATTAAGTTCAAGAATATAAAAATTATATTTTTATACTAAAGAATATTCCTTAAGTAATTCCGTACATCGGAACCCTTAAGGGACACTCTTGACATTCTCATGCAACATATTTCGTTGCATGTGCTACGCACACGCATCCAATGCGTGGCGAACTTATCAAAATCTAAAGAAGATTTCTTAAGTAATCCCTTTTATGGGAATCCTCAAGAAATCTCGTAATGGCATGCAACGTGATGAGTTGCGTGCGTTATGGACCCACAACGCATGACGTTGCAGCATTATCAAATGGAGAATGCCATCCCAAAAGAGCTGAGTAGCCGCCTCGTGCCATCCCCAGCAACGCTACCTGCCAACTGGAAACACATAAAAAGTCAGCGTTGCTGAGTGAGTTCTAGTTTTGTAATAAAACATACTTTTACTTATTTAAAAGTATCCTTTCGTGCATGCGTTCATACATCATACGTACACAGAGATAATATTCGTTATTATCTTCATCATTTGTTATTCATCGTCATCTTTAACTTCTCGTATGGATTCTGTCAGGCTTTACCCACTTCATAGCGCTTGGCTATGATTACTGTGGTCGAATGACAAGAATCCCGTTCATACTTACTTGCGCATTGAAAGGTGAATTGTACCAATACCATATGCTACACCCCGAACGTTATTAGCTACCGGGCCGAAGTCAACATATGAACAACAAAACGTATGCCACGGTACTAGAGGTAAGCGGTAGAGGTACCATGACCATGGTCAATCACAGAGAAGGACCAATCGCGTTATTCAATGCTTGCAAGACATAATTCGTTCGTTCATTAATGCATGTATTCATCATCTTTTAAATCATTCGTTCATTCGTTAATACATGCATTCATCATCGTGTTCCTCTTTCGTTATCTTTCACTTTACGTTACATAATACTTTGTTCATTCGTTCATACGTAAAGCCATGGAAAGATATTCATACATTTTTATAAGGAACACACACATCATACATACATCATCATTCATAACATCCTACTTACATCATCATACATTACATCACACATACATTATCAGCATCGTCATACATAACCTCGTACATACATAGCCCGCATCATCAATCATCACTAGGCACTTACTCGTATTTTTCCCTAATCCGGGACTTACTATGCGTCATCCTGGTGCAGTAGCACTAACTGTCCCTCCAAGACCGAGAGGACTCATACTAGGACCTTATATAACGTGCCGAGTCCACAATCATACCTTAGACGTATAACACAACATTATACCCAAATGGGTCATACATACATACGTCAGTAAACAAGTTTATATGTGTTCCAGCCCCAAAAATCATTTAAAATCAGTAAATGAGGGGTCCTAGAACTCACCTGTGCTGGCCAAGCAGCTTCTCAATCAAGCCTTAAAGTCGCGGGTCACACTACACTGCCTGCAGATAAGTTAACACTCAAATGAGTTAATTTCTGCCTAGTTTCGCTGCTAAGTTCGCAGGTAGTTTCGCCCGTAAATTCGCCAGCAGTTTCGCCTGGCGAATCGACAGTTTCGCTGCTAGTTTCGCCGGGCAGCATTCTGCCAGTTTCGCTGGACAGATTCGCTACCTCGAGCGCCCAACTTTCGTTGGAATTTCCTAGTTTCGCAATATCTAAGGTCAACTTGGGTATTGGCATAGTCATCAGCGAAACCATAGTTTCGCTCAGGCGAATATGTAGTTTCGCTGCAGCGAAACTGTAACTTCGCTGTAAATCCTTCCAGTTTCGCTGGACGAACTCACAGTTTCGCTGGTCGAGACTTTAAATTCGCAGAACGAGCTGAAATTTACGAATCAGCTCGTTTCAGCCTAAAAATCCAATGCTTTCCACCCAAACCCTTGGATTATTATCCAGGAAGCTATATCTAAGCTCATTACACGTTTTCTTACTCTAAAACGTGTGTTTTGGGGTGATTTTTGCCACTTTAAAACCCAAAACCCCAAACTCAGGTTTTTCACCAAATGCAGCAATTTAGATACGTTTCTTACCTTGATTCTTGTAGTTTAGAAGTCCACAAACACCAGCCTTCGATTCTTGACCACCCGAGCTTCAATCCGGCACTTTCTCTCTCTACACTTTCTCTCTCTAGAATGACGTTTGAGTGAAAATGAGAGTTGCTCAGCTGATCCATCTATTTATATGCCAGGCGTTCCCGGGACCCCAAACTTGTTAAACTCGTGACCCGGAGGGGTAGCTCGGTGTAATACCCGCAACCATTTTATATTTATCAAATGGTTTCCATCCGAGCCCATCACTATTACTTGACTCGATTTTTAAAATTTTCCGGGTGTTACAAGCAGCTAGATCCATGCTAGCTGACTCTTTATTGGCCATATTTTTTTGGGCTGAAGCAATCAATACAGTTTGTTACATTCAAAATAGAACATTAATAATTAAAGAACATTACAAAACTCCATATGAATTAATGTTTAAAAGAAGACCATTAATTGGATTTCTTAAAGTATTTGGATGTTCTGCTTCAATATTAAACACCAGAAAACAATTATCCAAATTGGCTCCAAAGGCAGACGAAGGATTGTTTGTTGGGTACTCTGGAAGCTCAAAAGCTTACAGAGTATATAATCCAAGACTTAATATTATGGAAGAAACAATAAATGTTGTTTTAATGAACATTCTTTCACAAAGAAAGTCATTGGATCAGACTGGTTGTTTAATATTGACACACTAACAAAATCATTTGACGTATCTTATTTTGATGTTTCAGCTACAAAAGAATATATTGAATATCCTATATAACCTCCTCCAACAACCATTGATGTTCCATTAACTGCTGATCCTCCAAGGAGAACAACTATATCTCCTTCAAGTATCACCGTTATACCTCCTCAAGAACAAACAAAAACATCCAATGGAACAACCACAACCACTCCATCTTCATCAACCCCTGTGACCACTCAACTACCCAACAACCATAGTCACTCCAACCAAACACAGTTGAAGAAGATGATGATTATCATTTATTACCCGACACACATCATGAAGATGAAATTTTAGATTTCTTTCATGATTCCCCACAAACATTCAACGAACCCACAGACACAGATAATACCACAACCTCAAATACCCTTACCCATCCTTCAACACCAGAACAAACAATCACAAATCTTGATTCAACAATCCCTGTTGATCAAATTGAAACAACCTTTATATAGAAAGATCATCCCTTAGAAAACATCATAGGTGACCTAAATACCAGACTAACAAGAAGTCAATCAGACACAACAGACATTTTCCTGTATTCCTGTTTCTTATCCCTAACAGTACCGAAAAACATCACAGAAGCACTAAAAGACAACAGTTGGATAGAAATAATACAGGATGAACTACAGTAATTTAGAAAGCAAGAGGTATGGAAGTTGGTTGACGTTCCTGAAGGCCAATTTGCAATAGGCACAAGATCGATATTCAGAAACAAAGTAGATGATAGAAGAATTGTCATTGGAAACAAAGCAAGGCTAATTGCCTAAGGATATACTCAAGAGGAAGGCATTAATTATGATGATGTCTTTGCTCCGGTAGCTAGACTAGAAGCCGTCCTAGTGTTTCTAGTATATGTCTCATCCAAACACTTCATTGTATTTCAAATGGATGTAAAATGTGCATTCCTCATTGGAAAGATAGATGAAGAGGTATATGTTGCTCAACCACAAGGGTTTGAAGATCCAAATTCCCTCAGAGTCCACAAGTTAGATAAAGCTCTATATGGTCTTTATCAAGTACCTAGGAAGTGGTATGAAACTTTATCTAAGTTTCTACTACAGAATGGGTATACCCGAGGGATAATAGACCAGACATTGTTCTTAAAAAGGAAAGAACAAGACTTGTTAGTGGTTTAAGTCTATGTGGATGATATCATTTTGGCTCCACAAACATCTAACTTTGTAGAGAGTTTGAAACTCTTATGCAATCAAAGTTCCAAACAATGTCAATGGGAGAACTTACCTTCTTCCTTGGTCTTCAAGTTCAATAATCTACTGAAGGAGCTTTCATCAACCAAAGCAAGTATGTTCATCAGGTATTGAAGAAATACAACACGTCTGACTGTACATCAAGCAAAACACCATTTGTAACTGGCTTGAAGTTTGGACTAGATGTAGAAGGAACATTAGTTGATTAGAAGCTCTACAGATCCATGATAGGCTCCCTGATGTACCTAACAGTAAGCAGACCAGACATCATGTATGCCGTTTGCATATCTGTAAGATACTAAGCATATCCAAAAGAATCACACATAAATGCAGTAAGGAGAATATTTAGATACTTAAAAGGCAAACTAGCACTTGGTTTGTGGCAACCCAAAGATGGAGACTTCTCTTTATATGCATGCACAGACAATGATTATGGTGATGCAACAACAACATAAAACCCACTATTGGAGGTTGTTAGTTTCTTGGATCTAGATTGATCTCCTTGTAGTGCAAGAAACAAAAAAATGTTTCTATGTCAATAGCTGAAACAGAATATGTAGTTGCTTCTGTATGCTATTCTCAGGTGCTTTGGATTCAAAAGCAAATGCTTGATTATGGCTTTAATTTTCTTAAAACACCTATACACATTGATAATTCTGCTGCCATGCTTATCACTGACAATCCAGTTCAACATTCAAAAACAAAACATATAGATATCAGATATCACTTTCTAAGAGATTGCTCAAAAAAGGGTCTGATAAAGTTGATCAAAGTCCATACAGACAATCAATTGTCTGACCTTTTTACCAAACCATTTGATTCAACAAGATTTGAATTTCTGGTTTAGTCACTTGGTATGATCAACTATGAATGAAACAAATAATTTTTTAAAAACATTCAATCATACAAGTTTGATTTTGTCAAAGTCCAAGTTTAAATCAAACAAGTATCTTTCGAAATCAAGATATCATACAACTATTCATGTTCTTCAATTTACAAACATTTTGGAATTACACATAACCATTCATGAGAGATGATAGTACACTAGATTATCTATTCACAAGAGTCCTTTTCACTAATAAAGACTGATAATACTTTGTTTGATATGTAGATAGGCTCAGCATGAAACACCTAAAATCACATATAATAGTGAAGAACTAAATGCTCATGATTGTGTAGTAAACAAGATATCTTGATTTATGGTAAGTATTGGTTTATCCAATATAGATTACAGGTAAAGTAACTACAATACACCAAGTGAAACTGTTTATAAATTGCTCAATCATACAAATTGTCTCCTTCGTTATGATTACCATAGACCTGGAGTGCATCAAGGCATTCTTTGTTATGCTGACCTCACACCCAAATTACCTAAGTCATGATCCAAAAAGATTCCAAATAAGGAACACATCAACTAAGGATGAACAATCAAAAGAATCCTAAAGAGGATAACTTTCCAAAGTGAAGTGCAAAAGAATCCAAATGAGGATCAAACAACATGATGAAATTGAGCATTTATAGTCCTAAGTAACTAGGTCCTAAATGTTGAAAGTGCTTGCTAGTATATCTTGAGGAGGATTGATTTTAACATACAATCAGATGTGGGGTACATACATATCATCCTAATATACCCACAACATGATAATCACTCACTGTTGGAATCAATCATTAATACCATGCATGAGTTTAAGTGAATCCAAATATCTGCAATCAATATTGTATTATTCTATGTCTATTCTCAAACTACATCAACTAACTCTATGAGGATTTATGACTAATATGCCTCTCATGTTATGTGCAAATAATTCATGTCAAAACATGAAAATCAATCATTTATTAGTTAGATAAATTGCTATCTTTCTAAATTCTTATCATGCAAGCAATCAAATTGGACTTTGATAAATTTCCATTCTAATAAATTAAATTTTTTGTCATTTTATGAAAGGTTTTTATAAATATGCAAAAATTTTGGGGGAAAAATTAAACATGGAAATATCAATATTAGCAGAACGAGTGCATACTCATACATGTTAAAGTTTAAAAATATTAAATTTTGAAGTTTTAAATAAAGCCAAGTCAAGCAAGCACCCAAAAACAGCAGTTTGACTCACATACATATGCACAATATTGCTTGCAAATGATATCTTAAACATCCATATATTAATCATGTTAAAAATTTTAATAAATTATAAAACAAAGAAAATTATGCTTTGCTAGAAAATTTTATCAAAATTAATGCTTCTGATCAAAATCAATCATACCTCGGAAGAAAAATAAACATTTCAATCAAGAAAAATAATTTTCAAGTGCACACAACGGACATACAAACATTCATCCGCTATAGCTACAGTGTCCTTAGAACATACAAACATGTTCTCAGCGGATGATGCTGGTAAGGCATCCGCTGTGAATATAATAACATTCCATAGAGCATGAACAATTGTTCATCCGCTGTGCAAAATATAATCATAAACAATTTTTCAAAGGTCCACAGCATATGAACAACCTATCATCTACTGTGTACAGCTAAAATAATCATTTAACGATCACATGACGTATAAACAAATGTTCATCCAGTGTGAAAACAAATAATTTTTACAAGTGTCCACAGTGCATGAACAATGTTCATCTGCTATGAACAACCAAACAAACACTTAAAAGTCCACAACGCACGAATAAAGTCTTACCTGCTCTGGAAACAGTAATTAACCATAGCGTATGACTTTTAGTCATCAGTTGTGAAGTTTAAGCCAACAATCAATTCGCACAGTGCATGAACAAATTTTCATCCATTGTGAAAACAATTAAACATTCAAATGATCCATAGCGCATGCCTAAGAAGTCATCCGTTGTATACTTAGAAACATTCAAAGGATCCACAGCGCATGACCAAGTGGTCGTCCGCTGTACACTCAGAATTACTCAAAGGGGTCTACAGAATACAAGTTTAAAAACTATACAGCAGACACTGTTTACACAGCGTATGTGTAATTTACAGCCGACACTATTCATACAACGCATGTGTAATTCACAGTGGACAGTTAAAATTTAATTTTAGGTTTAAACTGTTTTACACAGTGGACACACTCACAGTA
Organism: Flaveria linearis; assembly: GCA_024085815.1. Lineage (NCBI taxonomy): Eukaryota > Viridiplantae > Streptophyta > Magnoliopsida > Asterales > Asteraceae > Flaveria > Flaveria linearis. Next base: position 48,897,802 of record CM044005.1, read on the forward strand.
TACATAGCCGACGCACAGTTTGTCCATTGTATATATAGTTAAACACTTGTAACTTTCTCATTCATCATGAGTGAAAGTGAGAAAATTAAAATTTTGAAAACATTCAAAATTCTGCTAAAACCCTTAAACCCTTGTTCGATTCTAAACCAAAAATATGTTTGATCTTTTCTGGATCACAAACAAATTGGTATAACAACACGATTCTAATCATCAAACATCCTCAAAACATCTTGTTTTGTGATTTTAATTTAGACATTGCTCGACTTTGGTCGAACATCAAACCGAAATCAAAACTCAAATCTTTTAGTGTTTTAAACCAAATCCAACGCTGAACATGTGTTATATGACCATAGTCGACTTTGTATGAACTGTTATATTGATGAAACTTGATTAAGTGTTCATCGGGTTCATAATCAGTCATGATATTCATGCCAAAATCATACAAAAACTAATATTTAATCTTTGAAAATGATGAAAATAACTTAAAATACGTTATAACTTAGTAAACATGTTCAAAAGTCAGTAACAAACATGAAAAATCAGTCAATTTGGCATGACATTCAACACACAAACATTAAATGCATTTTCATTCAATGTGCATTCAACGGTCTGGTTTGACTTTAAAAGGTCAAACTGAAATTCTTGAACATATTTTTATGAGGTAGAATTGATATATGAATTGAACAAAATTACTTTATGGTGATAAAACAAATAGAATGTAAAACAATTTAGATAAAATCAAATTGAAACATACAAGATTTGCATGATTAAAATTGATAAGAATGTTGACTTTTGAAAAGTCAATCTGCTTTAATTAGATAATATCAAATAACACACACTTATATCAAACAAAAGTGTTTAAACATACAGTTCAATATCTCATAACAAGCACAACAATTTAGTAAACAATTGATCAATATTTCATTATCACACATTACTAGCAAATAAGATACTAACATCAATATTTTCGTCACTGATATGGCAAACCTAGTGTTCGTAAGAGATCATAATCTCTGTGCATTTCTAGATCCCGATTCACCCAAGGCTGTGAATTATAGAGATTACGTACAAGCCATCAGACAGACCAGGCTGATTCATGCTATGACAGCCAGGCCTAAGATAATGAAGATCATATAGTCCAATTTTGGACTCAAGCTCACCTAGAGCAGATGAATGACTAACAAGTGATAGTATCTGCATTGCATAATCATCAGATCACTATCACATAAGAAATCATAAGACAAGTACTACAATTGGGAGATGAAGATGCTCAAGGACCGGTAGAATATTATGAAAACTATGTTTTGCATGTTTTCAGACAGATTGGCTACACTGGTACCATTGAAAGAAAGCAAATCAAGAAGTCCTACATGTGTGCACAATTCAGATTTCTTATGCACACTTATCAAAAGACAATGACATATAGGAAGAATGGCTGGAATGCTACATTTTTAATAAGTTCTTCTGTAATAGCTAGCATCATAGCAAGAAGACCATTCAATTTTGTTGCACAAGTGCTAAATCGAATGGTATACAACTTGACTGAGATGAGGAACAAGTTTCATATGTATCCAAGATTCCTTCAGATAATTATTGATGTATTCAACCAGTCATTCCAAGAGAATGTGCAATCTTTCAGCCTGTTCACTTTAATGAACATGTTTTCACAAGGATCAAGTCTAGCTTGTATCATGGAGCTGAAGTGTCAGTTCTAGAACACATGATTGATTATGACATTCCTGTACCAGACATTTTCTTGAGGATTCCAGGACAAGGTGAACCTCTTATGATATTTCAAAATGATATTCATTAAGAACCAATCATTCAACCAGTCCTAATCATACAAGAAAAGAAAGCTGCTCCTGAACATAAACCAATCATACATGACACTATTGGATCAGAACCAGAACAATTCATTCAAGAACAAGAGCATGTTATAGAAGAAGCAATACAAATGGAATAATTCCAATTTGAACATCACTTGTCTTCACCACCACAAAGCCTAAACCACTCAGATCAAGAAACATTGGCTTCTCTTTTGAGAGATATTGATGCATCATTACAAGAACATACAAGTCATCAAGAAGAAGTTGGCACATCTTCACAAGATGGGCATACTCAAGAAGAAAAAAGTGCTCATGTTGAGCATATAGAAACTGAGGAACAAGGAAGTGAGATTCCTATAGAAGAAGAGATTGAATACTCAAAAGTGTTTTTATTCACTGAGCATTAAAAGTTGATTGAAAAATCAAATAACAGAGCAAGAAAGCTTAAAGGTAAGCTGAAAAGTAGACATGAAGAGATAGAAAAGCTTGAGGCAGATCAAACAGCTCAGAAGTTAATTGTTTAGTTTCTAGAACAATAACATAAACAAGCAAAAGAAGAACTGAAGGGGAAGGACCAAGATCTCAGTAGTGCAAGACTTCATATTACCTACTTAACTGAACAGAAAGACTCAAAAAATTTGGAGATAGATGAGCTTAAAAGCACAATTTCTACTCAAAATGAAGAAATTGAAAGGCTCAATAGTGAATTGGAATATACAAACACTCTCTTGAATGTGGAAGAACATTTTGAAGGTCAAGAACAAGACCAGAGTGATGAGTTTGAAGAGCAAATCATGTCTCAAGCTGGAGAAACAAGCACCAATGAGTCTGAAAAGGCAGTCATTATATATGAGGAACCATACTCTGTGGATCAGCTTTTTGAAGAATCCAATCCATTTGACAACATGTACTACTCCCTAATCCTTAGACAACATATCCATAAACCTGACACACAAACAATGGAAACTAACATTGTCCCTGTGAACACATTCTCAGAAATACAAAAGGAATTAATCAAATAGTATGCTGAGTCTTTGAAAGAACCATCCAAAACATCCAAGGATCAAGCTATGTCATCATCTAAGCTTCAGTTTAGAACTTATGAGAGAAAGAGAAAGAGGTGGTATATAGCCTCTTAGATTAAAGGAAAACAACCAGTTGTAGAACAAGAAGAACCTGAATCTACTCCACTCAAACTTCTTAAAGTTAAAGCTGAATGAGTTGACATAGATGAACCAAAACAAACATCTAAAGCAACTAATCTTAAAGAAGGGGAGATAGACTAATCTCTTTATCAACAACACGGTTCCATCATTATCCTGAGTGATTCTGATGATGAAGAGGAAAAAAGAGATGAAGATGAGGAGATGCCGAACATTCAAGAACTTTTCACTGAAGATCCTCAAACCTAGATGGGGATTGAAATAACAACCAGAGGGTTTTCTTATGAATTATTCATACATCTTAACCTATCAGAGGTTAAAGACTTGATCAAAGACTTTCACGAAGTCATGAAAGGTGAAAAAGAGCAAACATACAAAATATATAAGGAAATCAAAGACAAGCCAGAGCTTCAGAAGAATCTGCCCAAAGACCCTCAAATAAAGAAGATGACCTACTCCCAGGTTAAAAGGTGGTTGAGTCATACATGAGTACCATACAGGTCATATGCACGGAGATCTGTATCTCAAATGAAAGAAATTGCTAAAGAGATATACAAGAACATGCTAGCTAATGCTCTTAAGCCATAGATCTTTAGACCACGTCCTGCATCTTCTCTATCCACTTATCATCAAGCTCCACCTGAGCTTCATGCTATAAAGGAGCCAGGAAAATTCATGCCTCACAAACCATGGCCTGAAAGAAATGAAGTCAGAGAGATAATCAATGAGAAAACAAATTTTGTTAAGCTCTATTACAAAATCACACCCACAGTTGATGCCAATGAAAGAAAAATTATGGCATGGAAATATGATGAGATCTGGGATGCAGTTTTGATTAAGAGAGTATGTGGACTTATCTAGTACTTGTCATACATATCCCAACTAGGATCTTTAAGCTATGAAGATCGATTGGACCTGATGCAACTGAGAATGGTAAATCACACAAACAATCCCAGGGGGTAGATTTCTATCATATCTTAAGAGCATACATGAACAGAAAACACTATTCTTAACCTATCAGAGGTTAAAGACTTGATCAAAGACTTTCACGAAGTCATGAAAGGTGAAAAAGAGCAAACATACAAAATATATAAGGAAATCAAAGACAAGCCAAAGCTTCAGAAGAATCTGCCCAAAGACCCTCAAATAAAGAAGATGACCTACTCCCAGGTTAAAAGGTGTTTGAGTCATACAAGAGTACCATACAGGTCATATGCACGGAGATCTGTATCTCAAATGAAAGAAATGGCTAAAGAGATATACAAGAACATGCTAGCTAATGCTCTTAAGCCATAGATCTTTATACCTCGTCCTGCATCTTCTCTATCCACTTATCATCAAGCTCCACCTAAGCTTCATGCTATAGAGGAGCCAGGAAGCCTGAAGGAAATGAAGTCAGAGAGATAATCAATGAGAAAACAAATTTTGTTAAGCTCTATTACAAAATCACACCCACAGTTGATGCCAGTGAAAGAAAACTTATGGCATGGAAATATGATGAGATCTGGGATGCAGTTTTGGTTAAGAGAGTATGTGGACTTATCCAGTACTTGTCATACATATCCAACTAGGATCTTTAAGCTATGAAGGTCGATTGGACCTGATGCAACTGAGAATGGTAAATCACACAAACAATCCCAGGGGGTAGATTTCTATCATATCTTAAGAGCATACATGAACAGAAAACACTATGAGATGAAAGCAAAAGCAGACAGAGAAGACAAGTTGCACATTGCAAAGCATAGAAGAGAAAAATAGTTGGCTAGCAAACAAAAGCAGGTCAGTGAAGAATCAACTTCTCAGATTGATTCTGACATTTTGGAAAGGGTTGGTTACCCTTTGAGGCCATCAGACTTAAAGTGAATCTGGCAAGCATCAGTCTAGGGGGACTATTGTTGAGTCATGAGTTAAGACTGATGCTTTCCAGATCGAGGTTGAACATGATGCAAGACGTTGATAATAGTAGTCTGAGGGGGAGAATGTTGGACCTGAAAAGGATAGTCTATATTATCAACATAGTCAAAGGAAACAAAAGTCAACGTCATATTCAAAGTCATCGAAAAGTCAAATAGACACGTTTGAGATGAAGAACCGAGATGAGCCGTTGAAGATATATTTGACTAGAAGTTTTATTGTTAATAAATATATTTTGTGTCAACAAAATATATTTAATCTTGTTTTAGTGATTTTTATGTTTTATTTGTAAGTTTCCTAATTAGTTCAAGTCTAGGGCCTTAATGTGTCATTAGTGAATATTATATTCACTATAAATAGTTAAGTTGTAATTAAGGTTTAAAAAACGCTTGAATGTGCTAGATTTGAGGGTTTCCATATGAACAACATCTTATGCAAATCAATATAGATCAAATGGGGGGTTTTTCATTGATGTTCTTGAGTGTTCATCCAAGTTCTTCATATTTTATCATTTTGATCCAAATCTTCATTGTTATTTAATTGATTCAAGTGCTCTTGGGATTAACTATTTGGTATCAGAGCCAAATTGAATCAATTCCTACTGCTAGTTTGAAGACTTTATTACTGATTTTTGAATTTTTTTAGAGAGAGAAAATGGGGTTTTAGAGAGGGAAACTAGATCTGAGTTTTTGTGTTCATCAATATCATTAATTTTAACCATATCTACATCATTTCAGAATAGATTTACAACATTTGATATCATATTTTACATCTACAAATCGATTTCTACAAGAAATTTAAAAGAAATTTGAAGTTTAGGGTGTTTCTCTCACACACACACTGTATGTGTTCTTGGTGTTCTTAGCAACCCTTAAAGAACCATCAGACCTTCACGGTTCCAAATTTCATCATTTGAATGAAAGTTCATCAGCTTTTGTCACTAAGTGGTTTCCAGCAAACTCTCTGGCGAACTTGCATTCTCTTGCGAACTTACCAGCGAATTTAAGTTTTCCAGCGAATTTTCCGGCAAACTTCCTGGCGAACTTGCGTTTTCTGGCGAAGTTTCTCGCTAATCTATCTTACACTCAGTGAAACTAAAAGTGTTCCCATCATAACCACATCCACAAAACCTAAGCCTCAATCACCACCGAGATCATTGCTACCTAAGTCATCAATAACCAGAATCATCACAGATCTACCATCACAGCTACCATCGTTGAACAGCTACCATCACAGATCTACCACCACCCATAAACACAGAACCACACGACCCATTCCCCTACCTCCTATGCCCTCCTGACTCACTCACTCCATAACCGGACCACCACTACTGGCACCACCATCGTTATCCTACACACCCGAACCAAACACCACCGCCAACCCTAAGTCGTCGGCCACCTACCCACCACTGCACCAACCGCCCGCAGCTCTACCCACCTTCATCACCGGCGTCAACGACGCCGCCGTCCTCTCACACCTCACCGTCAAACCTGCTTTCGCCACCCCTCCCTCGACCGAACCCCCCAGTCGACTGTACCTTCATCTCCATTAAAACCTAGTCTTCCTCCACCAATGACATCTTCTGCTTCAAACATGCTTATTTTCTTTTGGTTACATAGTTACGGTTATATATATGGAGAAAGGTAGTACATTGCTACTAAACATCTCCTATTTTGGTACATAAAATGGTATTTTGATTTTTTTGTTTTGTTGATAGTCTAAATTTAAACGGGCTGACCCGTGGGCATTTTTGGTTAGGAGATCTAGACCTTTTGTTTTGGAGTTGATGATAATAAGAATTTGAATATAGTTTCTAAAAAAATAAAAAATAAAGAAATTTAGTTTTGGGCATTAAAGCGAATTTAATATTTTAAATGAAAATGTCGTTTTCAGATGATCTCGAAACAGACAACGCCACAATGGCATAAAGTCGATTTGATTCTTTTACAGCCATGAAAGATGAAAAGATATCTGACGTTGTTGATCGATTTCTAATGGTGGCAAGCAACCTTAAGAAGTATGATGACCAGCTGGGAAATCATGAACAAGTCATAAAACTTTTGGACTCTCTTCCTCCACAGTGGAGTCCACAGTTATATTGTTAAAGCAGGAAAGAAATTTTGCTGACTACAAACTCATGGAAGTTATCAACAAGTTGAAGTTATTTGATTTGGATATGAAAAGTAAAGAGTACAGTCAATTCATGTATGGTGGTGTATCTTCAAGTGGTGAGATCAAAGAAACTAAAGAAGAAGTCAACCATGCGTTGATGTTTAAGGTGGTAAACAGTGATGAGGATTCTATTGAGGATTTTGATCCTTTAAAAGAATATAGGTGTGATACTCAAGGTGAGAGTTTTGGTGATGTTGGTGATTGTGCAAGCCGATGTAAAGTTCAGGATGAAGGAAAACAAGAGGAAGGTGAAGCTAAATAAGCTAAGAAGGGAGCTACTGAGAAGGAAGAATACAAAAAGAACACTCCCGTCATCAATGTGAAAAAGCCCTAGTTGTGGAAAAGATAGTTATTGGACTCCCTTATGAGGTTGTACAAGACATGTGTTCTCCTCCCTGCAAAATTCGTTTATTCGGGGTTTATAAAGCTAACAGATTATTGTTAGAAAATGAAAAAGAATTAAAACGAATAAACAAAGAACTTAAAATCAATGAGTATAAATATTTTATTAAACTGAGAGAAGCTTTAAAAGAAACCGATCTTTTAAAAAGAAATCTTTTAGAAAAGAATGTCGAGATTAATGTTTTGTGTGAACGCATCACATTAGCAGAATTTGAGACTAGCAAGCTTAAAACTAAACTTGATAAAGGCACGATATCAGGGATGAAACAAGAAGAACTATTTTCTAAGCAAAGGGGTGGTAGGATTAAAACGGGTGTGGGATGTGGTGAAACTTCATATGTTTATCCTCCTCCTAGTACTTACTGTTACTCTCCTATGCCTCAACCTCATCCATCTAATGATTTAGTAGAAGCTGCAGATACTAAAAGTTTACATGCAGATTTAAGTAGCGTTAATCACAAAGAGGTTCGAGATGAATATGATTTTCCTGCAGGTTTGGGGCTCATCAAGCAAGGATCTGATCTACAAAATGATCATTCCACCTCTGATGCTTCAAAACCAGTATCAGTTGTTTCCCGTAACTTTTTTAACAAATTCAAGACAGGTAACATCCCTTCTTTTGTTCCTTTCAAGTTTGTCAAAGAAGGAACAACTATGGATTCGTCAAGTAATAAGAACTCAACAACACAAACCGACACAACAAGAGTTATCAACCAAGATCCATTAGAAGCTGACTTATGTATACAAGACTGGACAAGCCTGATGATGAATCAAAGATCATCAAGCCACCTGAAGTTATGAAGTGTCAAAAGCTTCCAACAGTAGAATCAAGACCTATTCGGATCTTATCCCTAACTGCTAAACAAATTAGCAGTTCCTCCAAAACTCAGCAGAAACACTGACCATCGTCATCTGCTATCCATAAAGCTTGTCACAAATCTACCACAAATTCTGCCAAGTTACCAGTCATACAAAAGGGTTCTCAGGAAAATGCTCAGATTCATCTCCTCGAACATCACACTTCAAATCACAACCCAGTTTGAAATCCACATCAATAAAACCTCAAAAAGTTCAATTTCCTGATATCCAAAAGAAGAAGCTTCAAGCTTGTTGACAAGCTACAACAACCTCAAAGAAGGATCCACCCTCTCCTGATTACCACGGGGCTACAAAGAACCAGAAGCCTTTCAAGGCTTGTTTTAGATGTGGAGAAGAAGGTCATGTGCTAAAGAAGTTCCGTCAGGTACAAAGGCAAGTTCCAGATGGTAAACATAACACTGGTTGCTTCTCGGGTTCAAAAGGTAAAAAGCATATATCGTTGAATGGTTAGATAAAGAACAACCTATCCAAACCTTCTCATGTGGAGCTGGTTTCACATGATTCAAAGATGAAAAAGACCAATGTTTGAAAAAAATAAAATCTATGCCTTCATATCATAAAAAGGAAATGATTTCCAAATTCAACTCTTTCAAATCAACAGTAATTGAACAAAAACAAATTTGAAAAGTAAAACAAATGGAAAAGGATAAAGAGATAAATGATTTTTCAAAAGAGTGTGTGCTTAAACATGGTACATACAATGATCAAAATAGAACACCCAAGACTAAGATGGCATGGGTCCCCCCTTCTAACTAATTTGTTAATGAGTGCAGGAATAGTTCAAGAGGACTGTTAGTAATCCGGATTACTGATAGAGAATGTTCCTCATTCAAATTTGAGGCGGAACAAATAGGTTATGGTTTTGTTATCTTATCCACATTTTGGATCCTTATTTGCACTTTCACATCTCAATTCACAATCACTGCTTTTGTCTTGATAGTTCATTTTTTATCCTTTGTAAGAGTAAAATGGAAGACAATTTGGTTGGTTATTTTCTTTTTAGTAAGTATAGAATATGTACATAAATAAAATTTAGGGGGAGAGTAGTGTAACAGAAAAGAAAAAAAAGATTTTAAATTTTTTTAGTTATTTTAAATTTTATTAGTTATTTAGTTGCTTTAGGTTATAAAATAAATAACATCTGAGAACTTGATTTGGGATGACTGAGAAATGATAGCATGTCTTCTGGGTATGCCTATTTGCATGACTTGTACTTTGTGAGAAATGATAGGAACTGATGTAGATGTTTGTATCACTTAAAATTGTAAAATCTGAAAAAAAAAACAGTTTCATTATATGATATGCTTAGTAGGCTCAGCCCAAAAACAAAGTAAACAGTGATCATGTGGCCAAAATAATTCTTCAAAGCTCAGTAATAAGGATTATTCCCATGACATCTTGGCATGCACAAAGAAACAAATCCTTGTCAGAAACTGGTTGAGAGTTTAAAGTTCTTTGTTCAGATTTCCCTAAAATCCCAAATCACCCTCACCCTAGCCCTAAATTGAGCACCCAGTTAACGAAAACAAACGTTTCTATTTATTCTCTTTAGAAAAGCCTCTGTTTTGAATAAAATAAAGTGCGTGTTCATCTCCTCTGCTATGTGGTAGCATTGACCTGGAGTGATAATCTTCTCTGTTATATATGAGTATAGATCAGATGCTCTCATCAGCACGCTCAGATGATCATCTCCTCTACTATATAGAAGTATAGACCTGGAGCGCTCATCATCTTTTTCTCCTTCAAATAACATCACAATCATTCTTACATAAAGGTGATTATCGAAAGCTCCACCAAATACTTATACATATATAAAACATTCATAATGGTTCTCATATGATCATTGTCTATGTTAGCATCTCTGGTGAATCAAATGCAAAATTAGTCAAAGTCAATCATATTGCTCAGTAAGCCATGATGATGAGATAAGTTATTTGCTGAATTGTTAGTACTTCTGAAAGATTAATATTTTGTCTTTATGTGTCTTTTTATCTGTTTGTAATAGTATAGGGACTAGTCTTGTAATTAGTTAGTTCCTTTTTCTGTTTATTGGTAGTATATATAGCTTAGACATGTGTAGGTTAGATATACGAATCTGCTACTTACACACATTGTAATTGCCTTTGCTATTATCAATAAACCCTTTGAATTTTGTTGATATTGTGCTTTGATTTGATTACTTTACGTGTGTTTTCATTAAATTGTTAGCTAATATCATCACAAATCTATACGTTTGATCCTATCAAATGGTATCAGAGCTGTTGGTTGAGTGAATTGAGTTTTTGTCAAACCTTGAAAACTCAAATTTCACTTGATTTTGTGACTGATTAGCAATTCAATTGAAATATTGTGGTTTTTAGTTGTGTTTAATCACCGCAAAACATGAATTGAACCACAATTAGCAGTCAAATTCATCAAATTTCCGAGAATTAGTCAAAATTTGGTTCAAAAAGTGCTCATCTTTGTCGAACTAAAATTTGGGGAGATTCACTGATTTGTTGTTGATAATCAAAGAAAATTGAAGAAAGAAGATTGTTAATCGGCATTAAACCTACTTAGTTGAAAGATTTCAATCCATTTCATCAAGTTTTGATCAATTTTAGAAAAATTGAGTTCGTTACATTCATAAGAACATGATGAATGTGACGCATGAGGGTTGAAAATCACTGAAAATTACCAAGTGTTTAGACGTTTGACCACTATGCAGACGGTTTACCACTGTGTAGGCGGTTTTCAAGCAGATGATTTACAACTGTTGAGAAGTTTTACTACTGTTTGAGCTTAAGTAATTAAAGACGCATCATATCTGTTGAGACGCATCAGAACTGTTTGGACGGTTGTAACTCCCAGACGTCTGACAACTGTTCAGACGTATTGCGACTGTTCAGACGTTTCTACTTTAGGCGGTTTTGGAAATTTTTCTAAGGCAATCCCTTAGACGGTTCTTGTTCAAACTCAGAAGTTTCTCAACTATAGAGACGTTTCTTTACTATTTAGGTGCATCTTCACTTAACACTAAAAATTTTTTTCAAAAAAAATAAAAAAAATCCGAAAATTTTAAAATCAACAAAAATATAAAGATGGTGAAATCAGAAGACTCAAAAAATAGAGTTCCTAAACTTAAAAACATAGTTGATTTCAAAATCTGGTCATTTAGATTAAAACACAATTTGAATTCCATTGACACTGATCTTTAGAAATCAATTAAAAAAGAACCATACATTCCAATAACCGCTGATGGGCCTGACAGGGGTTTTATATGTACTAAAGATTCTCAAGAACCCTACCCTGAAGATGGTTTGCAAGGAGATGATTTTGAAAAGGGTCAAGAATGATATCAAAGCATACTCCTTGATGTGTAAAGGACTACCTTTGGAAGTTCTTGCAAGGGTAGATGAATATCAGACTGCATATACCATGTACAAAGCCTTAAAAACCATCTGTGAAGGAGGAAAAGAGATTCAAAACCTCAAGAAACAAAAGCTGAAAAGGCAGTTAGAACTATTTCAACATTTGTCTAGTGAAACAGTAAACCAAATGATGAATAGATTTGTTCAGCTTACTACTAAGATGTCAACAGCTGGTATCAAGCCTGATCTTGAAGATCTAAATCTAAGACTACTCAATGCTTTACCCTCCTCATGGAAACAAACAGTAACATTGCTAAAGCATACTAAGAAGTTCCCCATGGATTTAGATTTGCTTATTGCCAAGATAGAGTCTGTTGAAATTGATGAAAGTTCAAGGAACAATGACAGAGCAGCATCAATGTCACAATATCAGTTTGTTGCATCTCCTGCAAATTCTGTTGAAAATGCATTCATGGCAAAGAGTGAGAAGGTTCCAAAAGAAGAGGGAGACTTATTTGTTGGAGCAGGATTCTTCACTGACTCATCATTCACTAGTGTTCCTGCTTATACCTCATAGTCTCATCCTCAGTCTCCTCCTAAATCTCATAGTTTAAATGTTCAAACAAAGACTTCATCAACTAACTCTGCTAAATCTAGCAAAGTTAAAGATGTTATAAACATCCTATTAGAGGATGAAGAGTCTAAAACTGCTTTCACTGCATTCATGGCTAGTTTTCAAGCATATCAAGGTAGCCATTTAACTCAGTTAGATCTTGTTTTGCAGGATTTGTTCGAGATGGATCCTGAAGATGTTGAAGAGGTGGACTTAAATTGACAGATGGTGATGATTGCATATAGAACACAAAAACACTCATATGTCAACAGGAAGAACAAGCCCAGTGCTAACATTACTGTTGGTTTTGACAAGTCAGTCAAGGTGTTTTAACTGCAACAGTTATGGACATTTCTCCAGAGAATGCAAAGTTCCAAGGAACAATGGAGGAAATGCCCAATCAAGTTCTAGCAATCAAAGGTTTCAACAAGCTCAGAAGACTTTCCAAAAGCCTTATCAAAGTCTTCCTATGCCTGAGCTTAAAGTGGAATCAAAATCAGCTGAAGAGCCTAAGAAAGCTCTTGTAGTCAGCAATAATGATGGTTATGATTGGAGTGCATATGCTGAACAGTTCACTAATGATCTAACCTCAAGTTTGTCTCTTGTTGCAGAAATTCAGGGGGAAGACTGGTTAGAGAATAGTGATCCAAAGGTAGAAGGTGGGAATGAAGAAGATGACTATGATTGGAGTGACAAATCTTATCCTAAGGAGGATACAGATGAAGTAGCTCTAATGGCACAATCTGATCAACCCAAGGTTGACACTTCATCCTCAAAATCTAAAACCTCATCTCCTAAATTTCCTGAAATACCATTTGAAGTGAGAGAAAAACTATGCACTAAATCATGCTTCGAACATGTTGAATACTATCGAAGCTATTCATATAAAATTTGTGAGAAATTGAAACAAGAAGAGTCAATGCACAACAAATTAAAATCTGACCATAAAACAGCATATCAAAAGATCATCTCTCTTCAAACATCATGGAACAAAACAATAAAGAAATTAGAAATTATGTCTAAACAATTGGAAGAGATGAACAAAAATCTTATATAACACCCGGATATTCTAAGAAGTTGTAAAAAGAAGAATAAAAGACAGAAGTGCAATTTAACCCAAGTTAAGGGGTTAAATGTGTCAAGAGTACAATATAATATATTATATTTTGTACAAAAGGTGGTGGGCTGCCCATGTTTGCTGCACAACACCTTTTTAACCAATTTTAGAGAGAGAAAGAGTAGAGAGTTCAGGTTTTTGAATAAGAAGAAGGAGAAGTTGAATTTAAGGTAAGAATTTAATGATTTTTAGGTGTTCTTGACTGATTTTAGTTCGAGTTTATACTTATGTTGTGTATGTACGTTTGTGTGTGTGTGTTTTAGTGGGTTTTAGGTGTTTGAGCTCATAGCAAACGGGTTTGAAGGAAGTTATACCCAAAGTTGCATAAGGTGAGTTTCTAGGACCCCCTTTTAACATGTTTTTAACAATTTTGGGGCTGGAAAATGCATGTGATCCTGTTTTATGAAAGATGGGTTTTCACCCGTATGTATGTGTGTGTAAATGTGTATGTGGGTGGGTGCAAATTTGGGATATATATGTGTGTGTATGTACCTGTTATGATGCTTAGAATGTTAATACTAAGTTTAGATCATGATATAAGATGATTTGGGACTGATTTATGTTAATTTAGTAAGAGTTAGTTACCTAAACGTCCAAACAGTGGCCCATGCGCCAACGATTAAATTTACTAAGTGTTCCTAACCGCCCAGAAATCCCAAACGTCTGAACCGTACCTAACCGCCTAGATGTCCATGCGTCTAAGTCAGGCCCATGCGCTTGAATAGTACCCCAAGCGTCTGGAATACTGTCCAGAATGACTAAGTGTTGGGCCATGCGCCCAAATAGTGCCCATGCGTCCAAATAGTGTCCATGCGCCCAGAACCTTCCCATGCGCCTAAGTGTTCCCATGCGTCTAGAAGGCCAAGCGCCTGCATAGTGACCATGCGCCTGCATAGTGCTCATGTGCCTAAAAACTTAGAAATATTTTGCGCTCTAGAACCCCGCTGTCAGGGGCTTCCGCCCCCGAACCCTCGCTGTCCCACAGAGGGTCGGTCATGTTCTATAATGACTTGTTAGGTATGTGTATGTGTATGTGAATGGATGATGCATGATATTATGATTATGAATGATATGTTTTCTTATGCTCCTTATTATGTATTATTCCGTGACCTACGTATTATGAGTATGAGATGAACGTGAAGTATTATGTAACGTAAAGCAAAAGTTAATGTTAATGAAATGAGAAGCATAAAGAAAGAAGGAATGCATGCATTAATGAATGAACTAATGTAAGAAAAGTCTTGCAAGCAATGTATGGAGGTCCACAACCAATGAAGGGTGTTAGCTCAACTGTGTGCGGGTTAGCTACCCCGGAAGGATGCACACTGGGCTCTAATCCTTATGATTGGCCACACATATTGGATCTTTGCCGCTTACCCCAGTATTGTGGTCCGGCCACCGGGCACAATGTATGGGAGTCTAATTATAGACTTCGGCCCAGTACCCACTTTATGCATGACGGTGGGATATAGCACATGGCATTGGTCCGAATGAAGTTACCCCGGTACTGTGGTCAGGCCACTGGGCACAATGTATGGGAGTCTAATTATAGACTTCGACCCAGTACCCGCTTTGTGCATGACGTTGGGGTATAGCCCGTGGCATTGGCCAGGAATTTAAGAAAGATAACGAATGATAATGATGGTGTACGATGATGAATGAACGAAAGTTAATAAACGATGATGAAGATAATAATAAAGTTATCTATTTGTACGTATAATGTATGAGCACATATGAAAGTAAAGAGTGGTTTTGAATGGTAAGTGAAGTATTTTATTTAAAAAACTAGAACTCACTGAGCAACGCTGACTTTTATGTGTTTTCCAGTTGACAAGTGATTGTTGCTGAGGATGGCATGGGGTAGCTACTTGACATTTTTGGGATGGCATCCATTTGTATAACAATGATGTTTTTGTGATGTAATGCAAATTATGATATTTTGTAACAGTTAAGTACATTGTATTATTTTGCAAAAGCGTTCATTAATATATGAAATGGTTTTAATTAATTTCCGCCGTGATGTTTTAAATAAATGTAGGGTTTATGTGTGATGAATGACCAACTATGAGGTGCCCGGGATCGAGGCCTTACAAGTTGGTATCAGAGCCAAAGTTTAAGTGAAATGGGTAGAATGGGACAAAAGGGAAGGGATGCTAGTCCATGTAGCTACGTGCCATCAGGTATTTTCTTAAATGTTAACCGATATTATGTACGCATGTTATTTGATCTGTTTGCCCTTAGTAGATTTAGATACTGATGTATTCAGGATAGGTAACGCTTGGGGTATGAAGAGTAATGTAAGTGGCTAATCACAACTGGCCACTGTAATTAGGGACTTACTATACTTAACATAAACTGAGCTATTACCTTGAATGACCGTGTTAGTGTTTGAATCTTATAGCATGTTAGAAGATGGCTAGAGTTAGATCTTCTAAGGCTTCTAGAGGAGGAGCACGTGGTGGGCATGGTGCTTAACCATGGGCCATAAGAGCAACGCCCAGGGTTGAGAAGGTGACCCATGAGGAGCCTGAGACCCCTCATCCAAAGGGTGGTGATGAGAGTGCCCATTTGAGGGCCTCAGTGAAGGAGGCCATGGTGGAGGAGGTTCATCAGGTTATGCAGACAATCTTGCCATCTGTGGTGACCGAAGTGATTAAAGATGTTAGGGAAGGAGAGAGAAGGATAGGAACAGGTCCTCGGGAGGGAGAGAACAACCCGAGACCGAGACGGTTATCCCTACTGATGAAGAAGAGGAGGAAGAAGAGCCTATTCTGGAGGCAGCACGAGGCTGTAATTATGGGGCATTCCAAAGATGCAAGCCCCCTACCTTTGATGGTAGTGGCACTGCTGCTGCTGCTCACCGATAGGTGAGGGAAATGGAGGTTCTCCTTGAAATCAGCGAGTGCCGAGAGGACCAGAAGGTGAAGTTTGCTACTTATTCGTTTGTGGACTCAGCTCTATGCTGGTAGGACAACATTATCGAAGCCGAGGGTAGTAGGGCGATTAGTAGAATGAGGTGGCGTGAACTGAAGAAGTTGGTGATTGAGGAGTTCTATCCTCATCAGGAGTTGGACATGGTGGAGAGATAGTTCCTGCAGCTGGAGTTGGGAACAATGACGCATCAACAATACACCACCAAGTTTAATATGATGGCATGGCTAGTGCCGGATCAGGTGACACCCTTGTCACGAAAGATTAAGAGATACATCCAGGGCTTACCGGTGGACATCCGCAGGCATATGATCGCTGCCCGACCGAGCATGTTCAGGTAGGTGGTTGACCTGGCTGGGAGACTGTATGATGAAAGGGAGGTAGTGGTGGCTGAGGTGAGTAAGAAAGGTGGTGGTGACCGAAACTGAAACGGGAAGCGGTTCGGACGGGGTGGTACTCCGGAAAACAACAAGAGTGCATGGGTGGATGACCGATTTATGGTCACATCTGGTGTAGGGTCGAAAAGGTGTGGAAGGGAGCATACCGGGGAGTGTAGGTGGGGATCGAATATATGCTTCAAGTGTGGGAGGATGGGGCATATAGCAAAGGAATGTAGTGCGGCGAGATGTTTTAACTGTGGTGGAGAGGGTCACATGAGCAGGGAATGCAAGAAGCCAAAGGCTGAGAGTTCTGGAGCGATGAAGACGACTAGGACTGAAGGGTAGAAGGAAAGCGCCTAAGCTTTCACCATGCCCAGGGAGGAGGCTAGGACGGACCCAGATGTGGTGTCAGGTACGTTTCAAGTAAACCAAACTCTTTCTTCTGTGTTATTTCACTCTAGTGCTAGTAGGAGTTTTATTTATGCTGCTTTCTGTGCTAAACTTCTTGTTAGTAGTAAATGTATTGATGAGCCCTTCAATGTAGAGACTACCATAGGTAAGTCTACAAGGATTTTTGAGATGATAGAAGGCTGTGACATAGAATTAGAAGGTCATAAGTTTCCCGTTAGACCATTCGTGATGACCTTGGGTGGGTTTGATATAGTCCTAGGAATGGATTGGTTAGCGGACTATGAGGTGAACATTATGTGTCGCAAGAAGATGATTAGGCTGATAGCGCCTGACAGGAGTTCAGTGACGATATACGGTGATCAAGTTACGACGATTCCGAAGATGATTTCGATGGCGGTGGCCGGAAAGTGCATGAGGCGTGGATGTAGTGCTTATTTAGCCTACGTGAAGGATGTAGACAAGTCAACACAACAATTGTCTGATGTACTGGTGGTGTGTGACTTTCCCGATGTGTTTCCAGAAGATTTGCCAGGTGTGCCACCGGATCGTGAAATCGAATTTCAAATTGACTTGATACCTGATGCTCTGCCTGTAGCTAAGGTACCGTATCGTTTGGCACCTTCAAAGATGAATGAATTGATGGAGCAACTGTAAGAATTACTGGATAAGGGTTTCATTCGATCAAGTATCTCTTCATGGGGTGCTCCGGTCTTGTTCGTGAAAAAGAAGAACGGGAGTATGAGGATGTGTATTGACTACCGTGAATTGAACAAGTTGACGGTGAAGAATCGGTATCCACTACCGAGGGTTGATGACTTGTTTGATCAGCTGCAAGGTGCCAGTTGGTTCTCAGGGATTGATCTTTGATCTAGTTACCATCAGCTGAAGATAAAGGAGCAAGGTATTCCTAAAACAGCTTTTCGCACACGTTGTGGACACTACAAGTTCTTCAATATGTCTTTTGGTTTAACCAATGCGCTAGCTGCTTTTATGGACTTGATGAATCGAGTGTGTCGGCCGATGTTAGATAAACCAGTAATTGTATTTATCGATGATATCCTGATTTATTCTAGCAGCAAGGAAGAACATGCCGATCATATACGCGAGGTATTGGAGACACTTAGGAGAGAGAAGTTGTATGCTAAATTCTCGAAGTGCGCGTTCTGGTTGCGCGAAGTCCAGTTCTTTGGTCATGTGGTAAATCCCAAGGGGATTATGGTAGACCCAGCAAAGGTGGAGGCGGTAATGCAATGGATGTCTCCAAAGATACCATCCGAGATCCATAGTTACTTGGGGTTGGTGGGATATTATCGAAGATTCATCCAAGACTTCTCCAAGATAGCTTCTCCATTGACTAAGCTGACCTGTAAGGATGTGAAGTTTGTATGGGGTCAAGATCAGGAGAAGGTTTTTGAAGAGTTAAAGATGAGGTTAACTTAAGCTCCTGTTTTATCCTTACCCGAAGGAAGCGAGGACTTGGTAGTCTATTCGGATGCCTCTTACTCGGGGTTGGGTTGCGTGTTGATGCAACGGGGGAAGGTTATAGCCTACGCATCCCGACAGTTGAAAGTTCATGAGGTTAATTATCCTACTCATGACTTGGAACTGGCAGCTGTGGTCTTCGCCTTGAAGATTTGGCGGCACTACCTATACGGGACGAAGTGCACTATATTAACTGACCATAAAAGCTTAAAGTACTTCTTCGAGTAGAAAGATTTGAATACGAGGCAAAGTCGATGGTTGGAGCTCATAAAGGATTACTATTACGAGGTCCATTACCATCCGGGCAAGGTCAACGTGCTGGCAGATGCCCTTAGCCGAAAGGAGAGACCCGAACCGATTTGGGTGAAGGCTTATCAGTTGATTATGACCTCTGATGTGATGATGCAGTCAAGGAGTTAGAAGATGAGGTGATGAAAGAAGATCATCTTAACTCTAAAACGATGAAAGGCCTAGTCACAGAGTTGGCAGAAAACACTCTCGGTGTTAGAACCCGATATGGGCGGATGTGGATTCCTCGTTACCGGAACTTACGTGGAAAGATCATGGATGAGGCTCATAAGACTCGGTACTCCATTCATCCTGGCGCTACCAAGATGTACCATGATATGAAGAAGAATTATTGGTGGCTGGGTATGAAACATGACGTAGCTAAATACGTGAGTAAGTGCCTTACTTGTTTGCAAGTGAAGGCGGAGCATCAGAAGCCATATGGAAAAATCCAACCTTTGGATATGCCTGAATGGAAGTGGGAGCATATCACCATGGACTTTATTACGAAGTTACCGCGTACCCCGAGAGGGTATGATGCTATATGGGTGATAGTTGATCGTTTGACGAAGAGTGCTCACTTCCTACCGATCCGAGAGACGTATTCCTCAGAGAGACTCGTGGATTTATTCATCAAGGAGATTGTAGCTCGTCATACTGCACCAGTGTCTATTTTATCTGATCGTGACACTCGGATTACATCTAAGTTTTAGAAGAAATTCCATGATGCGATGGGGACGAGACTACACATCAGCACGGCTTATCATCCTCAGACGGATGGTCAGTGAGAGAGAACTATACAGACACTTGAAGAGATGCTCGGGCATGTGTCATGGACTTTAAAGGAAGTTGAGATGACCACTTACCATTAGCTGAGTTCTCATATAAAAATAGTTATCATGCCACTATTGGTATGCCACCTTATGAGATGCTATACGGTAGGAGATGTAGAATGCCCGTGTGTTAGGGCGACATTGGTCAGAAGGAGTTAGGAAGTATCGAAGTGATCAAGGCTACGACCAAAAAGCTAGAAAAGATCAAAGCCTTTATGAAGGGCAAGAGACATAGACCGATTGAGTTCCAGGTGGGAGATAGAGTCATGTTGAAAGTCTCACCTAGGAGGGGTATCATTCGGTTCAGAAAGCAGGGCAAGTTGAGCCCTAGATACATAGGGCCTTTTCGAATCATTGCTGGAGTAGGAGAGGTGGCCTATAGGTTGGAACTACCAGATGGGTGAAGTGGAATTCACCCGACATTCGATATATCTCATCTGCGGAAGTGTTTGGCAGATGAGGATATGGTTGTACCACTGGATGACATCGAAGTAAATGAACGACTCAATTATGTGAAGTAACCAGTGGCGATCATTGATTGTAAAGAGAAAAGGTTAAGGAATAAAGTGGTTCCTCTTGTGCGTGTATAGTGGAAGCATAGGAAAGGATCCGAGTCTACGTGGGAGACTGAAGAAGAGATGATGCAGCATTACCCTCATTTGTTTGAGGAATAACAGATTACAGGGACGAAACCTATATAAGGGGGGTGGACTTGTAACACCCGGATATTTTAAGAAGTTGTAAAAAGAAGAATGAAAGTGAAAAATGCAATTTAACCCAAGTTGAGGGGTTAAATGTATCAAAAGTACAAAATAATATATTATATTTTGTATAAAAGGTGGTATGGCTGCCAATGTTTGCTGCACAACACCTTTTCAACCGATTTTAGAGAGAGAAAGAGTAGAGAGTTCGGGTTTTTGAAGAAGAAGAAGGAGAAGTCGAATTTAAGGTAAGAATTTGATGATTTTTAGGTGTTCTTGACTGATTTTAGTTTGAGTTTATACTTATGTATGTGTATTTACGTTTGTGTGTGTGTGTTTTGGTGGGTTTTAGGTGTTTGAGCTCATAGCAAACGGGTTTGAAGGAAGTTATACCCAAAGTTGCATAAAGTGAGTTTCTAGGACCCCCTTTTAACATGTTTTTAACAATTTTGGGGCTGGAAAATGCATGTGAACATGTTTTATGAAAGATGGGTTTTCACTCGTATGTATGTGTGTGTAAATGTGTATGTGGGTGGGTGCAAATTTGGGATATATATGTGTGTGTATGTGCCTGTAATGATGCTTAGAATGTTAATACTAAGTTTAGATCATGATGTAAGATGATTTAGGAATGATTTATGTAAATTTAGTAAGAGTTAGTTACCCAAACGTCCAAACACTGGCCCATGCGCCAACGGTTAAATTTACTAAGTGTTCCTAACCGCCCAGAAATCCCAAACATCTGAACCATACCTAACCGCCTAGATGTCCATGCGTCTAAGTCAGGCCCATGCGCTTGAATAGTACCCCAAGCGTCTGGAATACTGTCCAGAATGACTAAGTGTTGGGCCATGCGCCCAAATAGTGCCCATGCGCCCAAATAGTTCCCATGCGCCCAGAACATTCCCATGCGCCTAAGTGTTCCCATGCGTCTAGAAGGCCAGGCGCCTGCATAGTGCCCATGCGCCTGCATAGTGCCCATGCGCCTGCATAGTGCCCATGTGCCTGCATAGTGCTAATGCGCCTAAAAAATTAGAAATATTTCGCGCTGTCTTGGCAGCACAGCCCCAGCCAGGGGCGTTGCCCTTGGACCCCACTAGGGGCTGCCGCCCCTACAACCCCGCTGTCAGGGGCTGCCGCCCCCGAACCCCCATTGTTCCACGGAGGGTCGCTCATGTTCTGTGATGACTTGTTAGGTGTGTGTATGTGTATGTGAATGGATGATGCATGATATTATGATTATGTATGATATGTATTCTTATGCTCCTTATTACGTATTATTCCGCGACCTACGTATTATGAGTATGAGATGAACGTGACGTATTATGTAATGTAAAACGGAAGTTAATGTTAATCATATGAGAAGCATAAAGAAAGAAGGAATGCATGCATTAATGAACGAACAAATGTAAGAAAAGTCTTGCAAGCAATGTATGGAGGTCCACACCTAATGAAGGGTGTTAACTCAACTGTGTGCGGGTTAGCTACCCCGGAAGGATGCACACTGGTGTCTAATCCTTGTGATTGGCCATATGTATGGGATCTTTTCCCCTTACCTTGATACTGTGGCCAGGCCACCGGACACAATTTATGGGAGTCTAATTATAGGATTTCGGCACAGTTGCCGCTTTATGCATGACGGTGGGGTATAGCACATAGCATTGGTCCGAATGAAGTTACCCTGGTACTGTGGTCAGGCCACTGGGCATAATGTATGGGAGTCTAATTATAGACTTCGACCCAGTACCCGCTTTATGCATGACGTTGGGGTATAGCCCGTGGCATTGGCCCGAATGTGAGAAAGATAACGAATGGTAACGATGACGTACGATGATGAATGAATGAAAGTTAATAAACGATGATGAAGATAATAATAAAATTATCTATTTGTACATATGATGTATGAGCACATATGAAGGTAAAGAATGGTTTTGAATGGTAAGTGAAGTATTTTATTTATCAAACTAGAACTCACTCAGCAACGCTGACTTTTATTTGTTTTCCAGTTAGCAGGTGATTGTTGCTGAGGATGGCATGGGGTAGCTACTTGGCATTTTTGGGATGGCATCCATTTGTATAACAATGATGTTTTTATGATGTAATGCAAATTATGATATTTTGTAACAGTTAACTTTATTGTATTATTTTGCAAAAGCGTTCATTAATATATAAAATGGTTTTAATTAATTTCCGCTATGATGTTTTAAATAAACGTAGGGTTTATGTATGATGAATGACCAACTGTGAGATGCCCGGGATCGGGGCCTTACATCTTGAACAGAAAAAGATAGCACATGCTGCTACTCAAATGGATCTTGGTAAAGTGAAAAGTTCAAAAATGATAGTTGAGAAACTGGTGAGTAAGAGAAAAGATAAATAGAAAGCAGTTTCAGGATTCACACATGAACCTATGTCTGAACCAATAACAAACACTTTACCAGAGAACTTTAATAGACATGACCATTCTCCTAAGAATAAGGCTAAACTAAAAGCCTTTCAGAACAAAAACAAGAATTCTTAAGAAGAAAAAGATAATGTGAAAGTTTTTGTTGAAAATGATCAAGAAAAGATCAAGAATGGTCATCCAATCAAGATAAAATCTTATGAACCTAATCAGATAAAACAGAACACTTCTGATCAAATTCATTCTGTATTAGAAGAAGTGAAAGTTCAAAGCAAAGATAAAGCTAAACATCAGGAAGGAACATCAGAGATTCAAACTCTGTTAATCTAAAACAAAAAGATAATGAAAAAGAATCTTCATCTGAAGATGTTCAATTTTAAAGGAAACCAAGTTCTTCAAAAACAAAGAATCAAAGAAGAAGAAAGAAATCATCAAAAACAAGAATTAAACAAAACTAAAGTTCAGAAAATATGAGCAAACTAACAAATCAGACAACTAAACTCAAACCGGTAAAATTTGTGTAAGCTGGTTTGTTAAACATGAACTCTCTTCATCAAAACAAGATAAGTCCTGAGAACAAATCTCACTCTGATCTGAAAACATGTTCAGATTCTAAGACTTCAGCTATTACAAAAATTTGTTCCTAAGGAGTTAGAGAAGGGAGTTCATGATAAAAAGATGAAAAGTAATTTGTCACAAAATCAAAAATTCATAAATCAGAAACAACAATTTAACTTTTTGAAGCCAAAATATAAAAATGAATCAAATATAGCGTCAACTTCAAAAGTTAACAAGCAGTTGTTTAGATCTCCACAAAGGTACTGTGAAATATATGATATGAAAAATCTCAATACTGCTGAGTGCTATTTCAACAAGTACTGTCACATATGTGACATGAGAAATCATTCTACAGCAGATTGTTATTTTAACAAATATTGTACTTATTGTGATAAGAAGACTCACAATACTAAAAATTGTTATTTTAGAAAGAGCTCACCTACTAAAGGATCTGCCAATTCAAACATTAGCAAAGGTTATGATAATCCTCAGTATATGAGAAATCAAACTGATGGATTTCAACAATTAACTAACCAACCCTCTTTAGGTCTGAGATCTTCTCAAAAGAACAATTATATGAGGCCTAAACAAACTGTGCAAGAACAATTCATACCAAGATCAATGAGAATGACTAATACTCTTAAAAAATTGATCACTCAAGTGGTATGAATGTTCACAAAAATAATCCAAACAATTTTCATAACAAGATTGATAAATTCATCAAGAATAACCTGATTTAAATAATCTTTATTTTAAACAATTTACCATTGTTGACAAATATGGAAAACCCAAGACCATCTCGGCTTGGGTAGATATCTCAACTTAATTTTCTTGTTGTGCAGGTACACTGGAGAAGACCACTCAATACATGGTATGTGGATAGCGGGTTTTATCGGCACATGACAGGCAATCCTGCCTTGTTATAAGATTTTAAGTTAAAGGCTGGAACAGTGTGAAATGGGATAATAAGCTTCGACAAAGTCAACTTCTATTCACAGTTGAACTTTAGTTTTTAAGTGTATCCGAAATATGTGATAAATCATACTCTGTCCTATTTGATGATTCTTTCTGTTATGTGTTCAAGCCAGGTTTTTAGATAAGCAAGGATTGGGTAATTGTTAAAGCTGAAAAGGATAGAGATGTATACAAGCTGGATATGTCTCAAGTCGATCCTTTAACAGAAACAACTTGCCTAATTGCTAAAGCATCAAATGATGAAAGCCAACTTTGGCATAGACGTCTCGGACATTCAAACTTCAAGAACATGAACAAGGTTGTAGCAGGAAATCATGTCATTGGACTTCCATCCAAGAAGTTTGTAAGGACTGATCACTGCTCAACATGTTTGAAGGGAAAACAATACAGAGCGTCTTATAAGACCAAGCTGATAAACTCAAATTCCAAACCTCTGCAGATGTTACATATGGACCTCTTTGGACCAACAAATGTCAAGAGTATTGGAAGAAAATCACATTGTTTAATTATCATTGATGACTATACAAGATTTTCATGGGTTTTCTTTTTACATGCTAAATCTGAAACGACTGAATTACTAAAAGAATTTATCATTAATGTTGAAAATCAACTAGAACACAAAGTAAAAATAATAGGAAGTGATAATGGAACGGAATTCAAAAATGCTAACATTGAAATGTTTTATGCAGAGAAAGGGATAGCTTATCAGTTCAGTGCTCCAAGAACTCCTCAACAAAATGAAGTTGTTGAAAGGAAAAATAGAACACTGATTGAAGCTGCTCGTTCTATGTTAGCCGATGCAAAGATTCCTATCACTTTATGAGATGAAGCTATATCAACTGTGTGCTTCGTTCAGAATAGAACCTTAATTATGAAAGATAAAATGAAAACTCCTTATGAGTTAATGTTTGGCAGGAAACCAAATATAAATTTTCTAAAATCATTTGGTTTCCAGCCATGATTCTTAATTCATGTGATCAGTTAGGAAAATTTGAAGCAAAATCTGATAATGGATTTTTCGTTGGATACTCATCTGCTAAAGAAGCCTATCGAGTTTATAACTCTAGGACAAATATAATTCTTGAAACATTCAACGTTAAATTTTTTGAAAATTCCTTTCCATCAGTTTCAAATGGTGCTGCTTGGTTATTTGATTTAGATTCACCGTCAAACTCTCTTCAATCTTACTTGTTTAATCAATTGAGCTTTCTTGATTGTACAGGTAAGAAGAGCTCTAGAGGAGATCTTGGATCTTTTAGTGAGGATTCAGATTCTGATGCCCCAGAAGATTCAAGCCCAGATTACCCATTCTTCTCATTTGTTAAGGATTCAACAATAAGATTCAATGACAATGATCAAGCTAATCAAGCTTCAGATCATTCAGTTTCATATGATCAAGAGGGATCACAACCAATTCCTAATGATGATAATGAGTTTGTGCAACCTGAGTCAGGAACATCATCCATCTCTGGTGATACCGTTGATACTGGTAACTTCGATTACTTTATCAACTCACCGACTCAAGTTCCAAACATCAATCCATATTCTTCTAACCTGCTGCATCAGCTCTCAAACTTGAATCAAACAAATCTGGATGTTAATGTTCAAAGTGATGAGATTACAACATCTCGTATTCATAAGAATCATCCAGCATCATAGATTATTGGTCCATTGAATGAGAGAACAACAAGGAGTAAATTAGAACAAGCAAACTTGTACTTATACTCGTGTTTTCTTTCTCAAATTGTTCCTAAAAACGTTACCGAAGCGTTAAAGGACAATGGTTGGATTGAAGCCATGCAAAAAGAACTACTTCAATTCCGCAAACTAGAAGTGTGGAATTTAGTGGAATTACCTGAAGGAGAAAATACCATAGGCACTAAATGGTTGTTTAGAAATAAAACTGATGAGCGAGGGATAGTCATAAGAAACAAGGCGAGACTAGTTGCACAAGGATACACACAGGAAGAAGGAATTGACTATGATGAAGTATTTGCTCCAGTTGCAAGACTCGAATCCATTCGTGTCTTCCTGGCTTATGCATCGTTCATGCAATTCAAGGTGTATCAAATGGATGTCAAAGGTGCATTCTTATATGGTCCAATCACTGATGATATGTATATGAAGCAACCTCCAGACTTTGAGGATGCAGAGTTTCCACATCAAGTGTACAAGCTTACCAAAGCTTTGTATGGACTTCATCAACCACGTAGAATCTGGTATGAGACATTGTCACATCACTTGATCCAACATGGATACACAATAGGGAAAATCGATCCAACTTTATTCATAAAGAATGATAATGATGATCTCTTATGTGTGCAAGTGTATGTTGATGATATCATATTTGGTTCTACTATTCAAAACTATGCAATGAATTTGAAGAAATCATGAAGTCTCGTTTCCAGATGAGTTTTATGGGAGAAATCAATTTCTTCCTTGGACTACAAGTTTAACAATCTGCAGATGGTATATTCATAAATCAAGAGAAGTTTGTTGACAAACTCTTGAAAAAATTCAAACTGCAAGATTGTCAGTCCATAAGAACTCCAGCTGATGTAAACACCAAGATTGAGCCTGATCCTAAAGGAAAAATCAGTAGACCAAACTTTATACAGATCTATGATTGGTTCTTTGATGTATCTTAATACATCAAGACAAGACATAATGTATGCTGTTTGTATCTGTGCCAGGTATCAATCAGACCCGAAAGAATCTCACTTAATTGCTGTCAAGAGGATATTCAGGTATCTCAAAAGCAAACCAGATTTAGGGCTTTGGTATCCTTACGAGGGTAACTTTGAGTTACACGGATATACAGATAGTGATTATGGTGGATGCTGCCAAGATAGAAAATCTACAACGGGTGGTTGTCAGTTTCTTGGTCCCAGATTAGTCTCGTGGCAATGTAAGAAACAAACAAATGTCTCTATTTCAACTACAGAAGCTGAGTACATAGCTACATCAGTAGGATGTTCTCAAATCCTTTAGTTGCAAAACCAACTACTGGATTATGGGTTCAATTTTCTTAAAACACCCCTTTACATTGATAACACTGCTGCTATGTTCATTACAGCTAATCCAGTTCAACTTTCTAAAATAAAACATATCAAAATTCGATATCATTTTCTCAGAGATAACTCTAAAAAAAGTTTAATCATTTTGATTCAAATTGCTAACTAAAAAACAGTTGGCAGATCTATTTACTAAAGCCTTCCTACCAGGACGGTTTGAGTACTTAGTGGAGTCAATTGGCCTTATTAATCATGTGTAAACCTGGTTTCTATGTTCTTGATTTAGTTCTTTGAATCTTATCATGATCAGAACCTCCCTAAACTAAAAGGTCCTCATAAGTGAACCTTTCAAAGTTATTTGCCTGATTGTACTTTGTGTGTGTGTTCTATTTTATAGAAAAACAAAATACAAAAGTAGAAAACTCAAAAATTAATGATAAAAACAATATAAAACAAAAACTCCAAAATAGAGTCTTTCTTTATTTTTCATTTCATTTTTAGGAATGAATCTCTTTTTGCAACATGTGAGAAATGATAGTAAATTAGTGAGATCGGTTGCATACTTCACTCGCTAATAAAGTTTGACATGATCAGATATGATGTGTAAACAACATCATGCTAGTATACTGAAAAAGTAAATTCTTATGATTAAACTAAATCTCTATGCTTGTATGTGTATTCATCTGAGTACTTTTGAGTTGTATTAGCTTATCAGATTGATTGTGTGTTAAATTACAACACTCACACCTGATGGTGATGTGATTAATCATGAGATCTATTACAAGCATCATCTCCCTTCTTTGTTATGAGTCATCATAGACCTGAATGCTAAGATATCCTCTGTTGTAAGTGATTACAGACCTGGATATTCTCCTTTGATGCGAAAGATGCGAATGTGCATAACCCATTCAAATGGATGGTTAGAGTTGATCAAATGGTTATCCATGATCATTCTCTATTACATTAAGTAACACAAGCTCTGGTTATGCATATTTGTCAGGTAATAAGTTGAGACCGTGTGCTTACCTGCATGTCTTGATGATAGTTATCTCTCTAAGTCTTTGTATGAGTCACATCATGTCATATCTAACTCTACCCTAATCAATCCAAGAATTGAAAAAGTAAGTGAGCTGATCTTTTTGTCAAAAATACTCATTTTCTGTCCTTAGATCTTGTGTCTCCTTTGCTGTGATATCACTGACCTGGAACACACTTGATCAGGATTTATTCATTGTCTATGCCTATTCACATTTTATTTTATTTTAATGTACTGATCTTCTCTGATATGATCTCACTGTAGACAATGATTCTATTGTAAATATTAGATTTTGATTCTGCTTTAATTTTGATTTTATGCATGTTTTTTTATGTGCATGCAATTTAACAATGATAAGTGTGATCTTATTGTGTTACCTTGGGAAACTTCTAGTTTTTCAAACTTAAAAGTTTAGGGGGAGTAATAAATATAAGTGTTTTTTCAGAAAATCAAAATAAAAATGTTGAATTGAAAGGATGATGCTATATGTTCAAAGTATGTGTGTGGTTGATAATGTAAAATTTTGATGATGATAAAATGAACCTATATAAACGTGCATGTGGAAAAGATTCTTACAAATGTTGAAAACAAGAAAATTTGTTTATTTTGAGACTAAAATGAAGGGAAAATTAATTTTGAAAATTTAAATAAAAATAAAAGGGGTTAAAATGATATAAATGAAAATTGAGGGTCAAAAATGTAATTTTGTGGGAAAAATTCAAAATCCTGAAAATTGTTTGAATATTAGTACATGAACAATGCTAATAAGTCTAAACAGTGTTCGGATGAAAGATGTGAAAAATGCAAGTGTTTTGAACATCATGCGTCTAAACAGTGACCATAAGTCCTTTTTAGGTGTATGAAGAGTTTTTAGAATTTGTACAAGTATTTAGACGGTTCTTATAAAACCATGCGTCTCAATAGTTGTCAACCGTCTGAGAAATCAGTCAAATTGGTTAAGTGTTAGACGGCTAATCATTCCCATGCATCTACATAGTACCAGACGGTTTTTGTAAAATGAACCAAGTGTTGGACGTTTCTATAGATACATGTGACTGAACAGTGCTCAACCGGATGAACAGTTCTCAACTGGCTAAACAGTTCAGAACCATCTGAACAGTTCCCAAGCGGCTGAACAGTTGTCATGCGTCTAACCCCAAACGTCTAAACAGTGCTCACCCGTCTTAAATTTTACACTTAGTATATAAAGAACACTTCTCATTTTTCCATTCATTGACAACCCACAGTTTCAAACACTTAAACTCTGTTGATTCATTTTCACCCCTTTCACTTAAAATCGTCAATTTGTTCTTGAAATATTCTTATTCAAAAGTGTATATGAGTGATTTGCGAGTGTAAGTTCAGTGAATAATTCATTAAATTTCAAGTTTGAGACTCAGACTAGGTCAGTCGGTTCTAGTCTGTTCAGACGTTTGAACCCTAAAATTTGAAAAGTTTCGAAAATGATGAATCAAACCGATAAAAGAACTGAAATTGTTCATATATTATTGATGTACATTGAATTTCGAACAACTTGACATATGGAACTGGTGTTTTCATGAACATGGAGTTCAGGGTGTTCATCTTCGTTCAAATGAGGAAGATGAACAGTTCAAATTTGTAAATATTTTTTAATAAAAAATTAATTAATTAATTCATAAGAACTTAATTGAAAATTAACTTTGGTCAATGTTAAGTGAATTAATATGTTTTAAAACAATAATACAACAAAGTGTAATCAATATGATTTTGACAGAATTTTAATTAATTCTAGAAAATGATTACTTACACTTGATGTTAAATAAAACCTAAGTGTTTTAAAAAATAATAATTCATGTATATCAAGTCAAGTTTAACACAATCAAATCATTTCAAATTCATCATCATAACTAAATTTGTGTGTTTGTTTGTGCGGATGGCAGAACTAAAGTTTGAGCCAAAGCATAATGTGGCTGCATTCTTAGATGAAGATAGTAGAGAAGCCACTGGATATGAAGAAATGATTAGATTCTTACTGAGGACTAAATACGTCTATGCAATGTGTGCAAGGCCTCTGATTCATGCAAGACTAATTAAAAGATTCTGGAGAACAGCCGATGTTGAAAGAGATAAGGCTGGGAATAAAGTGGTGAGAGCATTTATCACTCATGATAGAATGCTTGAAGTCTAAGAGCAAGCCATAAGGATAGCTCTTAGACTTGGAGAGAATGAATCTAAATATTTAACCGAGAATACATTCAACGAATATAGGGATGTATTCTTACAGATGGGTCACCCTGATCATTTTCCAAAGAAGCAATTCTATAGGGCAAGGGTGTATAATCACTAGAAATTACTTTGCTATATCTTTCAGCAGTGCATGTCCAAGAGGAGTGCTGGATGGGATTCATTCCCTGTGGACATTGCATCACCCGTCATTGCTTTAGCAACAAACAGGAGATTCAATATTGCTAAATGGATGATGAATGGATTCATCTTTAACTTAGAAAGTGGAAGGAGACATAAGTACTTGATGTATCCTAGGTTCCTTCAACTGCTGATTAATAAAGATAATCCTGATCTATATGTTGATGGTGTGGAAGGTGATAAATTGCAATTGGAGCACATGTCTAAAGTAGTTTACAAAACACTTGCAGTTATCACAGGTGCCCCAAATATTCCACTTTTTGACTACGTAAAGAATGTTACAATGGATAATGTGGATGTCAAGCAACAACACTTTCATTTGACTGAAGATGAACCTATAGACCTAAATGATCTATTTGAAGATGTTGTGGATGAGGTGGTTGATGATACTGATGATGAAAATGAAGATGATGAGGATGATGATGCTACTAAGAGCTCATCAGAAGAAGATGATGATAGTGATGATGATGATGGTGCTGATGGTGCTGCTGAAGCACATCACTCAGTTAGCAGTGACAGAACTGCTTCTGATCTTGTTACTGAGACCCATGACTTTGGTGAAGGAACATTTGCTGGTGTTATTCATGAGGAAACTATGAATGAAGCACAAGATGAAGAAGTAGATGTAAATGTGCATGCTGAAACTACTATGCATGATGAATATTCTCAAAATCAAACATTTGACTTTTATTTTATGAAATCAATGCTTTCAGAGCCTGTTTTTCAAGGCCCAGCTCATGAAGAAACTAAAGATATACTAGTTATTACAGCACAAAACGTGACTGTACAGACTAAAGACATCTTGTATGAAATCGTGGTTATTTCTGAAATGATTCCAATTGATTCGAAAAGATTTCTGTGATGGAGAAAGGGAAAAGAAAACTAGATGATATAAAAGATACAGTTCTGCCTGAATCTTCTACTAAATTGCAAAGGATTGAAAAGGTTGGTGAGGAAGAGATGCAAGGCGATCAAGAGCAACTTATTCAAGAGAGAATTGGTGCTTTAGAAGACATTGAAGAAGAATAGAGTGATGACTGGTACGATGAGGTACTAGATGATGAAGACATAGATGAAGCTCAATTTGAAACAACTCTCTCTACATTTGAGCAAGTTCAAGAACATGGTGAAATTGCTCAAGATTTTGAAGAGAGATATAATTATCTTGTGAAGATAAAATACAATAGGGTATTTTTGGATGGGCTGACAGTTTCTCAAATCAATGATGAATATGAGAAGTGTATAGCTGCTGAGTTAGTCACCCCAATCGATCCCAATGAGATTGTCATGGAACATGGCAAATGGAATCGAGCTCAGGAGAGCATAAATATTAAAGAAGTACCCAGATCAGAGCTGCACCATCCAGACCTAGAAGAAATGAGTATTCCAGCTTTAAGGTCTTGGTTGCAGGCTCGAAATTATCCATGGAAGAGATTAAAACAGCTTCAATCTGCATCATTAAGAAATCTTGTCAAAAGCTTCTAGCAAACTAAGAAGCGATCTAACAAAATAATTATTCTAGATACTTACAATCCTCAGTATTTGGATATCATAAAGAGGACAAGAACTTTAAAGCCTCAAGAGATCAAACAAATGGCACAAAAGACTAGTGCTCATGAGAGTAAAAAAGAACTGATCAAGATGTTCTCTGATTTAGAAAAGCAAGCTTATAAAGCTTCCATTGAAC
Source organism: Flaveria linearis (assembly GCA_024085815.1). Lineage (NCBI taxonomy): Eukaryota > Viridiplantae > Streptophyta > Magnoliopsida > Asterales > Asteraceae > Flaveria > Flaveria linearis. Next base: position 48,930,344 of record CM044005.1, read on the forward strand.
CGAAACAAATATTTGATAGTGCTATATCTACAGGTGACTTGGTAAGAAATGTCTTACAAAAAGGACAATCAGTTGCTGAATTGTTGAATGCAATGATTGCTCTGGATTTTACAAAGCAACTCAAGATCATTAGTGCTATATCTACAGGTGACTTGGTAAGAAATGTCTTACAAAAAGGACAATCAGTTGCTGAATTGTTGAATGCAATGATTGCTCCGGATTTTACAAAGCAACTCAAGATCATTGTATGGAAGTTTGACGATGTGTTTGATGCATTTTTTATTAAAAGAGTAAATGCGGTTTGTGATGTCTATCATTTATACTCTAGCATCATTAAACTTCTGGTGTAGGATTTGAAAGAATTAAACAAAGTACCTATGATTAATCCGTATGGATCAAAACGAGGTGGTATGTTTGTAGAACTTTTGAGAAGAGGATTAGCAAGAACAAGTAATTTCCTTCAAACTCGATGTGATCAGGAAGATAAGGAATACTTTTCTACGCTAAAGAAGAATAAAAAGATAAGGGGGTTACAGTCTAAAGAAGAACATTTTATGGTTGAATATTGTGACCAATATTTTGAAAGGGTTACAACCCCGGGATTAAAAGTGATAGATGGCACCCAAAAGTCCAAACCGATTCTTTGATGGTTCTATAACACAGAGACTTTTGAGCTTAAACTGGTCCGTAATCTCGAACACTGGGATGAGGACATGATTACACTTTTTGGTGCTTTTGAGCTCAAATTACTTCATCCAAGTTATATTTCGTTTCTATCGGTACAAAAGTTTGAGAAGGTGTCTCCTGATGTCGCTGAACAAGATAAGAAATATTTTCATTCCATCATTAACGTGATGAATGCAGCTACGAAAAGTATCTCTGTGAAAAGCCCTTGCATATGCCAACATAGTTAAGAAAGACATAAAAGATATAGAGTTCATGCGCATCTCGAGAAAAGGTGTATTGGAAGTATACTCGAAGGAAAGCTTAAAACCTATCGAGTTATACGCCAATATCGACATCACTGGACTATCAAAAGAGACTTTGGAAAGAATGATCCAAATGGAGATAAAAACAAATGATTCACGAGCTGAACAGGGAATTCTTGCAGGTAAATTCAAGTCAGCAATTGCTAATGCTTAGAAGGAACAAGAGTTATTCAAAAAGAAGTCGATGTTTAAAGTCAAAGAATAACCAGAAGACTTCTTTGAAGATTAAAGATGAATGTGCTGGATGAAGACTGAAGACCAGATGAAGATAAGAAGATAAAAGAAGAAAAAGAAAACAAAAGGACTGAAGACTGAAGATTTTGAAGTCCGAAGACAATGTCAATCTTAGGGGGAGTATTGTTAGTACTTCTTGAAAGATTAACATTTTGTCTTTATGTGTCTTTTTATCTTATTGTAATAGTATATGGACTAGTCTTGTAATTAGTTAGTTCTTTTTTCTATTTATTAGTAGTATATATAGCTTAGAGATGTGTAGGTTAGATATACGAATCTGCTACTTACACGCATTGTAATTGTCTTTGCTATTATCAATAAACTCTTTGAATTTTGTTGATATTGTGCTTTGATTTGATTACTTTGCTTGCGTTTTCATTGAATTGTTAGCTAATATCATCACAGATCAATACATTTGATCCTATCATGAATGTATGTGAGAACCAAGTTACCTGAGTTTCTCTAATCGAACCTAAAATATGATAAAATCAGTTGCAGGTCACTCGTTGAAAGAATAAGGCATGGGTTCAAATTAGACAAACATACCGACAATCATTCTTGAACTGTCTTGGCTATCAAAAACATAAAATTATGAACTATGCATCAGTGTGATCTCACTAACTTTTCGATGTTTAATTATATCTTTGTGCTTTAGTATATCTTGAAAATGTGATCTCATGATTAAATCATTTCTTGGTTCTCAAATTATTAACAAAAATATATGTATATATTATTTTTAGGTTAGAGTCTTATGATTAGATTTTGTTAGTATTAAATTTCTTGTTTAGTTATTAAAATTATTTTTCAAGTCTTCCATATCATGCTATTGAAATGATATTACATTTTTCATGCATTTCATGGGAAATTGCACACACAAACGAACATGGTTTCGCTTGTTTGTATTCTCACATAAACAGGGTTTTATTTGTATTGTTGAAATGATCGAACAAGAAATGTGTAGAACGTGTTTGTGATTGTGTTATAGATTTTTGCTGCAAATGACGTCCGATCATCAGCTGAGCAAAGTAACTGACCACAGAACTTGTTCTTTAAGTTTGTAGAAGATAACGAGCTAGGATTCCTCCTACATCTTCTGAAGCATTCAAGTATAGAGAGTTGGAAAAGTTGTTCATGATCATTGACAAAAGATGGACACAAAGAGAGGGAGCATACAAAAAAGGGGAGCTTGTAAGATGAAAGATCTTCAGCAACAGATCATCAATCTAGGGGGAGATTCATGATCATTTTAATTGACTTATTGGAACTGAAGATGATTCAAGATGTTGATAATGATAGAGTAAGGGGGACTATTGTTCGGTCTAAAAAGTATAGTCTATATTGTCAACATAGTCAAAGTCAACAAAAGTCAACATCACAGTCGAAGTCATCGGAAAAGTCAAGCAGAAGCGTTTGAGACGAAGAACCGAGATGAGCCGTTGAAGATATATTTGACTAGGAGTTTTATTGTTAATAAATATATTTTGTGTCAACAAAATATATTTAATCTTGTTTTAGTCATTTTTATGCTTTATTTGTATTTTTCCCTATTAGTTCAAGTCTAGGGGATTAATGTGTTATTAGTGAGTATTATATTCAATATAAATAGTTACGTTGTAATTAGGGTTTAAAAAAGCTTTAATGAGCTAGATTTGAGGGTTTTCCATGTAAACAACATCTTATGCAAATCAAATAGATCAAATGGGGTTTTTCATTGATGTTCTTGAGTGTTCATCCAAGTTCTTCATATTTTATCATTTTGATCCAAATCTTTATTGTTATTTGATTAATTCAAGTGCTCTTGGGATTAACAAGGATTTATAGAAATCAATACAAACCTCCAATCATAAATTGGTACTATGATAAGACCTACTTTGAAGTGGTGTTAGAAAGAAAGCTAGAAGGCAAAGAAGCAACCGACATAAAGCTTTTTGACCATGTTGAGATAAAGCTTCTTCATCCATCATATGTCTTATTTCATTCAAGGGAGATTGTTGTTATTTCATTCACATGCTAAGAATTTTGGGCACTGTGTATGTAAATGATACTCTCAAACAAATATTAGAAACCAATCAGCAACCATTAACACACATAGAAGGCATAACAGGCATGAGAATATCTGAAAACAAAAATCTTGAGATCTTGAAGGGCAATCATGTTGTGTTGGTACACATGTCCCTAGTTCCAGTTCTAATGTACATATATGTTTAATGACTTTCATTTTGTTACACTGATGTAATCATTTAATATTTGTAATGAAAAATTCTTGACTGAATGAATATGTGTTATTGAATGTCTTGTATCTTTATATTAGTGTTTATTACACATATATATGAACATGTTATATGGGTTTATAGTTGTTATACATAGTTCTGTGTCAATAAAGATTCAGGAATGTGTTTAACTAAGTCTTATGACCCAGTCGCATGACTGAACCATGCGTGTGAGCCAGTCGCATGACTGAGTCATGCGAATGACTCAGTCGTACGAATGATTCAGTCTTATGGTTCATACATACGTATGAATGGAACGTATGACTCAGTCACATGACTGAGCCATACTCATGGCTCAGTCATACGAATGAAGACTGTAACCTATAAATACCTCTTAGTTCGTGGAAAAACGTAACAGTTCGAGAATTCACAACCCTAGCCGTCCCAGAATGTCCAAGTCGTCCCTTCCAACTTCATAGAGCGTTTCTGATCATTCCAAATCAATTCCTAACATTTTCTAATCGTTAGTTTTGATCAGATTAACGTTCTCCCTGATTGGATCGCCAATCAAATAGGATTCCGTACTATTTGACATGGTTTCACGTAGATTCGGTTAGTACCAGTTCGTACTCGGTCCTAACAAGTGGTATCAGAGCCTTGGCTCTCGATTCTATGTGGATTCAATCACGTTTTTTGCAAAAATCAACATTTTTCAATCAAAGATCCGTTCTTTTTGCATTAAAAATTTGATTTTACGAGTGCATGTGTTCAAAGTTTGTATTTTTCGAGTTCTAGCCATCTAGGGTTTTCAAAATCGTGTTTTTAGTCGAATCGAGTGAAAATTTTTGAAAGATTTCGAAGTCAGACGTCTCTATCGCACGATTGATTCAATTGTACGACTGAACTTCATACGCACAGCTCATTCGCACGATTGGTCCAATCGTCTGTTCATTCGCACGTTTAAGCTCGTTCGTTCGGTTCAGCTCAGTCGTATAGTTCATTCGTATGACTGAACTCATACGCAAAGTTCATTCGTACGACTGGACTCATATGCATAGATTCATACGCACGGTTGACCTCAATTGCACGTGTGAATTCAGTTGCACTTTTCAATCACACGGTTAAGTCTCATTCGCATTTCCCAGTCGCATCAGTCAGTAAGATTGTCAAGTTATTAAGACTAAGTCATCATGGACGAACATCACTTTGCTTTTTCAGCTGGGAAGGATTCCGGAATTTAGAATCTCCTGCTTTTGGAAAATGAGATCAGAAATCACAACAAACCAGCGAAGCTTTTGACACTTGACGAATATCCTCAATGGAAGCAACGGTTTGAAATTTATTTAAATGTGGTGGACACCAACTTATAGAGCACAATTAAGACTGGCTACACTATGCCAGTTGGAGCTGATGGTGTTCCACTAACTCTAAGTGGTTTGAATGAGGCGTAAAAGGTTGCGTACAATGCTGAGAAGAAGGCCTATGCATTATTGACACAGTCCATCCCAAAAGATATTTTCCATCAGTTCTTAGAGCACAAGCAGTGCAAGAAGTTATGGAAGGCTCTAGAGAAGTGTATGAAGGAAATGCAACGCTTAAGTCTCTAAAGGCTAAAGCTTTGAAGAAGGAATTTGATAACTTCTCGTCAATAGAAAATGAGAGTCTGGACGACATTATCGATCGCTTCTATCATTTGATGAGTGAACTGCACACTCATAGAGTTAAAACGTCAATGGAAGATAAGGTATCTAGTCTGGCTGATGGTTTACCTAATAAGTGGGATTCATTTGTTTCCACTTTGAGACATAATAGGGTGCCGTAAGCATTGGATATTAATGACTTTATTATGAAACTAAGAGAGGAAGAGCTACGAAAAAAGTACAAGTCCAAAAAGGGAACCTACACTCAGAATCCGTCTCTATACAATGTGGCTCCTACTACTGCATCTTCAAGTGTACCCTTACAGACTACTTTTGTGTCTAACACATCTGCAAACGTTCAAAGTGCATCGTCAGGTTATGAGTCAGGTGGTTCATCAAGTGTTCAATACACTTCTGCAGAAGCCCAACCAATGAAGTTAACGACAGAATCTGAGCAAAGTAACTGTGGAAGTTGCTAAGGAGCATATGGATTTACTTGCTGATGTGGTCCATTCGTATCATGGGTTAGTAGCAGGGAAGATTGGTAACTGTCACTTGACAGATGAAGATTACGAGCAAGTGGATGAAACCGAGCTAGAGAGGATGGATATCATGTGGGCTCTAGCTAGTGCCGTGCGAAGAGCTAAGAAATTCGTCACGAAAATGGTAGAACCAGGTGGCCACAAAGGATACTACTTTTGGATTTGACAAGTCAAAGGTCACCTGTTTCAACTGTGGAGAAAAAGGCCATTTCAAGAGAGAGTGTGTTAAACCTAAGAAAATAGGAAATGGTAACCCGTTTTCATCAACCAACAGACAAGAAAAAGACAAGAAGATAGCTCCAACAAGTCAAGACTCCAAAGCAATGGTGGCACAAGGTGATGAAGGTCAAGACTGGTCTTTTCCCTTCTTATTTGACGGTGAAGCTAATATCGTGTTGGTTGAGGATCTAAACGACGACTCAGCAAGTGAGGGGGAGAACTTGGCTGAGTTTAATACTGTTGATGTAAATGACTCAATGGCTGCTGTTGATCATCTGGTAGAGGATGAACTGAATGATGCTTCTGAAACTCACCAGGAATCCTAGGTTGCATTTGTTGCTAGCACCTCAAACTCTGCACAGGTAGAATCTAATGAAACCCTATTTGATAAACATGATTGTGTTGAAAGCAATCAGTTTAGGGAATGCATTGATTTAAAATTTACTAGGTTATTTGAACATAATGATAACTTGGTAAATGTCTTAGAACTTTGCACTGAGGCTAACAGAGTGTTGAAGCAAAATGAAAGCAGTTTTAAAGAGAAAATTGAATTATTGAGAAAACAACTAAGGGAAACCGAGGTTGTGGCTTTTAACCAAGAAAATGACATAAAGTCTTATTTAAATTCAATTGAGGAAACTAAAAAGGAAAAAGCCATCCTTCAAGTGGAAAATGAGTCATTAAAACAAGACTGCATAGTTTAGCTAGTTCCTCACATATCATAAAAAACTTGGTTAAAGAAAGAAACAATGGGGAAGGGATTGGTTATAAAGTTGTGCCTCCACCACATGAGATCCTTTTGAACACAAAACAACACCCTGTTAACAATAATCTTATCAAGGATCATGTGGTGACTACTCCTTTGGTCAGTGATCCTGACACTGCAGTTAAATCTGCACCTCAGTTGACTGATCAGAAGGCATCAACTTCGGGCACAGAGGATGATGTCTTAATTAGGGACTAGGTGGTAGAGGATGATCATGTGCCTCTTGGTTTGGGATCACCGACTGTTGTGTCAATCCAAAATTTTCAAAAACAACTCAGTCTAAACCGGTCAAGCAAGATTTCAACAATGTGAAAAGACAAAACAAACAAAGCGTTAAACAAATCAAATTTGTCAAAGAAGGTGAAAAACCAAAGGTTAAGACCAAAAGAAGCAATCCTAAGTGTACTCCCCACCTCATCAAAGATCTCCTAGTCACGCTAAGAGGAGATCATGCTATAACTGTGGACAAAGAGGACACATTTCTTCATGCTATCCTCGCTATCAGACACCTAGACGTAAAATTGAATTAGTTCAGGAAGTTAAACCTATTTTTTCAAAACAGAGGTCTAAAACACCTGCTAGGTCTTACACCCCTTCCCAATACCAAAGACAACACAGATAAGCCACAGGCAAGTCTGTGATGCCTGAGGCAAAACCTATTTTTGAAAATAGGCCTAAAGTTCAAACTGTTAATCAGTCATCGGTTTACCACAAACAAGCCTTACACAAGGATGGAATGTGGAAAGCTAAAACATTTGATGTGTTTGATAGTGGTGATAAGAAGAAGAATGAGGTTTCTCCAACTCCAAATGGACAGTGGGTGGAGTTTATGACGTGCGATGCCTCTGGGAAACCCAAGCCTGTAAAGGCTTTGGTCCCCCTCCTTAACTAATCTTTTTCTGTTTTTATGCAGGTTGTCCGCTACAGTGCTTCTACCAACACATGGATTATTGATAGCGGGGCATCTAGGCACCTGACTGGGAATCACTCTCTCCTTTTCAATGTCAAACAAATTAAAGGGGGACATGTTTCCTTTGCTGGTAACAAAGGTGGGTACATCACAGCTCAAGGAGAAGTAGGTAATGGGAAGGTAAAATTTGATAAGGTAAATTATGTTCAACAGTTAGAGAACAATTTACTTTTAGCTTCTCAGATATGTGACAAGGGCGTTAAGGTTATGTTCGACAATACAAAATGTTACATTCTGAAGAAGGAAATGGATATCCCTGAGGAGCAGGTACTAATGTCAGCTTCAAGATACAATGATTTGTACGTCTTGGACATGTCTAAAGCTTCTACAACTGAGTCCACTGCTCAGTGCTTCTTATCAAAGGCAACGGAGAAGGAGTCCATTTCATGGCACAGGAGAATGCGACACATAAATCCTCGGAAGATGAATCATCTGATTCAGAACAACTTAGTTGATGGAGTAACTATTCAGAACTTCCAACTTCCGGATTTTTGTATCTCATGCATGAAATGAAAGCAGACCAGGAAATCTCACAAGTCCAAGAACGTCAATTCTATTGAGATGCCCCTGGAGCTTCTGCATATGGACCTGTTTGGTCCTGTCAGCACAAAGAGTATAGCAGGAGACTGGTACTGCTTCGTAGTTACTGATGACTACTCGAGATTTTCATGGGTGATGTTTCTGAAAGCTAAATTAGAGACATTTGAATCGTTCAAAGTGCTCGTGACTACACTGGAATCTTTGTAAAAACTGAAGGTAAGGAAGGTTCGCTCAGACAACGGGACTGAATTCAAGAATCAGTGGATGGATGCTTTCTGCACAGAAAAGGGGATTGTTCATCAGTTGTCCTCCGCATACATGCCACAGATGAATGGAGTTATTGAACGCAAGAATATGAGCTTGATAGAAACGGTAAGGACGATGTTGGCAGATTCAAAGCTGCCAGTACAATTCTGGAATGAAGCAGTTGCCAATGCATGCTACACTCTTAACCGTGTATTGTTAGTCAAGCGACATGGTATGACTTGCTATGAGTTGCTTCAGAAATGCAAACCAAATCTGAGTTATCTGGAACCATCCGGGGCACCATGTATATTACAGTAAGGATAGTACACAGGCGTCGTGTTACTTGGAACACCAAAAAGATTTTCCATATTTGCAATGTTTAATTTAAATCACAGGAAATCGTAAGTCTAACAAATCTAAGTCAAGCATATTGGAAAAATGATAGTATGCTTGTCTGTTACTATAATTACACAGAGAAAGTAGGTCTAGGGAGGTGCTAGTCCATTATACGATGTGTCGGTAGGTTCAACACAAAGACTAGTAGACATCATTGGTGATTCACTTAAACCCGAATCCATCAACAAGTTGTGGGTTCCCATGGTATCCCTAGTTTGCACAATCAATCAATTTCCCAAAAGTGGTGTGGAGCAATTGAATGCCATAAATGTGTGTAAAGACCCAAAAAAACAGAGCAAAAGATGACAAAAGTAACTGCTAAAATATATATTAAAGTATATTGCTCCAAGAAGAAGATAGGTCTTGCGCCTCTCTGCTGTGCGATGGAACTGACCTGAGGCTTAGTATAACCTATCCGTTCTAAGAATTCACTATGGTTTGCGCCTCTCTTCTGTGCGATGGCACTGACCTGAGGCTTTGCATCTCTTTGAAAGCTCTTAGAACCAAAATCTCCTTAACCACCGGACTGCTCAAAATCTCCAAAGGAAGATTGATTACCATATACTAGTGGGATGCACAAACACTTGTTGGTCAAATCCACTTAATTATCACTGATGTGTGTCAAAATCTGTGTATGGACATAAGGGGACAAGTATACCGATAATCGTCGTGACTGCACCACCTGATGTTCAAAATCAATGTGTGTTACATAACAGACCAAACATGATTTCCAGTTGGCGCTTAGAAGTCTTAGATGAATGAGAAACTGTGATCTGTAAATATGTAGTTTCCTTTACAATATATCAACAAAAAGTTCCAAGAAATTACGTTCATGTCTGTCTGATTCCATATGAATCTGTCTTAGAAATGAAGTTAATGCTAATAGACTGTTCTTCTTAGGGGGAGAATCATTTTAAAGTGAATTTTAAAATGTCTTCAACTCTACCCAAGCAAAATCACAAAAATATGCTTATTTCAGTAATTTAGTTAAGTGTTTCAAGTTTTCAAGTTTTTTCTGTTTGTAGTGTGTTAGTGTCAGGCTGTGCAACAAGATGTATCTCTATGAATGTCACAAAAGGAACTGAACGTTAATCTTGAATCACCTGTTTCTAAAGAAAATTAAAAGGATCACGTCTGAGGTGATCATCAGTTTTTGTTCTTAAAATAATCACGTCTGAGGTGATTAACGGGTTTTCAAATTTTAAAAGGGTCACGTCTGCGGTGACAAAATGCATTTAATGTTAAAAGGATCACGTTTGAGGTGATCAAAGGTTCTTTTAGTTAAAATGGTCATGTCTGAGATGATCGAATGCTCAAAATGTTTTATCAACTGTTAAAAGGGGCTAAGTGTCAAATGGTCATAAAGTCAAAAATCATAAGTATGAGCCATTCGCATGACTGCACCATGAGTATGGACCAGTCGTACAATTGGACCATACGTATGAACCCAATCGTACGATTGGAGGTGACCGACTGTGACAGTCGAATGAATGACCCTCAATCTCATGATTGGAAGTTACCGAATAGGCCAGTCACATGACTGAACCTCAGTCGCACGGTTCAAGTATGCGACATGATTGGAGGAAACCCTAGTATAAATAGAGGGGGAGTCGGTCGCAGTTGTTCATTCACTCCAATCATCCACTCAAACGCACGACTTAACCTCATGAGAGAACATACGTCTAAGCCCAGTCGCATGACTCAGTCGTACGTATGAGCTCATTCGCACGACTAGATCTCAGTCGTACAGTTCATTAGCATGACTGAACATAAGTTTTCAAGTTCATTGAATCAAAATATTACTCATTGACACTTACTAATATTTATTTATTTTGTGTCACAGATGGCGAGTCGTTGGACTATGAGCACAAAGCATACCATTTCTGCTCATCTTGATCTGTCATCACGCAACGTAGCTGAGTTCTCCGGTATCATTACTTTTCTACGGAGATCGAGGATCTTCCGTGCAATCTCGACACCATGCACACTGTACCGATCAGTTCAGCAGGATTTCTGGAAAAGCGTGTAATCGACAGGTCCTCCGAGCCCCATCGTATCAGGAGTTCCTTCTCTAGGGAGGCTATAGGGATCATAGAGAATGATCTCAGGAATGTATTAGAGTTTAGAGATGATGCTGATTGCCCCACACTACTGCATCCCCTTACTGTTCAAAGATGTTTTCTGAGGGCTAAGTACTCGGGGGACATCAACGCAGGTGTGCTCAAAAAGAGCAACCTGTGCCCCCAACTTAAGTACTTAGCCCATGTGCTGCTGAAGTGCATTGCATCGAGGAAGGGAGGCTTTGACGAGCTATCCGATCAGATGCAGAACACGTATGTAGCGTTGGTGCTGAACATTCCGCTCAGCTTCTCGAGGATGATCTTCAACTACTTGGTGGAGAACATCGAGGCAAAGGGAAAGGAAGGATTTTGCATTTACCCTTGCTTCATGCAAATGATCATCGATCAAAAGCTTCCGTCGCTGCCAAAGGAGAAGGAGGACGCCATGGTCCTAGAGGTGATGGATGATACCACCCTCGGACGGATTAAGGTGTACCGGGGCGAGCAGGTCAAGCCCCCCGTAAGGTGACTGTTTGGGCATCTGGCTCGGGAGGAGTATGTGGCGCCAACTAGGCAAAAGTGGCGCCATGATGACAGTGATTCGGACACAGAGCAGATTGTACTCCCGGTTGACGACTCGGATGACGATGACATTGGTGATGGAGGAGATACCATCCCCTCTCAAACTAGGGCCACTGCTACTGATGTTACATCTCCACCATCTACCCGAGGAGGTACAGAGACTGCTGGATTCCATCAGGATTTCTAGCCTGATGAGGAGGAGGAGTCAGACGAGGAGCCTCTGGGGCGAACGTTGGGGAGTCGGGTCGTAGCCACTAAGAGAGCCGTTAGGGCGGTTGGTGGATGCCAGGGTGAGTCTGGGGAGGCTACTTCTGATCCATCTTACTCCCCAGACCAGCCAGTAGCCAAGGGGAGCCTCCGTGTCAAATGGGACACGGAAGAAGAGGATGGCTCAGCCTTATGAGAAGAAGGGGAAGAGGCCCAGATTTACACTTCTTACCACCACCTCTACCACTACAGCCACCACCTTTCCCACTACAGCCACCACTACTACTACCACACCTCCACCTTCCACTGCTACACCCCATATTTCTTCACCCATTCATTCACCACCACCCATATTCACCACAGCCACGACTACCACCACCAGCCACCTAGCCGGATCATCATCCCATCCCACATTCCCTACAGGATCATCCCTTCCTCCCATTAGAGTGGAGGAAAAGCTTTCAGCACTGAACCGTATGGTGCCGAAGTGTAAGGCCCCGATCTCGGGCACCTCACAGTTGGTTATTCATTGCACATAATGATATATTTTACTACTATTTTAAAAAACATTGCAGCGGAAACATTCGAGAGATACATCTCATTCCATCATAAAAGCTTTTGCAAAGCGATACATCGTTTGTCATTTACAAAATAGTCATAAACAGTGACTTTTAGTGGTAAGAGGATTCCTTATGTAATCCCGTTTATTTGAATCCTCAACAAACACCACCTTTGTTTTCTAAATACATTCAACATTACATATTACAAAAATATTAACAAAGAAATGGCATCCTAAAAGAGCTGAGTAGCCGCCTCGTGCTATCCTCAGTAACACTACCTGCCAACTGGAAACACATAAAAAGTCAGCGTTGCTGAGTGAGTTCTAGTTTTATAATTAAACATACTTTTCTTTCGGTAAAACCATTTTTACATACATGTGATCACATAACATACGTACACGTAGATAATATTATTATTATCTTCATCATTCATTCATTAGCTTACATTCGTGTACAGTTCATCGTTATCATTCATGTTCGTTCATGAACTCCTTCTTTCGTTCATACATTTCTTCCTTCATTCATACATTCATTAAGTTCATCCGTACGTTCATTACATTCAGTGACATGTACTATACCCCAAACATCATACAATACAGCTGGTGCTGGACCTGTGGTAATCAACCACGAACGTTGTGCACTAATGCTGATCCAGTCACCTAGGGTAGGTACATGCACCACTTATCTTTCCACTTTCTTTCTGGATCAATGCCATATGCTATACCCCGAACATTGTGCACTACTACGGGTGCTGGACCTGTGATGATCAATCACGAACGTTGTGCAGTACTGCTAATCCAGTCACCTAGGGTAAGCGGCAAGGATCCCATACATATGGTCAATCAAAAAGACTGACCCCAATGTGCATCCATCGGGGTAGCTAACCCGCACACCGTTGAGCTAACACCTGCCAGGGGTGTGCACCTCCATACATTTTCTTGCAAGCCTTTCTTACAATCATTCGTTCATTCATTAATGCATGTATTCATTCATCATGTTCCTCTTTCATTATCTTTCACTTTACGTTTCTTATTACTTTCGTTTCATTCATTAATCATACACATAAGTCACGGAAAGATAAAAATGTATCGAAAACAAGGAACATTGATATTTACAGATCATCAGTCTTACCATCATATAGGGCTACATCATACTTATCATACATACATCATGCATATACTGACAATACTATCTCTCTCCTCATACACCACAGCCCTATTTGGGCGATTGGACATACTTCAGTCGCATGGCCTCCACGCGACTGAATCATGCGATTGGGCACTTAAGCGAATGAACATACAATCGTGTGAATGGACCTCCTATCGTGCGAATAAACACTATGCGAATGGGCTTCTATGTGACTCAACCCTCAATGGTGCGACTGAACAACTATGCGACTGGACCTATGCGACTGAACTCCCAGTCGCATGACCTGTCGTGCGACTAAATCCCCAGTCGTGCGACTGAGCCTCAGTCGTGCGATTGGACGTCAGTCATTCCTCAGTCATGCGACTGGCCCTTCAGTGGCCTAGCCCTAACTAGGCAGCGACTGGAGTTCATCCCGAACTGCAGCCGCGACATACGGCCTTCAAACTCTTCCAAACTCATTTCCAGCCCAAATTAGCCCTCCTAAACCTTAGGGAATCATACTATGACTTCATGCAAGCACCTAAAAGTCCAAAAATCGCACTCTAAACACATTACATACAATCACACCCAAATGGTTCAAACTCCTACATTTCAAATCGGGTTTACATGTGTTCCAGCCACAAAATCATGTGAAAACAAGTAAATGAGGGGTCCTACAACTCACACAAAGAAGAAGAAGATGAAGAGATTCGTTTAGACTAGTCACTCGACAAGTTTCGAGCCCGAATCACCACTTTCTCTCTTTTTCTCTTCTTTTTCTCTTCTTTCTTTCTCTGCTCTTTCTTTTCACTGAGTTTTGCAAGTGTGGAGAGGGGAGATGGCTGCCCCTCCTTTATAGCTACAGTCCAGTCGCCTGAGCTCTAGGCGACTGGACATTCAGTCGCATGAACACCATGCGACTGGACCTCCAGTCGCATGAGTTCCATGCGATTGAACCTTCAGTTGTCCGAACATCATGCGATTGGTCCTCCAGTCGCATGAGTTCCATGCGACTGAGTCTCAGTCGCATGATAGTCCAAAAGTCAAACTTCCGGGTGTTACAAGTCCACCCCCTTATTTAGGTTTCGTCCCTGAAACCTGTTATTCCTCGAACAATCGTGGGTAATGCTGCCTCATCTCTTCTTCGGTTTCCCACGTTGACTCGGATCCCTTCCTGTGCTGCCACTGTACACGCACAAGAGGAACCACCTTATTTCTCAGCCTCTTCTCCTTTCGATCGATGATTCCCACTGGTTGCTCCACATAATTGAGCCGTTCGTCTACCTCGTTATCCTCCAGTGGGACAATCATATCCTCGTCCGCCAAACACTTCCTCAGATGAGATACGTGGAAAGTTGGGTGAATTCCACTTAACTCATCTGGTAGCTCTAACCTATAGGCCACCTCTCCTACTCGAGCAATGAATCGGAAAGGGCCTATATACCCCGGGCTCAACTTGCCCCGCTTTCTAACCGAATCATACCCTTCTAAGGTGAGACATTCAACATACCAGATCACCCACCTGGAACTCAATTGGTCTGCGCCGTTTATCAGACGACTTCTGTCTGCCCTTGGCTGCTTTCATATAGGCCTTGATACTTTCAAGCTTTTCAGTCATAGCCTCGATCACTTCGACGCTCCCCAATTCCTTCTGACCAATATCACCCCAACAAACGGGTGTCCTGCATCTCCTACCGTATAACATCTCGTAAGGTGGCATGCCAATGCTGGCATGATAGCTGTTGTTGTATGAGAATTCTGGTTACGGTAAGTGGTCATCCTAACTTCCCCCAAAGTCAATAACACATGCCCGGAGCATGTCCTCTAAGGTCTGAATGGTCCTTTCCGACTGACCATTAGTTTGAGGATGATAGGCCATGCTAATATGTAACCTCGTCCCCATGGCATCGTGGAATTTCTTCCAGAATTTGGATGTAAACCGGGTGTCACGATCAGAGACAATTGACATGGGTACACCATGACGAGTCACAATCTCCTTGATTAAAAGATCGGCCAACCTCTCGGATGAATATGACTCGCGCATCGGTAGGAAATGAGCACTCTTCGTCAGACGATCCACAATCACCCATATAGCATCATACCCTTTCGGGGTACGTGGCAGCTTCATGATGAAATCCATGATGATGTGCTCCCACTTCCATTCCGGTATATCCAAAGGTCGAATATTTTCATACGGCTTCTGGTGCTCGGCCTTCACTTGCAAACAAGTAAGGCATTTACTCACATACTCCACCACATCGCGCTTCATACCCGGCCACCAATAGTCTTTCTTCATGTCTTGATACATCTTTGTAGCACCGGGATGAATGGAGTATCGAGTCTTGTGCGCTTCATCCATGATCTTTATTCGTAGATCCCGAAGACAAGGAATCCACATACGTCCAAACAGGGTTCTAACACCGAACGTGTTTTCACCCAACTCCACGACCAGGCCTCTCATTCTTTCAGAGTTAAGATGATTTTCCTTCAGTGCCTCATCTTGGAACTCTTTGACCTGCTTAAGGACATCAGAGGTAATGATCAGCTGGTACGCTTTCACCCGAATCGGCTCGGGCCTCTCTTTTCGGCTTAGGGCATCCGCCACCACGTTGGCTTTGTCCGGATGGTAATGGATCTCACAATCATAATCCTTTATAAGCTCCAACCACCGGCGTTGCCTCGTATTCAAATCTTTTTGCTCAAAGAAGTACTTCAAGCTCTTGTGGTCGGTAAAGATGGTGCACTTCGTCCCGTAGAGATAGTGCCTCCAAATCTTAAATGCAAAGACCTCAGCTGCTAGCTCCAAGTCATGAGTAGGATAGTTAACCTCATGAATTTTCAACTGCCGGGATGCATAAGCTATAACTTTTCCCCTCTGCATTAACACGCACCCCAATGCCGAGTAGGAAGCATCAGAATAAACCACCAGATCTTTACTTCCCTCGGGCAGTGACAGAACAGGAGCTTGGGTCAATCTTGCCTTCAATTCTTCGAACGCCTTCTCTTGAGCTTGACCTCATACGAAGTTTACATATTTCCGGGTCAACTTGGTTAGTGGAGAAGCGATTTTAGAGAAGTCTTGAATGAATCTTCTGTAATAGCCTGCCAAACCCAAGAAACTGCGGATCTCGGATGGCGTCTTTGGGGACTTCCATTGCATCACCGCTTCCACCTTTGCCGGATCCACCATAATCCCCTCCGGATTCACCACGTGACCCAAGAACTGAACTTCGCACAACCAGAACGCACACTTGGAGAATTTAGCGTACAACTTCTCCCTCCTTAACGTCTCCAGAACCTCTCGAATGTGACCGGCGTGCTCAGTCTCACTCCTCGAATAAATCAGGATATCATCATGAACACAATCACTGACTTATCCAACATCGGCCGACACACCCGGTTCATCAGATCCATAAAAGAAGTTGGCGCATTGGTCAAACCAAAAGACATGACAAGAAACTCGTAGTGACCGTAGCGCGTGCGAAAAGCTGTTTTAGGGATATCCTGCTCCTTCACCATCAGTTGATGGTAGCCTGATCGAAGATCTATCCTTGAAAACCAACTGGCACCCTGAAGTTGATCAAACAAATCATCGATTCTCGGCAAGGGGTATCGGTTCTTCACCGTCAACTTGTTCAGTTCACGGTAGTCGATGCACATCCTCATACTACCGTCTTTCTTCTTTAAAAACAGGACCGGAGCACCCCAAGGTGAGATACTCGGTCTAATGAACCCCTTATCTAGCAACTCTTGCAACTGCTCCATCAACTCTTTCATTTCTGTTAGAGCCAATCGATACGCTGCTTTGGCAACAGGTTGGGCTCCTGGTATCAGATCAATCTGGAACACAATCTCTCGGTCAGGGGGCACTCCCGATAAGTCTTCGGGAAACACGTCTGGAAAGTCACACACAACTGGAACATCAGATAGTTGTGCTGTTGGTGTTTCTATATCCTTTACTTAACATAAATAGGCACTACATCCACGCCTCATACACTTTCCCGCCACCGCCATTTAGATCACCTTCGGAATCGTCGTGACCCGATCCCCATAAACAGTTACCGAACTCCCGTCAGGCGCTATCAGACGAATCATCTTCTTCCGACACACTATATTTGCCTCGAAGTCCGCCAACCAATCCATCCCAAGCACCAAATCAAAACCACCCAAAGTCATCGCAAATGGCCTAACCGGAAATTTATGGCCCTCTAATTCCACATCACAACCCTCTATCACCTCGGAAATCATGGTAGACTTACCTATTGCAGTTTCTACATCAAACGGTACGTCAACGTGCATACTACTAACAGTCAGTTTGGCACATAAAGCAGTAGAAATAAAACTCCTACTGGCACCTGAATCAAATAATACAGAGGCTAAAGTTTGGTTCACAAGAAACGTACCGGATACAACATCAGGGTCCGTCCTAGCCTCTTCCTTCGTCATCGTGAATGCCCTGGCGCTTGCCTTCCTCATTCCCCGTCTCCTTCACGCCAGAACTCTCAGACCTCGGCTTCTTGCAGTCTTTATTCATATGGCCACTCTCCCCACAGTTGAAGCACCTCATACTCTTACACTCTCTAGCCATATGACCAGGCTTTCCACACTTAAAGCAGACATTTAACCCCAGTCTGCACTCCCCACTGTGCTCCTTCCCACATTTACCACACCTCTTCGGTCCCGTACCTAGTGTGGCTACACGGCGGTCATCCACCCGTGCCTTTTTGTTGCTCGTCGAGGCGTCACCCTGACCAAACCTCTTCCCGTTCCAATTCCTGTCACCACCCTTCCTATTACCATCAGCCACCACCACCACAGCCCTATCATTATACAATCTGCCCGCAAAATCCACCGCTGACCTAAAGGTGGTTGGTCGGGCGGCGATCATATGCCTGCGAATATCCATCGGCAAACCCTGGATATACCTCTTGATCTTTCGCGTTAGAGGAGTCACCTGATCCGGCACCAGACATGCCATTTCGTTGAACTTCGTGGTGTACTGTTGGTCGGTCATCTTCCCCGCCTCCAGCTGCAGGAACTCTCTCTCAACTTTATCCATCTCCCGATGAGGACAGAACTCCTCGATCACCAACCTTTTCAATTCGGACCACTTCATCTTTCCAATGGCCCTGCCACCCTCGGCTTGGACTATGTTGTCCCACCAGCATAGAGCCGAATCCGTGAGAGAGTGGGTAGCGAACTTCACCTTTTGGTCCTCCCGGCACTCGCTGATATCGAGGACACCCTCCATTTCTCTCACCCATCTATAAGCAGCAGCAGCAGTGCCATTACCGTCAAAAGTAGGGGGCTTGCACCTCATAAACGCCCCATAATTACAGCTTCGTGCTGTCTCATGCACAGGCTCCTCCTCCCCTTCCTCTTCATCATCAAAAAGAACCGTTTCCGACCCTGATTGCTCCTGTCTTCCCGAGGACCTATTCCTCTCCTTTCTTTCTCCTTCCCGGACAACTTTTATCACTTCGGTCACCACAGATGGTAAGATCGTCTGCATGACCTGGTGCACCTCTTCAACCACCGCCTCTTTCACCGAGGCTATCAAATTGGCGCTCTCGTCCACACCCTCCTGATGAGAGGTCTCGTGTTCTTCATGAGCCACTTTCTCCACCCTTAGTCTTCCTCTTGTGGCTCGTGGTTCAGCACCACGTCCGCCACCACCTCCACCCCGTGAGGCCTTGGAAGATCTACCACCAGCCATTCTCTATCACACACTGAAAGATTCAAACACCAACACGGTCATTCAAGGGAATAGCTCAGTTTATGTCAAGTATAGCAAGTCCCTAATTATAGTGGCCAGTTGTGATTAGCCACTCACTTTACTCTTCGTACCCCGAGCATTACATGTCCTGACTACATTAGTATCTAGATCTAACAGTAACACGTAAACACATAACATGCGCACATACTACCGGTTAACTTTAAGAAAATACCTGATGACACGCAGCTACTCAGATTGGCATTCCTTCCCTTTCCGTCCCATTCTCAGTTTAAGTTAAGGTTTATTTTGAAAATTTACCCGTTTCACTTAAACTTTGGCTCTGATACCAACTTGTAAGGCCCCGATCCTGGGCACCTCACAGTTGGTTATTCAATGCACATAAACATATATTTTACGACTATTTTAAAAAGACATTGCAGGGGAAACATTCGAGAGATACATCTCATTCCATCATAAAAGCTTTTGCAAAGCGATACATCGTTTGTCATTTACAAAATAGTCATAAACAGTGACTTTTAGTGGTAAGAGGATTCCTTATGTAATCCTGTTTATTTGAATCCTCAACAAACACCACCTTTGTTTTCTAAATACATTCAACATTACATATTACAAAAATATTAACAAAGAAATGGCATCCTAAAAGAGCTGAGTAGCCGCCTCGTGCTATCCTCAGCAACACTACCTGCCAACTGGAAACACATAAAAAGTCAGCGTTGCTGAGTGAGTTCTAGTTTTATAATTAAACATACTTTTCTTTCGGTAAAACCATTTTTACATACATACGATCACATAACATACGTACACGTAGATAATATTATTATTATCTTCATCATTCATTCATTAGATTACATTCGTGTACTGTTCATCGTTATCATTCATGTTCGTTCGTGAACTCCTTCTTTCGTTCATACATTTCTTCCTTCATTCATACATTCATTACGTTCATTCGTACGTTCATTACATTCAGTGACATGTACTATACCCCGAACATCATACAATACTGCTGGTGCTGGACCTATGGTAATCAACCACGAACGTTGTGCACTAATGCTAATCCAGTCACCTAGGGTAGGTACATGCACCACTTATCTTTCCACTTTTATTCTGGATGAATGCCATGTGCTATACCCCGAACAAAGAAATGGTTCAAACTCCTACATTTCAAAAACGGGTTTACATGTGTTCCAGCCCCAAAATCATGTGAAATCAAGTAAATGAGGGGTCCTAGAACTCACACAAACAAGAAGAAGATGAATAGCTTCGTTTAGACTAGTCACTTGACAAGTTTCGAGCCTGAATCACCACTTTCTCTCTTTTTCTCTTCTTTCTTTCTCTGCTCTTTCTTTTCACTGAGTTTTGCAAGTGTGGGAGGGGAGATGGCCGCCCCTCCTTTATAGCTACAGTTCAGTCGCCCGAGCTCCAGGCGACTGGACCTTCAGTCGCATGAACACCATGCTACTGGACCTCCAGTCGCATGAGTTCCATGCGATTGAACCTTCAGTCATCCGAACATCATGCGATTGGTCCTCCAGGCGCATGAGTTCCATGCGACTGAGCCTCATTCGCATGACATTCCAAAAAGTCAAACTTCCGGGTGTTACATGAAGTTGTTGGCTACTGATGAGGAGAAGACTGCAAAGATACGTCAGCTTGTGGAGCTCAACGCTACCCAAGCACAGCAGATCTTATAGCAAGCCCAACAGATTGCCCAACTCCAAGAGCATAAGGTGGAATGAGCAGAGAAGCTAGAGGAGTTGGAGCCTGCCAATAAGACCATCATGCTCAAGCTCAAAGGATCTAAGGATGAGCCTCTTAAGATCAGAGAAGGAGATGATGATGATGATGATGATGATGATGGAGAAGATAAGAGAGTGATGATGATGAGGACAGTGGTGATGGAGAAACAAGAGAAAGGCGGGAAGATGATGATGATGATGAAGAAGGAGATGTAGCTGCATCTGCCTCAGCTCAGGGTCAGGAAAGAAGAACAAAGCAAAAGCAAGACCAAGGAGCATCATCCTCTGCTCCACCTACTTCCCCGACTGCAGAAGATCCCAGCATGATTCAGGATAAAAGTAAAGTTTAGATGTTTATGTATTTATGAAAGCTTTGTACTTGAATCATGTATTAATGTTATGTAAATTAATGTTTATATTTCATAATCAAATGTTTGATTGTCTTGATTACTTACTAACTATTGATGTGTTTACATGTTTAATTGAAGCAGATCAAACATCTCAGCAAGATGATATGATGTTGCTCCACTACAGCAAATCAAGTCTCAATTAACTATGATACTTGATTTGCAAGGGATTGTCAGGAGGTCAGTGAGTTATACTCCTGAAGAAGGAGAAATAATTTCATGACCTTACTGATGAGCAACATGCTGAGATGTTTCGGCTGAACTCGGATGAGATTGTCAAGGACGCTCATACTGTCGATGTGGCTAGTGACGATGAGCTTAACGATGTGGATGAAATAGAGATTGAGGACGTCACAGCCTAGCATTATCCAGAGTACATTGACCGAGAGGGAAATGTGGTTCCCAACTTGGGAAGTACTCTCGGCAGTGATACATTTAAGAAGCTGAGTCAGATGGAAAAGGAGGCAGAGACATCAACAAGCCAAGCCCAAGCCTCGGACGCCGAAGTGGACATCAGAAAGACTGAATGGGCGGCTTGTTTTGCAGAGATCCAAGCCCAGTGTATTGCACCAAAGCCAAGTGCCTACACCAAGCTCTACAAAGTGAAGAAGCATCTCAAGGTGTCAGGCAAGATCATAGCGTGGGCATACTTTGAGGATCTGAGTGTTTACGCAGTGAAGAGGGAGAAGGGAATAGAGTACTTTAGATTTCCACATGATCTAAAGACTCTTCCTGGTTTTGAGCTCAACCAGCTGGCGCGCCTAAATTTTCTATATGCCAACCCGAAGAAGATGTCAAGCTGGTTTGAGTCTGTGTTAAAAAGATAGTACCACATTAGGTGGGTTAACTTCTGACCTCAACAACCGACGAGGTATATCAGAAGGTCTGAAGTTTATCCCATTACTGGCAAGCCGAAAGTTGTCTTAAAATGGCAACCTCCGCGCACGATGTCACGTATACCTATGAGGGAGATGCCATAAGACTTTACACCCCATTTTAAATTGTGGTACCATGACTGGTGTACTGGAGAAGCCATCATTGTGTTGGATCGTAAGGGGACTTTGGAGACAATAAGGGTGTTCGACCTAATGTGGCTCACGAACTTGTCAGTAAATGATATATATACTTTTTACAAGTGGCCACTGTTTTTTGATACACAGGATATCATGCAAGCACTTTAGTTTCAACAAGTTATACACTTATGCTTTGCATTTGATATTCATGCTGGGGTTTCAAAGGAAGAGAGATTCAAGAGATATGAAGAGTTTTCAAAGGAAGTCAAAGAATAGGTAGAACTAGGTCTAAGGGGGAGTTTGTTGGTACACATGTCCCTAGTTCAAGTTTTAATGTACTTAAATGTTTAATGACATTCATTTTGATACACTGATGTAATAATTTGATATTTGTAATGAAAAACTCTTGAATGAATGAATATGTATAATTGAATGTCTTGTATCTTAATATTAGTGTTTATTACACACATATATGAACATGTTATATGGGTTTATAGTTGTTATACATAGTTCTGTGTCAATAAAGATTCAGGAATGTGTTTAATTAAGTCTTATGACCCAGTCGCACGACTGAACCGTGCGTGTGAGCCAGTCGCACGACTGAGTCATGCGAATGACTCAGTCGTACGAATGATTCAGTTTTATGGTTCATACGTACGTATTAATGGACCGAATGAATCAGTCGTACGAATGATTCAGTCTTATCATTCCTAATCAATTCTTAACATTTTCTAATCGTTAGTTTTGATCAGATTAACGTTCTCCCTGATTGGATCGCCAATCAAATAGGATTCCACACTATTTGATCTGGTTTCATGTAGATTCGGTTAGTACCAGTTCGTACTCGGTCCTAACATGACGTAACCACACTTGTTAGCAAAATTGATGTTTAAAGCTTAGACAAATCAACATTGGAGTAGCTAGTCCATCTGACAATAGAGAGCAAGTATGATGATGAGAAAACTGCTATTGACTATTTTGTCGAGCACATAGTCAACTACAGAAATGCTTTGAATATCAGTCCATTGTTTGAGTAAGTCAAAGAAGCTCAACAAGATCAAGCAACTGAAAAGGATGTTCAAGATCCTTGAAAGCAACAGAAGAATTTCAGATGAATGTAGAAGAAGCTGGACCTTCTCTTTCTTAAGAGGTTTGTAACATACAAATTGATAAAACAAACAATCAAACATATCTAACCAAACAAAAAAGTATCACAAATACAGTCAAAACAAACATTCAAGTAAATTTGATTACACATATGTAATCAACAAAACATACATGCAATCAACAAATCATACATGTTATCATACAAACATACTTGTTAACATGCAATCAAACATTATAAGTCAAACACATAATCATTTCAAACCATACATATCAAACATAAACACACATATATTAGTACTAACAAACAAAAGAAATAAATAAAAAATAAATAAATAACAAGCAAACTTAAAGAGATGACAACATCATCCTTAGAGGGAGTATTGTTGGACCCAACAAGTGCATTACAGGAATAATGCATAAAAAGGATAATGCTTGCCATAAACATACATAATGTGTTCTAACATTCAAACAAACATTAACTAACACATTTGTATCATTAACATTTGTAACATACACTAATGTAGTTTATATTTCTTTTTCAGGTTTGTAGATAAAAGAATTTTTTTAACAAGTGTCTGTAGCGGATAAATGCAACCCACAGCGGATGACCAAGTCTATGCAGCGGATGAAGAATATACTCGAAGTGTCTACAGCGAATGAATAATCCATACAACGGATGAAGAATGCCCACAACTGATGAACTGTCCACAGTGGATGTTTAATTCACATAGGATGAACATTCACAACAGACAACTAACATGGCAAACACCCAAGTGTTCACAGTGGACATCATCCAAGACACATTGGATGGTTTATTCAACTTCCACGATGGAGGACAAAGCATCCATAGCGGACTTGTTATCATCCATATCGGATGACTTAGACTTAGTATTTTATGTAATTTTTGTCTACATAAGAGTAGTTTAGTAATTGTAAATAGCTTTTTGTATAGGCTATAAATAGCATTCTACCCTAATACTTTGTAAGCTTTTGAACAATCAATTTAAACAAGCAAATATTATCAGTCCAACATTTAATCACTAGCAAATCACATACATATAATCACACACTGATATCATAGCATTGATCATGGGTTTCCACACCATGATTAGTGTTTGTTGAATTTGATGCAACAAACTATTGTTGTATCCGTTGATAGATTAGCAAAGATCCTTGGATAAATCAACATCATTATCAACAACATCATCATCATTCTTATATGTTGATATTTTTGTTTGATCAATGACTTGATTTCATCATCTACGTGAAGACCTCTTAATCAGATGTGAAAATTGAAAAACAACAAACTCCTTATGGAAGATTTTTCACACTCTTTATGTTGGGTGTGATGAGATCAAAAGCATTTAGAAGGATACACTTCACTCAATAACTATATAGATTCATGCAGTTGGTGACCGAGATGAATATCTTGGAGTTGAAATGCACCAATGAAGAGTTGAGTAAGAAGATGCTCCATACTTTACCTGAAAGTTGGACTCAAATAGTATCCATGTTTAAGATTACCTTAGATCTCAAAGCCTTGGACTAGATACTTTGGTAGGTAAGGTAGAAGCACTTGAACTGGATGAGAAAACCAGAAATGAAAGTACAAAAGTACCCATTGCTCCTTGCCAGTTCAAAGAAAGGGTGTTGGAAGTGCTTTTATCTCCAATCATGATAATGGAAGCTCTTGTGCTTTGAGTGTTGATGAAGAAGAAGTTGGTTTTTATGCTTCAAGGCCATCCAGGTCCAACTCTCAAAGCAATTCAGTAAGAAAAGAAAAGGGAAGGCATGATGAGGGAAAAAGCCCACCTGCTGCATCATCAAATGAATCCTCCTCAAACAAAAACAACAATCAAACAGAACCAATTATTGTGGTTTTGGACTCAGAAGAATAGAAGGTAGCTTTTGCAGCATTCAATTCAAGCTTTTAAGCTTATCTGGGTAGTACATTGACACCGACACACATTTTCTAGCAAGATCTTGAGGAACTATATCCAGATGAAGTTGATGAGATGGATCTACAACGGTAGATGGCCATGATTGCTTACAGAGCCAAAATGTATCCGAGAATAAACAAAGGATTGGCAGCTATAGGGAGAACAACCAAGACTGTCTTGATAAGTCCAAGGTGAGATGCTACAAATGTAATTTGTATGGTCATTTCTCAAGGGAATGTAATTAATAATCAACAACTGATATGAGACAAAATAAACACCATGAGTCTCAAAAATATTATTCTCACCAACAATCAGCAAGTCAAAGAACCTTCAAACAGCTTCAACTTACAAAATCTTCCCCACCAGCCACAATTTCATCAGCAGGTCCAAGCAAAACTAAGGAAACTGGGTTAGTCAATTTGCAAAATGGAACATGTGATTGGAGCATGTATGAGAAGGAGGTGTAGAAAGAAAATCAAGCTTTAATGGCCAACATGGACAATAAAGTCCCACCTATGGCTAGAGAGGTAAGGGATAGATTGTATTCATCAACTTGTGTTGAGGAGGTTGAGAGATATAGAGTCCATGCTCAACAATTGGCTAATAAAATAAAAGAAACAATGGTTTTGAATGAATATCATATAAGGGAGAATAAATTATATCAGATTAAACTCACCTCTGTACAAAAGGATTTAGACAAACTTGTTTCTGAAAATTATAACTTAAAAGCCCAAGTTGAGCGTTTGATAGCCTCTTTAACAATATCCATGACTAATCATGCATCAACTGAAGTGAAACTTCAGAAGTTTCAATTATCATCTTAGCAATATGAGAAATTGTTAAAATCTCATATTGAATTAGAGAATAGGTATAGGTTGGGATTTAATGTTGTTGCACCTCCATTGAGTGATAACTATAACCCTTTACCTGAGTCTATGACCAACCGTTTATCAAAGCATTTTGTGCCAAGCGCCAAAATCGAACCAAAAACTAAAATTAACTAATTGGTACCTGGTAGTGATACTGAGGTGAGCGAAAATGAGAATTCTAAATCATAAGTTTTAACATAAAATGACTTAGAATTTGACTTTGATGAGTGTGATGACTTAGGTGATTCTGATGAGCATGATGAGCAACATGTTGATGGTTTGGGTAAGGGAAAGAATGTTTCATTTGAAGCCATTATGCCCAAAGTTCTTGAAGAGATCAAGCTACCTTATCCTCCAAAGCAAAGAAATATGCTAAAGACAATTTACAAGAGGATAGCTCAGCTGAATGAAGGACTTCATGAGCTCAACAAATAGCAAAAATCTCCATCAACAGTAGCTGATGTTGTCAATGTCAAATCTGTAGAAGAAGTAAAAATCACATCCGTAGAAAAGGAAAAGAAAAAACCATCAGTTGAACTTCTATGGAAGAAGAAACATGTTGATCTATTAACATCCGTATAAGATCCGCGGTAGTGGAAATCAGCCGCATCTACAATCATTAAGAAAACCAAGAATTAAAAAGCTGCAAATCCTAGCAACAAAAATCATCTGATTCTAAACAAGAACCCTTTAACATTATGTCTGGGAGTGACAAGGATTCATCAGCTGTGAAATTTAAAAAGGGGTTAAAGGCACAAAAGCAAACAATGAAAAAGAAAGTGACTGAGTCTGAAGGTGAAGCAGAGGAAAAATACTGCAAATGGTGTGATATGCATAATCACAACATTGATGAATGCTATTTCAGCAGTTATTGCTCAATCTGCAACATGAACAATCAAATGACTTTGATTGTTATTTTAACAAACATTGTGCTATTTGTAACAAGAATAACCATTCTACTCAGGAATGTTATTTCAACAAAAAGAACAAAACAAAGAGCACAAAGAAGCAACAAACTGAGAAGGTTGAATCAGACTCATAATCAAGTGATAGTCAAGAAGATTCAAAGATAAAAAAGCAGCAGCAAAAGCAAAAGGTGTCCAAAGCAAAGAAGCAACCCCCTGTTGAGGATAAGTCTAAGAAGAAGAATGTGAAACAACAACCTCAACTCAAAACACCTCATAAGAAGGTAGAGTTGAAGGAACAAAAAGCCAATACTGATGAAACCTTATTTGACCATTTTGAAAAGGGTACTCATATACCACAATTAAAATCAAAGGATGGTGAAACATTCTTCAATCAAGGTTCATCATCAAATTCAAAGCAGATAAAAAACATAGAGAATATGAAAGAAGAAGTAATTGTGAAACAAGACCAAAGTGTTTCAAGCCTATTTCACCAGAATCATCCTCACCACAAACAAAACATAATGAATCAATTGAGTCTAAAATCAAATCTGAATCATCAAGACTCATTCATGAGGGAGTAACAATTTTAGACATAAGTGGTCAGCCCAAGATCATTAAGGCTTTGGTTCCACATGCTAATTGATTTCATTATTTGTGCAGGAACATGCTTGGAGGACTAACGACAAGTGGTATGTTGACAGTGGATAATCTAGGTATATGACTGCAACTGTTCTCTACTCCATGACTTCAAACATAAAAATGCTTCCTATGCGGCATTTGATGGGGATAAGAAGGGAGGTAAAATTGTTGGTGAAGAAATGGTAACAAATGTGTTCTCAATTTTGGGAAAGAAACTTATTGTGAAAATTTGAAATATAATTTACTTAGTGTTTCTCAAATTTGTGATCAAATTTATACAACTTTGTTTGATAACACTTAATGTTACATTCTTAGGCTAGGTTTTTCAGTTCTAGTAGACTGGATCCTTCTTAAAGCATCAGGAAATGGAAACATATATGTTTTGGATATGAACAACACATCAATAACAAGCAAGGAAACTTGCTTGATTTCTAAGTCATCAGATGATGAATCTTAACTATGGCATAGAAGGATGGCTTATTCCAACATGAAGAACTTGAAAAGCTAGTCAAAAATGACTTAGTCATTGGCCTACCATGGAAATAATTTTATTGTTCTAATCATTGTTCATCATTTTATAAAGGAAAACAACATAGATTGGCTCATTAAACCAAAACAATCAACACAAATACAACACCACTCAAAGTGCTTCACATGGATCGTTTTGGTCCAACCAATATGATGAGCATTGGAAAGAGGCAATGTTGTTTGGTGATTATTGATGATTTCACTAGATTCACATGTGTCTTTTTCTTAAAACAAAAAAGTGAAACATCAGAAACATTAATGGAGTAGTGTTGATACATGTTGTCCCCAGTTCACTGTACTTGTTAATGTTTACATCTTTCAGTCTTAATGATATTGAATACAAGGGTATTTTGGTAATTTCATATTTGTTTGCATGTCTATTTACTATTATGTTTATCGTAATCTTATATCGCTTATATATACACGCTTGACTAAATAATAAATATGTGCCTACAGGAGTCATTAATAGTAATGAGTTAGTAATGGCTAAGTAGTGTGTTTGACTTAGTCTGATGGTTATCCATGCTTATGGACCAGTAGCATGACTGAACCAGATGATTGGCTCAGTTGCACAACTGAGTCATAAGATTGACTCAGTCGTACGATTTAACCAAATGAATAGATCAGTTGTACGTATGGATCAATCGTAGGACTTAGTCGCACGACTGAACTTTACATATGGCTCAGTCGTACGACTGTATATTGCAACCTATAAATACCACTTAATTCGTAGAAAAACGTGACACTTTAAGATTTTGCATACCCTAGCCATCTAGCGCGATTTGTAAAGCTATTCCAACTTCATAGTTCATCCCGGATCCATTCCTAGATATTCTTAACATTATTTAATCGTTAGATTGATCCGGATTTGAGATCTGACTGATTGGATCGCCTTTAAAATAGGATTCCGCACTATTTGATTCGGTTTTACGTTGAATCTGTTAGTACTCCGTAGGCTCTCGGTCCTAATAAGTGGTATTAGAGGGTGGCTCTTGATTCTTCGTGGATTCGATCGGTGATTCATTTGAAATAAACGTATTTTATTCAAAAATTCTTTGTTTTTGGTGTAAAACATACTTTTGACATATGCATTAGCAGAAAGTATTAAACTTTTCGATTGAAAACATTTCTTTGTGTGTTTGAAATCGTTTTTGAGTAAAAAATTGATCACCATCTAGAATTCCACTAAATCAGTATTTTCAATCGCCCGACTAAGTCAATCGCACGACTGGACCCAATCATATCTTTCAACCACATGATTGAAGTCTATCGTATCCTTCAATCGTATGATTGAACCCATTCGTATCTTTCAACCGTACGCTTTACCTTAATCACCTGATTGAACTCAATCGCATTCAATCACCTGCATGTCCAAATTGCAAACTTAAATCGCACGACTGAACACAATCGCACGATTGAACCAATCACACGATTGAACCAATCACACGATTGAGTCAGTCGCATCTGAAGATTAGATTTGATTATTTGACTTCATGTTTCTTCAAACTTTGAGAATATGGACAATCAGAATTCCGGTTTTACTGCCGAAAAGGACTCAAGTATTCAAAACTTGTTATTGTTAGAAAATGAATTGGAAACAATAACAAACCACCAAAATTGTTGACTTTTGATGAATACACTCAATGGAAACAACGTTTTGAGATATATCCTCATGGAGTTGACCCGAACTTATGGATTGCAATTGGGACAGGTTATTCTAAGCCTGTCGGGGCAAATGGTGTTAAACATAATCTAAGTGGAATGAATGAAGCACAAAAGGTAGCTCATACTGCTGAGAAGAAAGTGTATGCTCTATTGACCTAGTCAATTCCAAAAGACATAGTTCATCAGTTCTCAGAACATAAACAGTCAAAGAAATTATGGTCGGCTTTGGAAAAGAGGTATGATAGTAATGCTACTTTAAAGGCCTGAAGGCCAAGGCTCTTAAGAAAGAGTTTGATGATTTCTCATCCATCAGAAATGAATGCTTGAATAATATAATGGATAGATTTTATCATCTGATGAGTGAGTTGCGCACACATGGTGTTACTACACCTATAGAAGATAAAGTTGCAAGTTTCAATGATGGGCTACAAGATAAATAGGATCCTTTTGTTTCAAATCTGAGACAAGATGATATATTAGCTACACTTGACATTAAGGACTTTATCTTTAAATTGCAAGAGGAGGAACTAAGGCTTAAATACATGTATAAGAAGGGATCATATACTCAAAATCCATCTCTGTATAATGTTGTTCCCACACCAGCTTCTTCAGCAGCACCTATTCAGACAGCTTTTGTATCTAACACCTCTGGGCATTCCCAGAGTGGGACATCTGGAAATGAATCATCTGGATCATCAGGTTCTCAATTCAACACCTCTGACTCAAATACTAGAAAGCCAAAGACTGAGAACTTAGGGGAATGTTACTGTTGAAGTTGCCAAGGAACATATGGACCTTCTAGCTGCAAATGTGTATTTATATGATGGGTTGGTTGCTGGATAAATAGGAAATCATCATCTTGGTGATGAAGATTATGAGCAAGTTAATGAGGCTGAATCGGAGAGAATAGACATAATATGGGCTTTTGCTAGTGCTGTTAGAAGAGCAAAGTAGTTCGTGAGGAAGGTTGGACAAAACCTGATTGCTACCAAGGATACAACTTTTGGTTTCAATAAAACAAAAGTCACATGTATTAACTGTGCAGAAAAGGGTCATTTTAAAAGAGAATGTGTGAAGCATAAGAAGACTGGAAATGGTATTCCTTTCACCTTAAACAACCGACAAGACAAGTAGAAGAAAGCAACTTCAATAAGCCAGGGTTCCAAAGCTATGGTAGCTCAAGGAGATGAAGGACAAGACTGGACTTTCAGGTTTATTTATGATGGTGAAGGTAACGTGGCTTTGGTGGATGATCTCAATGATGATTCAATAAGTGAAAGAGAAAACATGGTTGATAGTGTTAACTCAGACATAGAGGAAGCCATGGAAGCAGTGGAACACATGATTGAAGTTGAATTTTCTACTACAAGCACAGAGTCTACAAATAATGAGAAATCTACCTTTACTCTAATGGCTGACACTCCATCACGTCACAGGTAAGTACCAAAGATGAACTTTTTGATAAACATGCTTGTGTAGAGTACAATAAGTTTCATGAAAACATAGACTTAAAATTTTCTAAGTTTTAGATCATAATGACAGTTTTGTAAATGACTTAAAACTATGCACAGAAGCTAACCGGGTGCTAAAACAAAATGAAAGCAACTTTAAAGAAAAGATTGATTTGTTAGGGAAGCAACTTAGGGAAACTGAAGTTGTTGCTTTTAATAAAGCTAATGACATTAAGTTCTATCTAACAACTATAGAGGAAACAAAGAAAGAAAAGGCCATTCTTCAAGTTAAAATTGAATCTTTAAATCAGAAATTACACAGCTTTGGAAGTTCCTCTCACATCGTTAAGAACTTAGTTAAAGAATGAAATGGGGGGAAGGGATTGGTTATCAATAAGTGCCACCACCACATGTGATCCTTTAAACACAAAATGTAGGCCCATAAATAATCACCCAATCAAGGATCATGTGGTGACCACTCCTCTAGTCAGTGATGAGGATATCATAGTTAAATTAGTGCAACCAGTTATCGACCAGAGTGCATCTACATCTGGCACTAAAGATGAGGTAATCATTGAGAATTGGGATGAAGAAGATGGTCATGCAACTCCATGTTTAGGTTCTAAACTCTCTATTTCAAAACAAAAAATTTCTGAACCGAGATCTCATAAAAACATTCATCATCAGAATCTCAACAAAACAAAAGAAAGTGATAATAAAAATGTGAAACCAGTCAAATTTGTGAAAGAAGGTGAAAATCCTAAAATGGAGAAGAAAAAGACCAATCCTAGACCATACTCTCCACCACACAAAAGATCTCCCAGGATAGTTGAATGGAGATCCTGCTATAGATGTGGAGGAAGGGGACATATATCTCCTAATTGTCCCTACTATCAGACACCTAGACGGAGGGTTGAAAACTTTTATGAAAATAAAGTAGGGTTTACAAAATCAAGATCAACCACTCCACCGCCACACCACAGGCAGCACAGACAAGCAACTAGAAAAGCTGTGATGGCTGAAGTGAAATATGGTGTTGACAGCAGACCACAAGTTCAAACAATCAACCAGTTGTCTGTTTATCATAAACAGTCATTACACAAAACTGGCACGTCGAAAGCCAAATCACCTAGTGTGTCTGAGAGTGAGGAGAAGATGACGCATGTATGCTCTAAAACTTCACAAGGACAGTGTGTGGAGTTTGTAATGTGTGATGGCTCTGGGAAACCTAAGCCCGTAAAGGCTTGGGTCCCACTCCTAAACTAATAATTTCTATGTTGTGCAGGTTGTCCGCTACAGCGCTATCACTAACACCTGAATTATTGATAGTGGGGCATCCGAGCACATGACCGAGAAATAAAGGAGATTATATAAAGGAGATTATATAATA
Source organism: Flaveria linearis (assembly GCA_024085815.1). Classification (NCBI taxonomy): domain Eukaryota; kingdom Viridiplantae; phylum Streptophyta; class Magnoliopsida; order Asterales; family Asteraceae; genus Flaveria; species Flaveria linearis. The sequence continues at coordinate 48,963,023 of CM044005.1, forward strand.
GCACAAGGTGAAATAGGACATGTATCATTTGCGGGAAATAAAGGAGATTATATAACACCACAAGGTGAAGTAGGAAACAAGAAAGCGAACAATTTATTATCAGTTTCCCAAATATGTTATCCCCGAGGAGCATCCCAAGTTATGTTTGATGATAAGAAGTGCTACATACTGGAAAAGGAATATGATATCCCTGAGGAGCAAATTTTAATGTCAGCTTCGAGATATAACGATACGTATGCCTTGGGCATGTCAAAACCTTCTACTACTGAATTTGCTGCACAGTGCTCCTTGTCTAAAGCTACAGAGAAAGAATCCATCTTGTGGCACCAGAGAATGGGACACATCAATCCGAGGAAGATGAACCACTTGGTTCAAAATGGTTTGGTTGAAGGAGTTACTGTCAGAAATTTTCAGCTTCTAGAGTTTTGTCTCATGCAAGAAAGGTAAACAGACCCAGAAATCTCACAAATCTAAGAAAGTTCATTCAATTAAGATCCTATTAGAGCTTCTGCACATGGATTTATTTGGTCCTGTTAGTACTAAAAGTATTGCAGGGGACTGGTACTGCTTTGTGGTAACTGATGATTACTCGAGGTTTTCATGGGTCATGTTTCTTAAGGCAAAATCAGACACTTATGAGTCATTCAAGGTTTTAGTTACTACAATGGAATCTCTGTATGTGTTGAAAGTGAGGAAGATTCGTTCAGTTAACGGCACAGAGTTGAAGAATCAGTGGATGGATGTTTTTTGGCGAGAAAAGGGTATTGTTCATCAATTTTCTTCTGTTTATACTCCATAGATGAACGGAGTTGCTGAACGTAAAAACCGAAGCTTGATTAAAACCGTGAGAACTATGTTGGCAGACTTGAAACTACCAGTTCAATTCTAGAATGAGGCAGTTACTACTGCATGCTACTCCCTCAATTTAGTACTTCAAGCATCATGGAAAAACTTGTATAAGTTGCTATAAAAACGTTAACCGAATCTAGAGTATCTGCAAACGTTTGGAGCTCCATGTATGTTGCTGAAGAAAACTCAGATGAGCAAGTTTAGTGAAAAGGCTGAGAAGAGCATTTTTCTTGGCTACAATATTCCTGACAAACGGTTCTACAACAACTCTACAGGTCAAGTTGAAGTGTAGTGCAATGTGGATGTCCAACGCTACACCACCCCTCCTGCAGGGAAAGGACCATCATCATTAATTGATTATGATGGATTTTTAAATCCTTTAATCTGCCTCCTGCATATTTTGAAGAAGAAGTGATTACTCAAATGATGTATGATGTTCTTAATACTCCTGATCTAACTTCCAGCTGTACAACACCAATCGATGGCATTTTCGGGACTTCAGGAACTGACCAGGAAGTCAATGACCACTCCTCAGATGATGAGGAGGAGGTAAATGAAACTTTGAACAATGAGGAGCATGAGGACATTAGTGAAAGTTCACTGGTGGTTGGAAATGATTCTGCAGAATCTTCAGGGACAAGTCAACTTATAGCCACAGAAGATGAACCAGTGATCACTAATTTGGAAAATGAAGTTGTTCCTACAACTCCAGTGACAAGGACTAGTGTGAAATATCCCCCGAAAAACATTATCCAGGATCTTCTCTCTAGGGTACAGACAATAAATCAGCTTTACACTGCACACTTTGCAGCGGTGAGAGAAATGGAATATGTTCATGATGGGGTGTATAAACGTTTTGTTTCTCAAGTTGAGCCCAAGTATGTGAGTGATGCCTTGAAAGATGAGGCGTGGGTTAATGCAATTCAAGAAGAACATCTACAATTTATGAAACTATGTGTTTTGACACTAGTTGATAGACCGAAGGGTGTGCCAAAGTTATCGGAACAAAATGGGTTCTTCATTTCAAAAAAGATGATCAGTGGGTCATAATCAGAAACAAAGCACGGTTAGTGGTTTAGGGATTGAAGATAAAGTTCAAGAAGCCAAGTTACCACGCGACAACTAGGTTCTCGCACGACAACACTTGTCGTAAGAGAACATAGAACTCGCGCGAGAACTGTATTTTGTAGTATAAATAGAGTTTAGTGTTATGTATTTTGTGAAGCTTTTTTATTTCATGAAATTGTACTCAAAAGTTGTATTCACTGATTTAAGAGAGCTATTGAAAGAAGAAGTTATTTACCTTGTGTTTCTATTATACTCTACTTCTACTTCTTGTCAATATTTGTTTACATTTCGCATTCACAATTATGAGATTGATCTGATTATTGTTGATCCTTATAATTGGTATCAGAGCAAGGTTTACACTAGATCGATTGACTGAAACTTGAAGAGAAGGTTTTGAAAAGTTCGAGAGTTGTTTTCATCACAAATTGGAGTACTTCAGCTTGATTTCAATCACACTTGATATACTAAACATTATAGAGCTATTAGACATGATTTCATCATTGTGGTTGTCGTTGAGGCTTAAAAGTTGATTATTTGAATCAATTAGAGACCATTAGGATCATATTTGAACCAAACAACTAATTGAACACTTGGTTAATATGATTTTAATCAATAAGATGAAAAATTACAGGTGAAAGTCAGAAATCACAGAGAACTGATTCAGGCGAAAACTTGTTGATTTTGTGAAAATAATGCTTTCGCACGAGAACTAAATTCTGTTACAAAAGTTTGTTGCAAAAAGATACTTTTGGCGTGAAAACTTATACTTCTCGCAATTTTCAATTGTTAAACTTACCGCATGAAAACTTGAAGAAGTTTTGCATGAAAACTTAATGAATTCGTGCGATAAGTCTGTTATTCGCGCGATAACTTTCATGTCAAGTTTTTTTCAAAAGTTTTAATTTTTGACTGAAGAAGATGGCCAATCTTAAGCATATTACGACTACACTAAATCTCGATAATGAGATTGGCACAAGCACCAAGCCACCAAGACTGCTTAGCGAAGAAGATTATCCTAACTGGGCTTTTATGTTTGAGAACCATGTCATTTACACTGAACCCCGGATGATGTGATCTATCAAACAGGGTCCATACATTCCGGTCTACAAAAATAACAAGGGTAAATTGGTTCTCAAACCTGAACATCTATGGGATTAAGAGGATATGAAAAAGAAGGAGCTTGAAGATAAAGCCTATGCTGCTATCACTATGGCATTGACCGCTAAGATGGCAAAAAAGTTCTAAGATTACACAAAGGCTAAATACTTATAGGATGCCATGGAAGATCAGATAATGTGGAATAAAGACATGAGAGAAAGTCGAAAAGATATGTTAAACCAAGAGTTTAACATGTTCAATCACATACTGGGAGAGACCTTGGAGGCACAAATGTCTAGATTTGTGAAACTTATTACAAAGATGAAGAGTACTGGGATCATTCTGGATAATATAGCTGTGAACAAGAAGTTCTTCAACTCTCTTCCTTACAGCTGGAATAACAACTGCACTATGATTAAGAGAACGAAGGATCTATTCACTTTATCTCTTAGTTATCTGATTTCTGCCATTAAGTCCCATGACATGGATTACAAAGAAAGGGTCGCAAATTACATTAACATAATTGGGGCTGAGGCATCTGCTTTATATGCAAAAATGGGTAGTAATCCAAGTTACTATGTCAGCTACTCCCACTTGTGTCAACAACAGCAACAAGCAGCAACTAGTCATTCATCTATCATAGAACAGGCGTTACCCCTAGCTCAGTCGTTTATATCTTCTCATGCTCAAAGTCCATCATATCCATTTATGCAACAAGCTTTTGTTGTTAACTCACAGCCTACAAAACAAACTATTTAGATTCTAGAAGAGCATCTTGTCTTATTTACATCATTCATGAACAGTTAGGAAGCTTTCTCTGCCGGTCGACTGAATACACCTAATATCATGGTTGATGATCTGAAACAAGTAAATCCTGATGATGTTGACGAAATTGACATCAAATATCAGATGGCCATGGTGGCGTATCGTGCTAAAAACTTTACACGTAGAACTGGGAGGAAAGTGTTCGGAATGAACAACTCTAGCAATATAGGGTTTGATAAGTCAAGTTTGAGATACTACAACTCTGACAAACCCGGTCATTTTGCTAGAGAATGCACTGAAGGAAGAAATGCTCAATCTGATACTAACAAGAAGATGGTGACCGTTGAAGTGGAAACTAAGACTGATCAAGCTGGCATATCAAAGAACAAAGCCCTGGTGTCACAAACTAATGAAGAATATGTTTGGTCAGGTCAATTAGAAATTCTTGATATCAAGCTTCCCACAGCATTGTTGGTAGAGATTAATACTGAAAAGGAGAATGAGAATGAAAATATACTTGCTAAGTTTATGTCAACTGATATGTTTAACGGTGTTTTTGGTGTAGAAGAATATGCTAAGGCTGATATTGTGAAGGAACTTGAAGAAGAAAAGGTGGAAGAAGTGATTGGTGAAGTAGAGATAGTTTGTGATGAAATGGACTATGTTGATACAACTGTTGAGATCACTCCAGCTCATGAGGAAATCAAGGAAGAAGTGACTGTTGAGCTTACTCCAGTACATATTGTAATTCCAACTACTGATGGTGGAAAGGATACAGCTGTTGATTTTATTCCAGCTTCTGCTCAGGATTTAAAAGAAAATGCTATTGAGGCTACTCCAGCAAAAGTTGCAGAATGACTTGTTCAAAAGGCCTTCATGGTGAACGTATTCCATGAAGAGATGAAGTGGAAATCTGACACCGATGAAGTATATGTTTTTCTTTATTCTAATGATTGTTATGAAAAGGTAAAAAATTATAGAGTTCACAACGAGCAACTGCTATTAGAAGTTGAGGAACTTTAATATCAAGCTCGTAAATATAAATCTGATGAGAGAATATATAAAGAAAAGATAGATGGTTTAAAAAAATCAATTTATCAATCAAAATTAGATCTATAAGACAAAGATTGTAACATAAATGATTTGACAAATTGTAACAATGAACTATCTTTTGAAATAAATAAACTGAACAGTGAACTCTTGTCTGCTAAATTGAGTGTCGAGAAATTTGAATTATCTTCAAACATGGTTGAAGGTATCATCAACTCTTAAATGACACAAAAGATTAATGGTGGTATAGGTGGAATTGGATATTCTAACATTGCACAACCAATTAATCATGACTATTCAAATATTTTCCATCATCAATTAATACATATGATGAAGATACCTATGGTTTAGGTTTTCAACCAAAGACCGACTTAAAACATTCAGTCAATGTGTCATTGACTGTTGATCCTTTCATAACTACTACAATTAAAATTAATCAGGATAATTCTTTTGCAGGAAATGTGAAGAAGGAAAGGTTGGTTGAAGAGTGTGAGAGTGATGATGAATTAATATTTGAGATAAATAAAACTTGTATTGATAATCATGTTTGTAATTCATCATCGAATATCAATGAAAGTTCTGAAGTTTCTTTTGTTTCAATTGTTTTTTTTTAATTATCAAATAAAGCAAAGAAACTTAAGTAAGAAATTGAATATAAGACCAAAGAAAAGAAAAGATTTACAACATCAGTATCTGACTCGAAAAATGATTTCAAGAACAGATTTGTTTCAAAAGGCAACATTGATAAGGAAGATTATATTTTTAGCGAAACAAATGTAAGTTTCTTTAAAAATAAATCTCCTATTACTGCCAATACTGTGAAACAAGATGTTTGTAGCACAGGTACAAAAGACACTGGTCCTATTCTAGTACTTTGAAGTGATAAAGAAAAAGTTCAAACAAAAGCCTCGTTAACAACTAAAGAGACTCATTCTCCTAGCAAAAATTCAAAAGAACAAGGGAAACGAGAGACTGTTAAGGAATCTTTTGGCCAAAGATATACTAAAGCCAGATTCTTTGATAACTATGAAAGTTATCATCAACAGTTTAAGAAAACAACTTGAATGCAAAACGTGTATCAAACTATGTGTTGTTATGTATGTGGAAAGCCTAATCACATGGCTAGGAATTTTCATCATCGAACATTAACCAGTAAACAAAATTTTCATGATTCTATTGCTAATAATAGAAAACAATTCTTTCTTAATGCAATTATAACTTTGCATAAACAAACTACTAACAAGAAATCTTTATCTGTTAATGATGACAATTCAATTACTTCATAAAGTATACTTAAGAAATTGTTTTCACATCTGGTCAAACCAATTCATAAATGGAAAATAAAAGTAAAGGAACCAGAACCTGATATTGTTGAAGATTATACTTTCAATGATAAAAGAGATATGATACTAAAATTGTTGGTTTTCTTACAAGTTTATCAAAGTTGTTTAACCATTTAAACATAAAAACGCAGCAGATCTAAGTGATTTAAAACTTGTTTTAGATGCTGAATATAAACTATTTTATAATCAAAAAAGCAAACCCAAAAACAAGGATCATATATGTGAAAAGAAATGCTATCAAAACATAAACAACCATAGGATGTTCTTAGAATACAACCTTTCAAGAACAAGATGATATGAGATGGATAACAATGAAGAAGATGATGCTCTAGAATGTAAACCTCCAAAGTAGAAGGCCTCAAGCTAGTATGCCCACAAGCACTTGCAAAACACCTAACTTGTTAGGAAGTTGACACCAAAAATCCTTCTTGAAAACCCACCTTATCCTTTGCCAAAAATTGCAAGAAACAAAAGAGGAGAGGAATGCACTTGAGTGTGAGAGTGTGTGGTTGAGTGTAGTAATGAATAATAGTTAATGTCTTGTATTAAAACAAGACAAGGAATCCCAATGAGAGGGAAGAAGGGGGCGGCCAAAATTGTTAAATGTGTTCCCACCCATTTAAAATTTTACCACTCATTATTTACTTATAAGTTTATAAAATTAAACCCTTTTAATTTTTGTAACTTAACTACACTTTTATTTGTTGTTATTTAACCTATTTAAATAACAATACAAATAATTTCTCATGAACAAAATATCCATATAATTTGTTCTATTTTCAAATGCAATAATTTAGAAAACCAATTTTCTAAATTGGTGTCAATATTTATTTGCTTGATCATATCAACAAATAAATATTTATTGACGTTTGTCTAGCTTGTTATTGGGTATGACCCGACTTGGATCATAAGGTACTAACCACATCAATCTTGAATGTGTAGTGGGCATATAAGATCCAACAATCTCCCACTTGTACAAGATTCATAGAAGATTGATGCAAGTAGTAAATACCGCCTAACAACTATTTACTACCCTTAATACGTATGACTAAGTCCCATCCAATAACATCATCCCCTTCAAGTACCTTACTCAAAAATGTTTTAGGTGAATCAGTCATCTATCATTTTGTCACAGATGTCATGTTAAATCCTAGAGACACAGAGTGATCATTCTCGTTTGATTTAACTTTAGCATGCCTTAGACATCTTACTCTCAATGAATAAGAGGGACAAATCCCATCTTGACTACATATGTCTCTCACAATCACCTTGTACTATACCTGAATTTAGCCTTATGTACTGCCATGTTTTAGAATAGTGAAGAACTAAGTCAAAGTATAATACCCAGTGAATATGAAGACCCAAAATGTATCTCAGGTCAAGGGATACCAAATGATATTCGCCTTTACTCATAATTACTTATGATCAATCAAGAAGATTCCATGTTGTAATATTTAAGATGTCAGTTAGTCCAATATTTGTATCCCACAAATATCTATAAACCTCGGCAGTAACCCTTTGCTCTGTATTCATCCATATGAATATCCTCCAATCCAAGTTCATAATAGTCTTACCCTCACACTTGTTCCCACAAGTATGAACGACTATAAACGTTCAGTAAATGATTTACTTATGGATTAAACATGAAAAATTGGAACATTAGTTAAAACATTATAACCGAATAATTCATTTAAGTAATAAAAGGTTCCAATATCCAAATACAAAATTTAAAGATCAAATCCAGTCACTAGAATATCGATGTCCCATGGCACAAGTATGACCTTCATGCTTTACCTTTTCAAGAAGCTTCGTGAGTGGATCCGCAATGTTTTGATCTATGTGAACGTTATGAATACATATCTTTCCATTTTCAACTTCATCCCTTATGTAGTTGAATCTCCGCTCAATGTGTCTAGTCTTTTGATGTGCACGGGGTTCCTTTATTTGAACAATCGAGTCCTCATTATCACAAAGAATTTCTCGGGGGTCCTGAATGGAAGGGACCACCCCTAGATCAGCAATAAGTTTCTTCCACCATGCAGCTTCTTGAGCTGCTAATGAAGTCGCGATGTATTCTAACTCTATAGTTGATACTGCCACCACATCTTGCTTAGAGCTCTTTCAAGAGACTACTCCTCCATTCAAGATGAAAATATATCCCGATTATGATCGTGAATCATCCCGATCAGTTTGGAACCTCGCATCCGTGTAACCATTTACCACGAGTCCCTCCTCACCAGATCCATAGATTAGGAACATATCTTTAGTCCTCCTTAGGTGCTTAAGTATGTTCTTAGCCATCCAATGACTATTTCTGGGATTTGGCTGGCATCGGCTTGTCATGCTCAAAGGGCATGACACGTCCGGCCTAGTGCATATCATTGCTCAACCTTTGAGCTTGGACATTGAGTCATACGCGATTCCCTTCATTTCATATTGCTCAACCTTTGAGCTTGGACATTGAGTCATACCCATTATCTTTCCTCTTTGAATAGGTAGCGTACCTTTCTTAGAGTTTTCCATCTTGAACCTTTTCAAGATCTTATCAATGTATGCACTTTGATTTAAACCTATCAGCCGCCTTCATCTATCCCTATAGATCTTTATTCCTAAAATATTGGTGGCTTCACCAGGATCCTAAATAGAAAAACAGCTTTCAAGCCAGGTTTTTACACCTTCCAAGGTTGGAACGTCATTTCCAAATAGTAGGATGTCATCGACATACAGTACTAGGAAAGTGATGATGCTCCCACTAGCATTCTTATACACACATGCTTCATCAACATTTTTGATGAACCCAAATTTGATTACCTCTTCATCAAAACGGTGATTCTAACTTCTTGATGCTTGCTTCAATCCATAGATTTATTTCTTTAACTTGCATACTTTGTTAGGATGTTTTGGATCAACAAAACCTTCAGGCTGAACCATATAGACGTCTTCCTCATGATATCCATTTGGAAAAGCAGTTTTGATATCCATTCGCCAAATCTCATAATCATAATGAGCAGCTATAGCAAATAACATCCTAATAGACTTTAGCATTGCAACCGGCGAGAAGGTCTCATCATAATCAACCCCTTGAGTTTGAGTGCAACCTTTTGCTACAAGTCTAGCTTTATAAGTATTCAAGTTTCCATGCATCGGTTTTCTTCTTGAAAACCCACTTACTTCCAAGTACCTTGGAGTTAAGAGGTGGTACAACCAAGTCCCACACTTGGTTGTCATACATGGATTGCATCTCAACGTTCATGGCTTCAAGCCATTTGTCACAATCCAAATTGGACATTGCATCATGGTATGTGATTGGTTCATCGAAATATACCACATAGCATCTATCTATGAAAAATCCATATCTTTCAGGTGGATTACTAGTTCTACCAGATCTGTGAAAGTTTTATATGTATTGATCAACCATTTGATCATCCTCAACATCCTCATGTTGAGTGCTAGTGTCAACCAAATGTGTATCGGGTTGTGGTTCTTGATCCTCCTCAAGATCCACTATTCTACTGCTAGCTCCTTCCATAAGAAACTTAGCTTCCAAGAACTCACCCTTCTTGGAAACAAACTCCTTTTGTTCCAATGGATCATAGAAACAATATCCCATAGACTCTCTAGGATATCCAATAAAGATACATTTAGTGCAATGGCTTTCTAACTTGTTTGAGGAGGGGGTCTTAACATAAGCCTCAAATCCCCAGACCTTTAAACATGATAGAGATGGAACCCTTCCATAACATATTTCAAAAGGTGTCTTTTCCAATTTCTTTGTTGGGTCCATATTCAAAATACGGGCCACAGAGAGCAAAGCAAAACCCTAAAATGATAGGGGCAATGAGCTTCTAGCCATCATAGACCGAACCATATCCAGTAGAGTTTGATTTCTCCTCACGGACACATTATTGTGTTGTGGCGTTGCAGGTGGAGATAGTTATGAGACAATCCCTCAACTTCTAAGATGATCTTGAAAAGCATCACTTAGGTATTCACCTCCTCTATCGGTGCGGAGAATTTTTATTGACTTGTTAAGTTGACTTTCTACTTCATTCTAGAAGGTTTTGAACATTTTAAAAGTTTCATCTTTGTGTCTTAAGAAGTACACATACCCATATCGACCATAGTCATCGGTAAAGGTAATGTAGTATCTTTCAATGTACCTATTCATTGGCTTAGAAGGACCACATACATCGAATGTATGATACGTAATAAATCTTTTGCCCTTTCGGTTTTGCCACTAAAAGGTGCCTTAGTCATTTTGCCTTGTAAACAAGATTCTCATACATCAAATGAATCATATTCACTTGCTTTTAAAAGACCATTCTTTTGAAGTATTTGTATGCGCTTCTTCTTTATATGACCAAGACGGCAATGCCAAAGATAGGTGTCACTCAAATCCAATTTGAGCTTCTTGGTAGTGGTTTGATACAATGAGCTATCATATAACGTGTTTTCACGAACCAATTCATAAATACCATTATTAGGAATAGCTTTAAAATAGAATATGTCATTTAAAGAAACATGAATTTCATTTTTAATAAATGTGAAAACATAACCATATTGTCTTAATTGAGCAACTAAAATAATGTTCCTAGTCAAACTAGGAGCATACAAAACATTGTTCAAAATTGCTTACATACCATTTAGAAGCTTCAAGATGTAGTCCCCTCGGTTTTCAACTTGAACTTTTGCCCCATTCCCCATGTAGAGGCTAACATCCCCCTTTTAGGAAGTCCTTACTTCTTTTGAACCCCTACAACAAATTGTAAATATGAGTCCCACATCCGGTATCCAATACCCATGTGTTAGAGGATATTAAATTGAGATCAATATAAATCATGAAAATTGTACCTGAGGTTTGCTCGGCATCCCTCTTAGCTTTCAACTGTTTGATATGGACATGACAATTTCTTGCCCAATGTCCTATCTCCCCACACTTAAAGCATGGGTCATTCGAAGTAACCTTTTGCTTCTTCTCCGCTGGTTTTGGTGGTGGCAGTTTTACCACTCCCTTTCCCTTTCCCCCAACGTGCCCTTTACCCTTGGCAACACTTGCCTTGGGTGTGGGGTGAGGCCTTTTCTTGTTCCCACCTACATTGATGGTGAGAACGGGTAAAACACTTTTACCCATGGCCGCCTTGACTGTTTTGAGCATAGAGTGAAGCTCACTTATCTTCTTGTCCCACGCATTCATGTTATAATTCATAACAAAGTTGTCAAGCCTTTTTGACAAAGAATTGAGGATCAAATCCATAGCCAACTCTTTCGAGACGGGACAATTCAGCCTTTCGAGGCGGTCTATGTGGCTTTTCATCCTAAGTACATATGATAAGATCGATTGGGTGTCATCCATACGACATGCATGGAGTGCTCCAACCGTTTCGAAGCACTCTACCCTTGTTTGTTGTTGAAACATTTCCTTCAATTGGGTAATCATGTCATATGCTCCGTGATGTTCGTACTCCTTTTAGAGATCCGGAGTCATACTTGCCAACATGAGGCAAGACACTTGGACCAAATCCTCAGTGTATTTCACCCAATTATTTGTAGGCCTCCTCATCTTCCTCATTGGGTTCATCGGGAATCAGATCGTCAAAAATATATGACCGTTTCTCTTGCTTGAGAACAATTCTCAAGTTTCGAAACCAATCAGTAAAGTTGTGATGGTTTAGACGCTCCTTTTCGAGAATGGTTCTTAGTGATAGGGTATGAGCGGACGGGATATCATTGTGTTCATTGTTGTTGGTGGCCATCTACAAAATTTAATAAAATTCAATTTTAGTATTTTTGATATTATAATATTTTAATTATTAATAACCTTTTATGTGTCATACGTAAATTAAAATTCTAGAATCTAACGTTACATTTAAAATTGGTTAGGTGACCTTTATCCCAATATTTAAATTAACAAGGTAGTCAACGTTTGACAATTGCAACCCTTTGCAACTTCTTGAGGTATGGGACCGACTTAAATATCATATGTATAGTCGGCATGTTTATCCCATCAACACCTCTTGTAAACCACATTGCAGGAGATCCATTTAACATGGTTTGCAAATCAAGTCACCCTACTTACACGCACATGTGAGTTTACCAATACAAGTGGTTAGGTGACCTTTATCCTACAAATATGGTGTCCCCAACTCAAATCACATGTTCCCTCAAAATGGTTAGGTGACCTTTATCCCATTAAGAGTTTCCAAGTGACTCAAGTGTTGTGCAAAATGACAATGTTAAACATGTTTTCAAAAGGGATTTTAGTTTCTATAATTCTAGTTTAGAAAACTCTATGTACCTTGTATTTGCATGCTCTTAAACACATGGTACCCTATGGTTCTTTTTAATAAAACCCTTTTTATTTAAAATCATTAATCCTCTTAATAACCTTTTATTAACAGCTTAATGACAAAGAACCATTTTATTTCTGCTTTTTATGTTTATTAATTAGTTTGGTATGCATATCCATATATCAAACAACCAACATAAAATAAACAACCAAAAAAGTACAACCATTCAATCACAAGTGCGTAACCATAGCCACTAAGTTGACTACACTTGTTCGCCATCACAAGTGTTCTCATTTGGTCTTTCCTAATGGTTCATAATAAGACATTAAAATGTGTCCATGAACTCCCACTTGAATCTGCATCGAAATGCTTCAAGTGTCCTTGTCTTTTGTGTCTTCCTTTGTATCTTCCTTTGAGTCTCCAACTTGTGCATCTTATTTTACAAAAATTATATCCTAATATAATTTTTCTAATAAAAGAAATGCACCTAATCTATTTATTACATAACCAAAGAATAAATAAATTACAACCCAAAAGAGACAAACACAAAATTATTATTTTAACCCTTTAATGAATAAAACCAAACATGACAAAATACATTCAACCAAATCCAAAACACACTTGGTCAAGGCTATGTTATGCACCAAAACATGTGTCCAAATAAAATATTCAAGAACAAAATGAACTCCCTTTAACCCTCAAAATTTCAGCCAACATAAACCAAGATTTTTAGGGTTTTTGTCCAAACAATATAATCAACCACTTGACATCAATCTTTCAAGATTTATTCTAAAGCATGTAAAATAAAACTTAAAAGACAAGGGACTCATATATCCAAAAAATCAGCCACTAATGGGTTGAGAAAGTCCAACAAAATTAATTTTTATTGGACTTTTAAAGCAAGTTTTCCACATAACCGGCTCCAGATGCCATTGTTGGATTTCTTACAAGTTAATCAAAGTTGTTTAACCATTTAAACATAAAAACGCAATGGATCTAAGTGATTTAAAACTTGTTTTAGATTCTAAAAATAAACCATCTTAAAATAAAGAAAGCAAACCCAAGAACAAGGATCATATATGTGAAAAGAAATGCTATCAAAACGTAAACAACCATAGGGTGTTTTTAGAATACAACCATTTAAGAACAAGATGATATGAGATGTATAACAATGAATAAGATGATGCTCTTGAATGTAAACATCCAAAGTAGAAGGCCTCAAGCTAGTATACCCACAAGCTCTTGCAAAACACCTAACTTGTTAGGAAATTGACACCAAATATCCTTCTTCAAAACCCACCTTCTCCTTGGCTGAAAATTGCAAGAAAGAAAAGAGGAGAGGAATGCACTTGTGTAACACCCGGTTATTTTTAAAGGTATAAAGAAAGAATAAAGGAAAAAAAGAAAGAAAATATAAGTTAACCCTAGTAGAGGGACTAAAAGTGGCAAAAACGCAAAAATATCAAAAGTTGGTCTAAAAGTGGGCATGGCCGCCCAATGTTGCCTGCACACCATTTACATTTCGATTCTAGAGAGAGAGAGAGAGAGCAGAAAACTCTTGGGAATTTTAGAAGAAGCACGAAATTCGTAGTTTTTGGTAAAAATTCTTGGTCTTGTGATGTTATAAATAGTTCTAGTCTCGGTTATGTGCTCATATGTTTGTGTGGGTTCGTATGTGTGTGTTTATGGTGGGTTTTAGGTGTTGAAAACGTGTGAGAAAGTTCAAGAGAATAGTTTAAGTTCGAAAGCTACTAAGGTGAGTTCTAGAATCCCTTTTTTAACATGTTTTTAACAAATTTTGGGTCTGGAAAATGCATGTGTATGTATTTTTATAAGATTATGTTTATACCCGTATGTGTGTGAATTAGTATGTTGATGGGTGTATGTTTTAGGGGTAAATGAGGTGATGATTGTGATTATGAATGTATTATGGTGCTTAGAATGTTAGTTAAGCATAGAATTTGATTTAGGACGAATTTGGGATTGATTTATGTCGTTTTAGTGCAAATGAGATGCCCAACCGCCTAAACAGTACCCCAACCGTCTGAACAGGGCCCAACCGTCTGGACAGAGCCCATGCGTCTGGGATTTCTCCCAAACGCCTAAGTGCCCATGCGTCTGAATAGTACCCAACCGACTAGAATATTGCTGAGGATGACTAAGTGCAGGGCCAAACATATGAATAGGGCCCGTGCGTCTAAACAGCCCATGCGTCTAAGTGAAAAATGGTTAAGTGTAGGTCCAACCGTCCGAATAGTGCCCAACCGCCCAAACAGGGCCCATGCATCCAACACTTAGAATTTATTTCGGGAATTATATTGTTTGTGCCATTAGGGTTAGCAACAATGTTTGACTAGGGTTAATAAATACTTAATTCCAAGCATAATCATGAGTATTTTCATGATTCCTGATTATTATCATCATCATTATTGTTAACCGTATTATTATTGTTATTAATATTATTATTATTGTTAATAAAAATAATATTATTATACGGCTTTACGTGGTGTGTTTATAATCAAAAAATAAAGTATTATCAATAATAAAGAGAAAGATTAATGATAAAGAAAAGTGGAACATAAATGAATGAATGAATGTCTTTCAAGCAAATGTATAGAGGTGCACGGCCTTGCTGTCGTTAGCTCAACTGTGATACGGGTTAGCTACCCGGAAGGATGCACACAGGGTCAATCATTGAGATTGACAATGAGGTGAGCGACCCAGTTGTCCCAAAAGACTCGGATAAAGTGCAATCATTAAGATTGCTAATGAGCTGAGCGACCCTGTTGTCGCAAAAGACTCAAATAAAGTGCAATCATTGAGATTGCTAATGAGGTGAGCGAAGACTCGAAAAAATAATGATAAAAGTACGAAATGAACGAATGATGAAGACAATAATGATATTACCTATGTGTACGTATGATGTGTGATCGCACAGAAAAGTAAAGAATAGTTCTTAAACGAAAGTAAAGTATGCTTTATTTTAAAAACTAGGAGTCACTCAGCAACGCTGACTTTTATGCATTTTTCAGTTGGCAGGTAAAATGTTGCTGAGGATGGCACGCGGGTGAAGCTACTCGGCGGGGCATGACTGACATCCATTCATACATGATAATACTATTGTTTTGTAATGCAATTGAACTATTATTTTGTAACCTGATTAAACCATGGTGTATTGCTTAACAACAGTGTTTATAATGAAATGAATGGCTTTTGTTGAATTAATTCCACTACTTAAATTTGTATTATGTAACGTTTTATGCAATTATTGCTGTGAATGACCAACTATGAGGTGCCCGGGAACGGGGCCTTACAAGTTGGTATCAGAGCCAAAGTTTAAGTGAAATGGGTAAATACTTCTAAAAGAAACCTAAACGTAAACTGAATATTGGACAGAAAGAGGGATGTCAGCCCGAGTAGCAATGTGCCATCAGGTATTTCTTTCCTTAAAGTTAATCTGTATTATGTGTGTGTGCTATTTGACTTATGTGTTCTTCGTGGATTTAGATACTGATGTAGTCAGGATAGGAAATGCTTGGGGTGTGATGAGTAAAGTAAGTGGTTAATCACAACTGGGCACTATCATTAGGGACTTACTATACTTGACATAAACTGAGCTATTACCTTGAATGACTGTGTTAGTGTTTGAATCTTATAGCATCTAAGAAATGGCTCAATGGAAGTCTTCGAAGGCTTCTAGAGGCAGAGGTCGGCCACGTGTGACTAGAAGTAGTGCTAAGGCTCCTGAGAAAGCTCGTGAGAACGCTGAGGTTCATGGCCGAAGTGAGGAGAATGAGAATGCCAGCCTGAACGCCCCAGCTAGGGAGGCGATTGCTGATGAAGTGCACCAGGTTATGCAAACAGTGTTGTCGTCTGTGATGACTAAAGTCATTATGTTAGTGGTTCTTTAAAGATTGACATTTTGTCTTTATGTGTCTTTTTGTCTTATGTAATAGTAAAGGGACTAGTATTGTAATTAGTTAGTTCCTTTTTGTGTTTATTGGTAGTATATATACTATAGACTTGTGTAGGTTAGTAACGAGAATCTGCTAACACTTCTTGTAATTGTCTTTGCTTTATATCATAAACTCATTGAATTTTGTTGATATTATGCTTAGATTTGATTACTTTGATTGTGTTTTTCATTGAAATGTTAACTAATATCATCACGGATTTATACATTTGATCCTATCAATTGGTATCAGAGCTGTTGGTTGAGTGATTTGAGTTTTTATCGAACTTTGAAAACTCAAAATTCACTTAATTCTGTGATTGATTAGCAATTCAATTAAAATATTGTCATTTTCAGTTGTGTTTAATCATAATAAACATGAATTGAACCACAATTAGCAGTCGAATTCATCAAATTTTAGAGAATTAGTTGAAATTTGGTTCGAAAAGTGTTCAACTTTGTCGAACTAAAATTTGGAAGATTCACAGATTGTTTGTTGATAATCAAGGAAATTGAACATAGAAGATTGTTAATCGGCATAAAACCTACTTAATTGGAAGAATTCGATCCAATTCATCAAGTTTTGATCGATTTCAGAAAAATTAAGTTCGTTACATTCATAAAAACATGATGAATGTGACGCATGAGGGTTGAGAATCACTGAAAATTGCCCAAGTGTTTAGACGTTTTAGCACTGTTCAGACGTTTTACAGCTGTTTAGGCGGTTTTCAAGCAGACGTTTTACCACTGTTGAGGAGTTTTGCTACTGTTTGAGCTAAAGTAATTCTAGGTGGTTTATAACTGTTTAGACGCTTCATAACTGTTTGGATGGTTGAAACTTCAAAGACGTCTGATAACTGTTCAAACATTTTGCAACTGTTCAGACGTTTCTGCTCTAGACGGTTGTTGAAAATTTTTCTAAGGCAATCCCTTAGACAGTTCTAGTGCAAACTGAGAAGTTTCTCAACCGTAGACGTTTCCTTACTGTTCAGGCGCATCTTCACTTAATACTTAGAAATTTTTTTTATAAAATCAAAAATTTAAAAATCAGAAAACTAAAAATCCACAAAAAATATAAAATGGTGAAATCAGAAGACTTGGAAAATAGAGTACCTAAACTGAAAAACAGAGCTGATTTCAAAAGTTGGTCACTTAGATTAAAACACCATTTGAATTCCATTGACACGGATCTTTGGAAATCAATTGAAAAAGGACTATACATTCTAGTAACTACTGATGGGCCTGATAGGGGTTTTGTATATACTAAAGATTCTCAAGAACCGTACCCTGAAGATGGTTTACAAGGAGATGATTTGAAAAGATTCAAGAATGATATTAAAGCATACTCCTTGATGTGTAAAGGACTACCTTCGGAAGTACTTGCAAGGCTAGATGGATATCAGACTGGATATACCATGTATAAAGCCTTAAAGACCATCGGTGAAGGAGGAAAAGAGATCCAAACCTCAAGAAACAAAAGCTGAAAAGGCAATTAGAACTGTTTCAACATTTGTCTGGTGAAATAGTAAACCAGATGATGAACATATTTGTTCAGCTTACTACTGAGATGTCAACAGCTGGAATCAAGCCTGATCTTGAAGATCTAAATCTTAGACTACTCAATGCTTTACCCTCCTCATGGAAACAAACTATAACTTTGCTAAAGCATACTAAGAAGTTTCCAATGGATTTAGATTTGCTCATTGCCAAGATAGAGTCTGTTGAAATTGATGAAAGCTCAAGGAACAATGACAGAGCAGCATCAATGTCACAATATCAGTTTATTGCATCTCCTGCAAACTATGTTGAGAATTCTTTCATGGTAAAGAGTGAGAAGGTTACTAAAGAAGAGGGAGACTTATTTGATGGAGTAGGATTCTTTACTGATTGATCATTTACTAGTGTGCCTGCTTATACCTCACAGTCCCATCCTCAATCCCCTCCTAAATATCAGAGTACAAATGTTCAAACAGAGACTCCATCAACTAACTCCGCTAAATCTAGCAAAGTTATATATGTGATAAACATCCTATTTGAGGATGAAGAGTCTAAAACTGCTTTTACTGCTTTTATGGCTAGTTTTCAAGCATATCAAGGTAGCCATTTAACTCAATTAGATATTGTTTTGCAGGATTTGTTCGAGATGGATCCTGAAGATGTTGAAGAGATGGACTTGAATTGGAAGATGGTGATGATTACATACAGAAATCAAAAACACTATTATTTCAATAGGAAGTACAAGCCCAGTGCTAACAAGACTGTTGGATTTGACAAGTCAAAGTCAAGGTGTTTTAACTGCAATAGTTATGGATATTTCTCCAGAGAATGCAAACCTCCAAGGAACAATGGAGGAAATGCTCAATCAAATTCTGGCAATCAAAGTTTCAACAAGCTCAGAAGACTTTCCAAAAGCCTTATCAAAGTCTTCTTATGCCTGAGCTTAAAGAGGAATCAAAATCATCTGAAGAGCCAAAGAAAGCTCTTGTAGTCAGCATTAAAGATGGTTATGATTGGAGTGCATATACTGAACAGTTCACTAATGATTTAACCTCTAGTTTGTCTCTTGTTGTAGAAATTTAGGGGGAGGACTGGTCAGAGAATTATGATCCAAAGGTGGAAGGTGAGAATGAAGAGGATAACTATGATTGGAGTGACAAATCTGATCCTAAGGAGGATACAGATGATGTAACTTTAATGGCACAATCTGATCAACCCAAGGTTGACACTTCATCCTCAAAACCTGAAACCTCATCTCCAAAATTTTCTGAAATACCTTCTGAAGTGAGAGAAAAACTGTGCACTAAGTCATGCTTCGAACATGTTTTATATTATCAAAGCTATTCATACAAGATTTGTGAGAAATTGAAACAAGAAGAATCAATGCACAACAAATTAAAATCTGATCATAAAATAGTAGATCAAAAGATCATCTCTCTTCAAACATCATGGAACAAAACAATAAAGGAATTAGAAATTGTGTCTAAATAATTGGAAGAGATGACTAAAAATATTGAACAGGAGAAGATAGCACATGCTGCTACATAAATGGATCTTGCTAAAGTGAAAAGTTCAAAATTGATAGTTGAGAAATTGGTGAATGAGAGAAAAGATAAACAGAAAGCAGGTTTAGGATTCACTAATGAACCTATGCCTGAATCAATTACAAACACTTTACCAGAGAACTTTAATACACATGACCATTCTCCTGAGAATAAGGCTAAACTCAAAGCCTTTCAAAACAAAAACAAAAATTCTGAAGAAGAAAAAGATAATGTGAAAGTTTTTGTTGAAAATGATCAAGAAACGATCAACAATGGCCATCTAATCAAGATAAAATCATATGAACCTAAACAAACAAAACAAAACACTTCTGATCAAATTCATTCTGTATCAGAAGATTTCAACTATGTTAATCTAAAATAAAAAGTTAATGAAAAAGAATTTTCATCTGAAGTTGTTCAATCTGAAAATGAACCAAGTTCATCAAAAGTAAAAATTAAGAGAAGAAGAAAGAAATCATCAAAAACCAAAACTGAACAAAACAAAAGTTCAGAAAATCTGAGTAATCCAACAAATCAGACAACAAACTCAAACCGATAAAATTTGTGTCAGCTGGTTTGTTAAACTTGAACTCTCTTCATCAAAACAAAACAAGTCCTGTGAACAAATCTCACTCTGATCTGAAAATAGGTTCAGACTCTAAGACTTTCACTGTTACAAAAATGTTTGTTCCTAAGGAATTAAAGAAGGATGTTCATGATAAAAAGATGAAAAATAATTTGTCACGAAAGCCAAAATTGCAAAATCAGAAACAACAATTTAACTTTTTGACGCCAACATTTAAAAATGAATCACATATAGCGTCAACTTCAAAAGTTAACAAACAGTTGTTTAGAACTCCATAAAAGTACTGTGACATATGTGATATGAAAAATCATAATACTGCTGAGTGCTATTTCAACAAGTACTGTCACATATGTGACATGAGAAATCATTCTACAGCAGATTGTTATTTTAATAGATACTACACTTATTGTGATGAGAAAACTCACAATACTGAAAATTGTTATTTTAGAAAGAGCTCACCTACTAGAGGATTTTCCAATTCAAACATGAGCAAAAGTTATGTTAATCCTCAGTATATGAGAAATCAATCTGATGGATTTCAACAATTAACTAACCAACCCTCTTTAGGTCTGAGATCTTTTCAAAAGAACAATTTTGTGAGGCCTAAACAAGCTGTGCAAGAACAATTCATACCAAGATCAGTGAGAATGACTAATAAAAATGTTGGTCATTAAAACTCTTCAAAAATTTATTACTCAAGTGGTATGAATGTTCACAGAAATAATCCTAACAATGTTCATAACAAAGATTGGTAAATTCATCAAGAATAAACCTGATTTAAATAATCTTCATTTCAAACAATTTACCATTGTTGACAAATATGGAAAACCGAAGACCATCTCGGCTTGGGTAGATATCTCAACTTAGTTTTCTTGTTGTGTAGGTACGCCCGAGAAGACCTCTTAATACATTGTATGTGGATAGCGGGTGTAGCCGGCACATGACAGGCAATTCTGCCATGATACAAGATTTTAAGTTAAAGGATGGAACACACGTCGCCTTTATTGGTGATGCTGGTGGCAAAATAACAGGAGAAGGAACAGTGTCAAATGGGATAATCAGTTTTGATAAAGTCAACTTTTGTTCACAGTTGAACTTCAATCTTTTAAGTGCATCCCAAATATGTGATAAAGCATACTCTGTTCTATTTGATGATTCTTTCTATTATGTTTTAAAAGCTAGGTTTTCAGATTAGCAAGGATTGGGTAATTGTTAAAGCTAAAAGGGATAGAGATGTATACAAGCTGGATATGTCTCAAGTCAATCCTTCTACAGAAACAACTTGCCTAATTGCAACAGCATCAATTGATGAAAGCCAGCTTTGGCATAGACATCTTGGACATTCCAACTTCAAGAATATAAACAAGCTTGTAGCATGAAAACATGTTATTGGACTTCCATCCAAGAAGTTTGCAACAACTGATCTCTGCTCAGATTGTTTGAAGGGAAAACAACACAGAGCATCTTATAAGTCCAAGCTCATAAACTCAAATTGCAAACCTCTACAGATTTTGCACATGGACCTATTTGGACAAACAAACGTCAAGAGTATTGGAAGAAAATCATATTGTTTAGTTTTCATTGATGACTATACAAGATATTCATGGGTTTTCTTTTTACATGCTAAATCTGAAACGGCTGAATTACTAAAAGAATTTATCATTAAAGTTGAAAATCAACTTGAACACAAATTAAAAATAATCAGAAGTGATAATGGAATGGAATTCAAAAATGCTAACATTGAAATGTTTTGTGCAGAGAAAGGGATGGCTCATCAGTTCAGTGCTCCCAGAACTCCTCAACAAAATGGAGTTGCTGAAAGGAAAAACAGAACACTGATAGAAGCTGCTCGTTCTATGTTAGTTGATGCAAAGATTCCGATCACTTTCTGGGATGAAGCTATATCAACTGCGTGTTTCATTCAGAATAGAACTTTAATTGTGAAAGATAAAATGAAAACTCCTTATGAGTTAATGTTTGGCAGGAAACCAAATATAAACTTTCTAAAATCATTTGGTTGTCCGGTTATGATTCTTAATTCAAACGATCAGTTAGGAAAATTTGAAGCAAAATCTGATAATGGATTTTTCATTAGATACTCACCTGTTTCAAAAGCCTATTGAGTTTATAACTCTAGGACAAATTTAATTTGTGAAACATTCAATGTTAAATTTTTGGAAAATTCCTTTCCATCTGTTTCAAATGGTCCGGCTTGGTTGTTTGATTTAGATTCATTATCAAACTCTCTTCAATCTAACTTGTTTAATCAATCAAACTTTCTTGATTCTACAGGTAAGAAAAGCTCTAGAGGAGATCTTGGATCCTTCAGTGAAGATTCAGATTCTGACGACCCAGATATTTGTCAAGGATTCAACAATAAGATTCAATGACAATGATCAAGCTAATCAAGCTTCAGATCATTCAGTTTCAAATGATCATGAGGGATCACAACCAATTCCTAATGATGGTAATGAGTTTGTGCAACCTGAGTCAGGAACATCATCCATCTCTGGTGATGCAGTTGATACTGGTAATTTTGATTACTTTATCAACTCACCGACTCAAGTTCCAAACTTCAATCCACATTCTTCTAACCTGATGCATCAGCTCTCCAACCTGAATCAAACAAATCTGGATGTTAATGTTCAAGGTGATGAGATTCCAACATCTCATATTCACAAGAATCATCCAACATCACAGATTATTGGTCCATTGAATGAGAGAACAACAAGGAGTAAATCAGAACAAGCAAACTTGTGCTTATACTCTTGTTTCCTTTCTCAAATTGTTCCTAAAAACATTACCAAAGCGTTAAAGGAAAATGGTTGGATTGAAGCAATGCAAGAAGAATTACTTCAATTCCGCAAACAAGAAGTGTGGAATTTGGTGGAATTACCTGAAGGAGAAAATGCCATAGGCACTAAATGGTTGTTTAGAAATAAAACTGATGATCGCGGGATAGTTATAAGGAACAATGCGAGACTAGTTGCACAAGGATACACACAGGAAGAAGGATTTTACTATGATGAAGTATTTGCTCCAGTTGCAAGACTCGAATCCATTCGTGTTTTCCTGTCTTATCATCATTCATGAAATTCAAGGTGTATCAAATAGATGTCAAAGGTGCACTCTTATACAGTCCCATCACTGATGATGTGTATGTGAAGCAACCTCAGGGCTTTGAGGATGCAGAATTTCCACATTGAGTGTACAAGCTTAGCAAAGCTTTGTATGGACTTCATCAAGCTCCTAGAATTTGGTATGAAACATTATCATAACACTTGATCCAACATGGATACATAAGAGGGAAAACCGATCCAACTTTATTCATAAAGAAGGATAATGATGATCTCTTATGTGTGCAAGTGTATGTAGATGATATCATATTTGGTTCTACCAGTCCAAAATTGTGCAATGAATTTGAAGAAATCATGAAGTCTCGTTTCCAGATGAGTTCTATAGGAGAAATCCATTTCTTCCTTGGATTGCAAGTTCAACAATCTGCAGATGGTATATTCATAAATCAAGAGAAGTTTGTTGAGAAATTCTTGAAGAAATTCAAACTGCATGATTGTCAGTCCATAAGAACTCCAGCTGATGTAAACACCAAGATTGAGCCTGATCCTAAAGGGAAATCAGTAGACCAAACTCTATACAGATCTATGATTGGTTCTTTGATGTATCTTACTCATCAAGACCAGACATAATGTATGTTGTTTGTGTCTGTGCCAGGGATCAATCAGACCCGAAAGAATCTCACTTAATTGCTATTAAGAGGATATTCATGTATCTCAAAGGCAAACTAGCTTTAGGGCTTTGGTATCCTTACGAGGGTAACTTTGAGTTACATGGATATAGAGATAGTGATTATGGTGGATGCTGTCAAGATAGAAAATCTACAACGGGTGGTTGTCAATTTCTTGGTCCCCGATGTGTCTCATGGCAATGTAAGAAACAAACAAATGTCTCTTTTCAACAGCAGAAGCTGAGTACATAGCTGCATCAGCAGGATGTTCTCAAATCCTTTGGTTGCAAAACAAACTGCTGGATTATGGGTTCAATTTTCTTAAAACGCCCATTTACATTGATAACACTGCTGCTATGTTCATTACAGCTAATCCAGCTTAACATTATAAAACAAAACATATCGAAACTCGATATCATTTTTTAAGAGATAATTCTGAAAAAGGTTTAATCATTTTGATTCAAATTACAACTGAAAAATAGTTGGCAGATCTATTTACTAAAGCCTTTCTACCAGGAAGGTTTGAGTACTTAGTGGAGTCAATTGGCCTCATTACCCATGTGTAAACCTGGTTTCTAGGTTCTTAATTTAGTTCTTTGAATCATTACATGATCAGCACCTCCCTAGAACCTTTCGTAGTTATTTGCCTGATTGTTTTTTTTGTGTGTGTGTTTTCTTTTATAGAAAAACAAAATACAAAAAAAGAAAACTAAAAAAATACAAGATAAAAAATATAAAACAACAAAAACTCCAAAAATAGAGTTCTTTTTATTTTTATTCCAGTTTTAGAAATGAATCTGGGTTTGCATCATGTGAGAAATGATAGTACATTGGTGAGATCAGTTGCATACGTCACTCGCTAATAAAGTCTAGCATGGTCAGATATGATGTGTAGACAATATCTTGCTAGTATACTGAAAAGTAAATCTTGTGATTAAACTAAATCTATATGTTTGTATGTGTCTTCATCTAAGTACTTTTGAGCAGTATTAGCTTATCAGATTGATTTCTTGCTAAGTTACAACAATCACACCTGATGGTGATGTGACTAATCATGAGATATGTTACAAGCATCATTTCATTTCTCTGTTATGAGTCATCATAGACCTGAAGTGCTGAGATATCCTCTGTTGTAAGTCATTGCAGACCAGGATATTCTCCTTTGATGCAAAAGATGCCAATGTGCACAACCCGTTCAAATGGATGTTAGAGTTATCAAATGGTTATCCATGATCATTCTCTATTATATAAAGTAACATGAGCTCTGGTTATGCATATTTGTTAGGTAATAAGTTGAGAATGTGTACTTACCAGCATGTCTTGATGATAGTTGATCCTCTAAGTCTTGGTATGAGTCAAATCATGTCATATCTAATTCTACCCTAATCAATCCAAGAATTAAACAAGTAAGTGAGCTGATATTTTTGTCAAAAACACTCATTTTCTATCCGTAGATCTTGTGTCTCCTTTGCTGTGATATCACTGACCTGGAACACACTTGATCAGGATTTATTCATTATCTATGACTATTCACATATTTTTTATTTTAATGTACTGATCTTCTCTGATATGATCTCACTGCAGACAATGATTCTATTGTAATTATTAGATTTTCATTCTGCTTTCATTTTGATTTTATGCATGTTTCTATGTGTGCAGGCAATTTAACAATGATAAGTGTGATCTTCTTATGTAACCTTGGGAAACTTCTAAGTTCTTCAAAAACTTAAAAGTTTAGGGGGAATAATAAAAAGATGAATTGTCTCAGAAAATCAAAATAAAAATGTTGAATTGAAAGGATGATGCTTTATGTTCAAAGTATGTGTGTGGTTGATAATGTAAAATTTTGATTATGATAAAATAAACCTATAAAAATTAGCAAGTGGAAAAGCTTCTTTCAAATGTTGAAAACAAGAAAATTTGTTTAGTTTGAGACTAAAATGAAGGGACAATTTCTTTTTGAAAATATAAATTAAAATAAAAGGGGTTAAAAGGATATAAGTGAAAATTGAGGGTCCAAGATGTAATTTTGAGAGAAAAATTCAAAATCTTAAAAATTGTTTGAATATTAGTACATGAACAGTGCAAATACATCCAAACAGTGTTTGGATGAAAGATGAGAAAAATGCAAGTGTTTTGAATATCATACGTCTAAACAATGACCATAAGTCTATTTTTTAGATGTATGAAGATTTTTTAGAATTTGTACAAGTGTTTAGACGGTTCTCATGATCCCATGCATCTGAACAGTTGTCAAACATCTGAAAATTTGAAAAATTTGTACAAGTGTTAGACGGTTCTCATGATATCAAGCGTCTGAACAGTTGTCAACCATCTGAGTAATCAGTCGAATTGGCTAAGTGTTAGACGACTCTTCAATCTCATGCGTCTACACAGTACAAGACGGTTTGTGTAAAATGACCAAGTGTTGGACGTTTCTATAGATTCATGCGGCTGAACAGTGCTCAAATGGCTGAACATTCCATCCGGCTGAATAGTTCAGAACCGTCTGAACAGTTCTCAAGCGGCTAAACATTTTTCATGCGTCTGGCCCCAAACGTCTAAACAGTGCTCATCCGTCCTAAATTTTACACTTAGTATATAAAGCACACTTCTCATTTTTCATTCATTCACAACGCAGACTCAAAACCTCTTAAACCCTGTCGATCCATTTTCACCTATTTCATCAAAAATTGTCATTTGTTCTTGAATCATTCATATTTAAACTGTAATATTAGCGATTTTCGAATGTAAGTTCAGTGTATAATCATCAAATCTCAAGTCTTAGAATCAATCTAGGTCAGACGGTTCTCATCTGTTCGGACGGTTTGAACCCTAAAAGTTGGAAAATTTGAAAATAATGAATTAATCTGAATAAAAGACATGAAATTGATCAAACATTATTGATATACATTGAATTTCGAACTATTTGACAATTGAAACTGGTAATTTCATGAACTTTGATTTCAGGGTGTTCTTCCTTATTCAAATGAAGAAGATGAACGGTTTAAAAAAATTGAAACATATTTTTAAATAAAAATTAATTAATAATTCATAAGAACTCAATTGAAAATTATCTTTGATCAATGTTAATTGAACTAATATGTTTTAAATCAACATAAAACAAGTGTAAGCAACATCATTTTGACAGAATTGCTATAATTCTAAACAGTGAGTAATTATACTTGTTGATAAATAAAACCAAAGTGTTTTAAAACATAATAGTTCATGTCAATAAATTCAAAGTTTAACTATAATCAAATCACTCAAATTCATCATCTTAACTAACTTTTTTGTGTTTGTGTAGATGGCAGAATTGAAGTTTGAGCCCAAACACAATGTACCTGCTTTCTTAAATGAGGAATGTAGAGAAGCAAATGGGTATGAAGAGATAATCAGATTTTTGCTAAGGACCAAATATGTCTATGCAATGTGTGCTAGACCAATAATACATGCTAAATTAATTAAAATATTTTGGAGAACAACAGAGGTTGCAGTTGATGATGCTGGTCACAAAGTGGTGAGAGCTTTTATTTCCAATGACAGAATGCTTGAAGTCTCAAGCTCTCAAACTTGGAGAAAATGATGCTGAAGACTTAGCTGAATATACATTCAATGAATGTAGGGAAGTATTTTTGCAAATGGGTCATCCAGATAACTTCCCAAAGAAGCAATTTTACAAAGCTAGAGTGTATAATCACTGGAAACTTTTGTGCTACATTTTTTAGCAGTGTATGTCCAAAAGGAGAGCAGGATGGGATTCCTTTCCTGTTGATATTGCATCTCCAATCATTGCATTAGCCACAAACAGGAGGTTTAACATGGCTAAATGGATAATAAACGGATTCATTTATAATCTAGAAAAGGGAATGAGACAAAAATATCTGATGTATCCTAGATTTCTTTAGATGTTGATTAATGAAGAGAATCCTCACTTCTATGTTGATGGTGTAGAAGGACATAAATTACAATTAGAGCACATGTCAGAAGTTGTGTACAAAAGACTTGCTGTGATTTCAGGTGATCCAAATATTCCTTTGTTTGACTACATTAGGAATGTTGCTATGGATAATGTAGATATCAGTAGTGATAGAACTGTATCTAAGCATGTTTTTGAGCATGTTTCTGAGACCCATGACTTGGGTGAAGGAACTTCTACTGGTGCAATGCCTGAGGAAACTCAAACTGAAGCTCAAGATGAAGAGTTAGTTGTACATGAGCTTGCTGAGACCACATTGCATTTTGAAGATTCACAAAATCAAATTTTTCACTTTGATTTTATAGAAGCAATGCTTTCAGAGCTAGTGTTTCAAAGTTCTGCTCAACAAGAAACAGAAGATATACCAGTTACTACAGCACACAATGTGTCTGTACAAACTGAAGAAATAATGGATGTAGATGAGCTTGATAAGTTAAAAGATGAAAACAATGCTCAAGAGAAAATAATAAATGAATTGAAAGAGGAAAATGAAAAACTGAAAGAGATGAATATTACTCTTGAAAATGAGATGGAAAGCTGATGGAAGCAAATGAAAAATTAAAGGAAGAAAATAAGAACAAAGATGAAAAGATTGTCATGTATGCTAAAGATAAAGAAGATGTGATAAAAAATTTTGAAGTAATGATAAGGGATTATGATTTGCTTGAAGAAAAACATAAGAAATTGCTTGAAGAAACTAAAAAGCTAAAAGAAGAATTAAGTAAATCAAAGAAATCACAAAAACCAATCTCTCAAGAAGTTGAAATTGTGTCTGAAATGGTTCCTATTGATGTTGATAAAAGTGTGGAGATGGAGGGAAAAAGGAAATTAGATGACGTTGAAGCTCAAGTTTTACCTGAGTCTTCTTCAAAAGTACAAAGGACTGAATAGATTGTTGAAGAAGAGGTGCAAGAAGCTCAAGAACCATACATTCAAGAGAAAATTGGTGCCTTAGAGGATATTGAAGAAGAGTATGGTGATGAGTGGTATGATGAAGTTCTCGATGATGAAGATATTGAAGAAGAATTTGAAACTCATTCTTCATTTGGGTAAGTTCAAGAGCATGATGATTTCCCTCAAGATTTTGAAGAAAGATACAATTATCTTGTGATGAGGAAAGTATAATAGGGTATTTTGGATGGGCTTACAGTATTTCAGATCAATGATGAGTATGAAAAATGTATAGCTGCTGAATCTGTTGCTCCAATTGACCCAAATGAGATTATTATGGAGCATGGTGAATGGAACTGAGCTCTAGAGAGCATAAACATTAAAGAAGTTCCAAGTTCAGAGCTGCACAATCCAGACCAAGATGAAATGAGCATTCCTGCTTTAAGGTCTTGGTTGCAGGCTTGGAACTATCCATGGAAGAGATTGAAACGACTTCAATCCGTTTCATTACAAAATCTTGTTAGAAGATTCCAACAAACAGAGAAGCAATCCAACAAAATGATCATTCTAGATACTGATAATCCTCTGTATTTAGATATCACTAAAAGAACAAGAATCTTGAAGCCGCAAGAGATAAGTAAAATGGAACAGAAGTCAAGTGCGCATGAAAGAAGACAAGAGCTAATTAAGTTGTTTCCAAGTTCAGAAAAGCAAGTGTACAAAGCTTCTTCTGAACAAAGACAAATCTTTGATAGTGCTAGATCAACAGGAGACTTGGTAAGAAATGTATTACAGAGAGGACAATCTGTAGCTGAATTGTTAAATGCAATGATTGCTCCTTACTTCACAAACCAAGTTAAAATCATACCATGGAAATATGATGACATTTTTGATGCTTTCTTGATTAAACGAGTAAATGTTGTTTCTGATGTTTATCACTTTTACTCGAGCATAATTATACTTCCTGTTCAAGATCTGAAACAATTAAACAAACTTCCATTGATTAATCCATCTGGAGCAAAAAGAGGAGAAATGTTTGTAGAGCTTTTAAGTAGAGGTCTAGCTAGAACAAGTAATTTCCTTCAGACTCGCTGTGATCAAGAAGACAAGGAATGCTTTTCTATGCTAAAGAAGAACAAGAAGATTAGGGGGTTACAATCAGAAGAAGAACACTTTATGATAGAATTTTATGATAAATATATTGAAAAAGTAACTACCCCAGGACTAAAGGTGATAGATGGAAACCAAAAGGCCAAACCGATTCTTAGATGGTTCTATAATACAGAGTCGTTTGAGCTCAAATTGGTCCGAAATATCAAACACTGGGATGAGGACATGATCTCCTTATTTGGTGCTTTTGAGTTAAAACTACTCCATCCAAGCTATATCTCATTTTTGTCTGTTCAAAAATTTGAGAAAGTATCACCAGAAATTGTAGATCGAGATAGGAAATATTTTCTCTCTATTATCAATGTTCTGAATGCTGCTATGGAGAGAATATCTTTGAGAAAAGCTCTTGCATATGCAAATATTGTAAAGAAAGATATAAAGGACATAGAGTTTATGCGTATCTCAAGGAAAGGAGTGTTGGAAGTATATTCAAAGGGAAGTTCAAATCCTATTGAATTATACGCCAATATTGATATCACGGGACTTTCCAAAGAAACTCTAGAGCGAATGAGCCAAATGGAGATAAAAAATAAGGAAGCTCATCTTGAACAAGGAATTCTTGCCGGAAAATTCAAATTAGCTATTGCAAATGCATTAAAGGATCAATAGAAATTTAAGACAAAGCTAATGTTCAAAGTAAAAGAAGAACCTAAAGATTCATTGTAGATTAAAGGAAGATGAGAGACAAGAGAAGATTGAAGACTGAAGAATTGAAGAATGAAGCTGTTAAAGATCGAAGAGAACAAGATTAAAGAAGACAAAGACTGAAGACTAAAGATTTTGAAGACCGAAGACAATGTAAATCTTAAGGGGAGTATTGCTAGTGCTTCTTTAAAGATTGACATTTTGTCTTTATGTGTCTTTTTGTCTTATGTAATAGTATAGGGACTAGTATTGTAATTAGTTAGTTCCTTTTTGTGTTTATTGGTAGTATATATAGCATAGAATTGTGTAGGTTAGTAACGAGAATCTGCTTACACTTCTTGTAATTGTTTTTGCTTTATATCAATAAACTCATTGAATTTTGTTGATATTATGCTTAGATTTGATTACTTTTATTGTGTTTTTCATTGAATTATTAACTAAAATCATCATAGATTTATACATTTGATCCTATCACATTAGGGCTGTGAGAAGCGAGGAGAGAAAGGAGAAGGAGAATAAGAAGGGATCAACGGGCAAGGAGAGCAGAGGGGAGGAGGAATGACCAGAGCCTGAGACCGTATTGTCTGACGAAGAAGAGGATGATGTAGTGGGGGAGACTACCAAGGGGTGCAGTTATGGGGCATTCCAAAGGTGCAAGCCCCCGACCTTCGATGGCAATGGCAATGCTGCAGCAGCGCACCGCTGGGTATGGGAGATGGAGGTGGTGTTGGAAATCAGTGAGTGTCGCGAAGACCAGAAGGTGAAGTTCGTGACTCACTCCTTTGTTGACTCAGTATTGTGTTGGTGGGACAACATTGCCCAAGCTGAGGGTTCTCATCAGGAAGATGCGATGGAAGGAGCTGAAGCAATTGGTGATTGAGGAATTCTGTCCTCATAGGGAACTCGATAAGATCGAGAGGGAGTTCCTACAACTCAAGGCGGGAACCATGACCGACCAATAGTACACCACCAAATTTAATGAAATGGCGAGACTGGTACCGGATCAGGTGACGCCGGAGTCCCGAAAGATCAATCGGTACATCCAGGGATTGCCAGCCGACATTCGTAGGCACTCAATCGCTGCCCGACCAAGCAGTTTTAGGTCGGTAGTGGATTTGGCCTGGAGGCTCTATGATTAGAGGGAGGTGACGGTGGTGGAGGTGAAGAAGACTGGTGGTGGTGACCGGAACTGGAACAGAAAGCGATTCGGGCGTGGTGGATTCGTCCTGAACAACAAGAAGATGAGAATGGATGACCGTAGGGTGGGGTCATCAAGCTTAGGACCTAAGAGGTGTGGCAAGTGTGGGAAGGAGCATACGGGTGAGTGCAGGCAGGGGCTCAACATGTGCTTCAAGTATGGGAAGCCGGGTCACGTCTCTAGAGACTGTAAGGCGCTGAGGTGTTATACCTGCGGCAAGGAGGGCCATATGAGCAGGGACTGCAGGAGGCCAAGGGTGGAGAGTTCCGGGGCAAAGAAGACAGCCAGAACTGAAGGGCAGAGGGTGAGCGCCAGAGCTTTCACCATGACCAGGGAGGAGGCTAGGACGGACCCTGATGTTGTGTCAGGTATGTTTCTAGTAAATCAAACTCTTGCTTCTGTGTTATTTGATTCTGGTGCTAGTAGGAGTTTTATTTCTGCTACTTTCTGTGCTAAATTGTCTGTTAGTAGTAGACGTATCGATGCTTTTCGATGTAAAAACTGCTATTGGTAAGTCCACTAGAGTTACAGATATGATAGAGGACTGCGCCATAGAACTAGAGGGTCATAGGTTTGCTGCTAAGTTACATGTGATGCCCCTAGGTGGATTTGATGTAGTGCTAGGGATGGATTGGTTAGCGACCTACGAAGCAAACATCGTGTGTCGAAAGAAGATAATTAGACTAACGACGCCTGATGGAAGTTCAGTGACGATATACGGTGATCGAGTTACGACAATTCCGAAGGTGATTTTGATGGCGGTGGCGGAAGGTGCATGAGGCGTGGATGTAGCGCTTACCTGGCCTACGCGAAGGATGTGGACATGTCAACACCATAATTGCCCGATGTACCGGTGGTGTGTGACTTTCCCGATGTGTTTCCAGAAGACTTATCAGGTGTTCCACCGGATCGCGAAATCGAATTTCAAATTGACTTAATACCTGGTGCTCAGCCTGTCGCTAAGGCACCGTATCGGTTGGCTCCGACAGAGATGAAGGAGTTAATGGAGCAACTGCAGGAGTTGCTCGATAAGGGTTTTATCAGGCCGAGTATCTCTCCTTAGGGTGCTCCAGTCTTGTTTGTAAAGAGGAAGGACAGTAGCATGAGAATGTGTATTGACTACCGTGAGTTAAACAAGTTGACGGTGAAGAATAGGTAACCATTACCAAGGATTGATGACTTGTTCGATCAGCTCCAAGGTACCAGTTGGTTCTCGAGGATAGATCTTCGATCTGGCTATCATCAGTTGAAGGTGAAGGAGCAAGATATTCCTAAGACAGTTATTCGCACGCGTTATGGACACTACGAGTTTCTTCTAATATCCTTTGGTCTAACCAACGCGCCAGCTGCTTTTATTGATTTGATGAATCGAGTGTGCCGGCCGATGTTGGATAAATCAGTGATTGTGTTCATCGATGATATCCTAATTTATTCAAGGAGCGAAGAAGAGCATGCCGGTCACATTCGGGAAGTGTTGGAGACGTTGAGAAAGAAAAAGTTGTATGCTATGTTCTCCAAGTGTGCTTTTTGGTTACGCGAGGTGCAATTTCCAGGTCACGTGGTAAATACTGAGGGAATCATGGTGAACCCGGCAAAGGTAGAGGCCGTGATGCAATGGAAGTCTCTTAAGACGCCATCCGAGATTCATAGCTTCTTGGGATTGGCGGGCTACTGCAGGAGGTTTATTCAAGACTTTTCCAAGATAGCCTCACCTTTGACAAAGTTGACTTGCAAGGATGTGAAGTTCGTGTGGGGTCGAGAATAGGAGTGTGCTTTTGAGTAGTTGAAAACAAGACTAACACGAGCTCCTGTCTTGACATTGCCCGAAGGGAGTGAAGACTTAGTGGTGTATTCGGATGCATCTTATTCTGGGCTAGGTTGCGTATTGATGCAACGTGGAAGGGTGATATCCTACGCATCCCGACAGCTGAAGACCCACGAAGTCAACTATCCCACGTACGATCTAGAATTAGCCGTGATGGTTTTCGCATTGAAGATTTGGTGGCACTACCTATACGGGACGAAGTGCACCATCTTCACAGACCATAAAAGCTTGAAGTACTTCATCGAGCAGAAAGATTTGAACATGAGGCAGAGATGATGGTTGGAGCTCATAAAGGATTTCTATTACGAGATCTATTGCCATCTGGGCAAGGCCAACGTGGTGGCAGATGCCCTTAGCTGAAAGGAGAGACCCGAGCCGATTCGGGTGAAAGCTTATCAGCTGATTATGACCTCTGATGTGATGACGCAGTTCAAGGGGTTCCAAGATAAGGCTTCGAAAGAAGATTGTCTTAGCTCTGAAAGATTGAGAGGTCTAGTCGCAGAGTTGGGTGAAAACATTTTCGGTGTTAGAACCCGATATGGGCGAATGTGGATTCTTCGTTATGGGATCTACGTGGAAGGATCATAGACGAGGCTCATAAGATTCGATACTCCATTCATCCCGGTGCTACCAAGATGTATCACGATATGAAGAAAGACTACTGGTGGCCGGGTATGAAGCGCACCGTAGCGGAGTATGTGAGTAAGTGCCTTACCTGTTTTGCAGGTGAAGGCGGAACACCAGAAGCCATACGGGAAAATCCAACCGTTGGATATACCCGAGTGGAAGTGGGAGGATATCACCATGGACTTCATTACGAAGCTACCACGTACCCCGAAAGAGTATGACGCTATATGGGTGATAGTTGACCGTCTGACGAAGAGTGCTCACTTCCTACCAATCCGAGAGACTTATTCTTCTGAAAGGCTCACGGATCTATTTATCAAAGAGATTGTAGCTCGACATGGTGTGTAAGTGTCTATCGTATCTGATCGTGACACTCGGTTTACACCTAAGTTTTGGAAGAAATTCCACGACGCGATGGGAACGAGACTACACATCAGCACGGCTTATCATCCTCAGACAGACGGTCAGTCTAAGAGGATGATCCAGACACTCTAGGACATGCTTGGAGCGTGCGTGATCGATTGCGGAGGTGTAGGACACCCGTTTGCTGGGGTGATATTGGTCAGAAGGAGTTAGGGAGCATTGAAGTGATCGAGGCTACGACAGAGAAGCTCAAAAAGAATCAAAGCCTTTATGAAGGCAGCTAAAGATAAACAGAAGTCGTATGTTGATAAGAGGCGTAGACCGATTGAGTTCCAGGTGGGTGATAGGGTTATATTAAAAGTCTCACCTTGGAAAGGTATCATTCAGTTTAGAAAGCGGGGCAAGTTAAGCCCGAGATACATAGGCCCTTTCCGTTTCATTGCTTGAGTAAGAGAGGTGGCCTATATATTAGAGTTGCCAGATGAGTTAAGTGGAATTCACCCGACATTCCACGTATCTCATCTAAGGAAGTGCTTGGCAGATGAAGATATGATTGTTCCACTGGAGGATATCAAAGTAGACGAATGGCTCAATTATGTGGAGCAGCCTGTGGCAATCATCGATTAAAAAGAGAAGAGGCTGAGAAATAAATTGGTTCCTCTTGTGCGTGTACAATGGAAGCGCAGGAAGGGATCTGAGTCTACATGGGAGGTTGAAGGAGAGATGATACAGCATTACCATCATCTGTTTGAGGAATAACAGGTTTCAGGGACGAAACCTATATAACGGGGGTGGACTTGTAACACCCAGTTATTTTTAAAGGTACAAAGAAAGAATAAAAGCAAAGGAAAATAAAGAAAATGTAAATTATCCTAAGTGGAGGGACTAAAAGTCGCAAAAAGGCAAAAATATCAAATGTTGGTACAAAAGTGGGCATGGCCGCCCACTCTTGCCTGCACACCATTTCCATTTCGATTCTAGAGAGAGAGCAGAAAACTCTCGGGAATTTTAGAAGAAGCAAGAAATTCGAAGTTTTTGGTAAGAATTCTTGGTCTTGTGATATTATAAATAGTTATAGTCTCGGTTACGTGCTCATATGTTTGTCATATGATGAGAAACTTCATTTGCTGATAAAGCGATAATGGCACTGAGTTTTGTAACCGTACTGTTTAGTCATTACTGATGATTTTTCTAGATTTACTTGTGTTTTCATTTTAGCAACTGAAGATGAGAAACTTCATTTGCTGATAAAGTTCCTAACTCTAGTAGTGAATCAGACTGACAAAAATGTCAAATGCATTCAAAGTGATAATGGCGCTGAGTTTTGTAACCGTACATTCAATGAATTCTGTGATTCAAGGGGGATAGCAAGGCAATTCGGTTCAGCAGGAACTTCATAACAAAATGGATTGCTGAAAGGCGAAACAAAACATTATTTGAGTCTGCTAGGACCATGTTATCAGCAGCCAAATTACCTTCATTCTTTTAGGTTGAAGCTGTTAACACTTCTTGTTATGTTCAGGATTGCGTTTTAATCAATAAACAACAAAAAATGACTCCATATGAATTTTTTTTCAAACATAAACCTAAAGTCAAATATTTCAAAACATTTGGATGTTGTTGTACTTTGCTAAACACATCTGATTCAAAATCAAAGTTTGATGAGAAAGCTGATGAATGTTATTTTGTTGGATATTCAGCCAATAAAGTTGCATATAGGGTTGGTAATAAAAATCTAAACAAATCATTGAGTCATTTAATATTGATTGACACAAATCTAATAAAACATATGTTGGTTCGGCACCTTCATGGGTTTATGATTATGGTTCATTATTTGAAACATTTAATCGTTCATCTGCTACATCTACAGTTTCTACTCCTTTGACCACATCTATTCATGATTTGTTTGCTGATGAATTTGGATCTAATTTATCTCAAGCACAAGGAATATCTTCAGACATACCTGCTTCTATACCTAGCATGGCTGCTTCATAGGATTCTGAATATAAGGTTATTCAGTCTAACCCTGTTATTGAGCAAGAACCACAAGTATCTAATCTGAGTTGTTCTTCTACACAAGATGATCATATTGATGTTATACAAGTTCCATTTGATGATTTATCTATTTTGGATGATTGTCAAGAGGATGATATTATGTACCATCCTGAAGGAGGAAATACTATTGAAGAACCAGTGGGTCATATGTATAACCTAGGAGGAAGTTATATCTAAAGATGTTATTCCTCAATTGAGAATTCATAATGATCATCCAACTGAAGCAATTATCAGTTCATTATCACAAGGCATTCAGAGTCGAAGTCATTCTGGAGCTATCAATACATGCTTATATTCTTCTTTTTTCTCATAAATAGTGCAAAAAAATATTGAAATGGCATTGAAAGAAAATAGTTGGGTAGAGGCAATGCAAGACGAGCTGATGCAATTCAAGAAGCTTAATGTTTGGCATATGCGCGAACTTCGAAAGGGTAAGTTGCCAATTGGAACAAAATGGATATTCAAGAATATAACGGATGAGAAAGATGTTAACATTTGGAACAAGGCCAGACTTGTTGTACAAGGATTCTATCAAGTTGAAAGCCTTGATTATGATGAAGTATATACTCTAGTTGCAAGACTTGAAGCTATATGGGTATCTCTGGCATTTGCTTCATACAAGAACTTCAAAGTTTATTAGATGGATATCAAAACTACATTTTTGTATGGTGAAATGAAAGAGGAAACCTACGTGTGCCAACCACCAGGTTTTGAAGATCCAGATCATCCTAACTATGTTTACAAGTTATACAAAGCACTTTATAGCTTACATCAAGCACCCCATGCTTGGTATGCTACTCTTACTGAGCATTTGCTTGCAAATGGTTATACAAGAGGTGCTATTGATTAAACATTATTCATAAGAAAGACTGGTGATGATCTGATTCTTGTTCAAGTATAGGTCGATGATATTATCTTTGGATCTGCAAACGATGACATATGCAAGGAATTTGAGGCACTCATGAAGAAGAAATTCAAGATGAGCTCACTTGGAGAAATATCATTTTTCTTGGGTATCTAAGTCAAACAGGATGATAAGGAATTTTGATACATAAAGAAAAGTATATCCATACTATACTTGATAAATATAAGTTTCAAGACTCTAAGATTGCTCCTACTCCTATGTCTTCTCTCCCACTTTGACTCCAGGTCTCACAGGAGAAGATGTTGATCAACACATGTATCGATCAATGATCGGCTCTTTGATGTATCTTACTACAAGCATACCGGACATCTTGTTTCCTGTTTGTCAGTGTGCACGTTATCAGAGTAATCCAAAAGGAATCTCACATGAAAGTTGTCAAGCAGATTTTCAAGTATCTTAATGGTCAACCAACACTTGGTCTTTGGTATCCTTAAAACTCCGATTTCAATTTATTTGCGTATATTGATAGTGATTATGTAGGATGTAACTTGGATAGAAAATCAACTACTGGTGGATGTCAATTTCTCGGGAATAGATTGATTTCATGGCAATGCAAGAAGCAATAGACAATGTCCACTTCAACTGCAGAGGCTGAATATGTGGCTGCATAAAGTTGTTTTTACAAATTGTTTGGATTCAGCAACAATTACTTGATTTTGGCTTTATCTTTATGACACTAAAATTCTATGTGATAATACTGCAGTGTTAAACATAGTAAAGAATCTGATTCAACACTCAAAAACAAAACACATCGACATCCGAATGCATTTTATTCGTCACTGTTTTGAACGAAAGCTTATCAATTTGGAATCAGTTTCTTCAGATGACAACATTGTTGATTTTTTTACTAAAGCATTTGATCATTCCCGATTTGACTTTGTTATTCAATCATGAGGAATGATTAACTTTGGTTAATTGTCATACTTACAGTCTTCAAAAAATATTGTGTTTTTTTTGTTAAAATAATAATTTTCTTTAGAAAATCACAATTTTAGGGGGAGAAAATTCAAAATGATACAAAAATAGTGTTTGTTCTTAAGGGGAGTGATCTTGAAAACAAAAAAGAAAAAGAATTTTTTTTAAAAAGTCAGAAACTATAAATTTTCAAGTGTACATAGGAAATGATAGTATACATTTCTTGATTTTGTATTATTACATTCAAAGGCAAACAAGAAACTGACTTGGACTATGTTTGATATGTTGATAGCCTTGACGAACAAGGATGAAAAGCGCTATGCTCTATGATACACTGAAAATTAAATTCTGTATGACCAAAGTGGGGAACTCGTCAAAGTTTTATGAATATACTGACTCCATGCTAAAACAGACCGCGAGTAACAATCTTGTCATTCTCAAGCCAGTTGCTTAAGTATAAAATGAAAAGATAAACAAGATATTCAAAAGAAAAACAATATATAAAAATTATATAAAAAGATAAATAAATAAAATGAGCAAAAAGATGCCAAAAGGACATATATGAATAAAAGATGTCAATGAGCACGTTAATAAAAGATATGTCATAGACATACATACTATATGTTAATATTTTTCTCTTTGAGAATATGTTATTACACAGGAGGCAAAATCAAAAGATGGGGCATGTAAGTCCAACTTGGCATGTAAGTCCTAAACATCTTGCAAGTTTGCAAGTGCAAAACATAAGTCCGACTGGTTGTCAATAAGTCCTACAACTTGTTAATACTATGTATTCATAAACGTTTCTCGTGCTAGTTTCAAATAGATATTATCTAAGTCAATAATGAAATCTGAAAAACTGATCAGGAGTAAAAGGTTTAAGTCAAATAGGGGTGACATGAAATCTCGATAGTGTTGTGAAGCTGGGTAAGTGATTTGTAGGATGTTTGATTATGGGATCCACTTAAAATCAAATAGTTTAATCAGAATATGATAAATTCACATCTTATGTGTCTTAGTAAAACTTGAAGTCTAACTTTAAAAAGGATACAAAATATTGACAATCAACGTAACCAGTCGTGTTTAAAATAATTGCTGGATAATGTCAATGATCAATTTCTAAGAAATATGATCCTATACTTGAAAATTTACACATATTTTAAGTTATATCAATAGTTCGTTGTTATTGTCTCATTGATAAAAAGATGTTAGTAGTTAGAAAGTTTTCTTGTTACAAATTTATAAAATTTTTGAAACAAAACTAAGGGTGTTTGTATAAGAGTAAACATTTTGTTAAGCATATCATTTTCATAACAATTTTCAAATAAGGTGTTAAAATTCAATAAAAATAAAAGATGAAAATAAAACCAAAATGCTAGAGAAATTAAAGGAAAAAGAACTTTTCGCATCTAGTCATGCGAAAAGGGTCTCAAGCGAAAAGGTACAAATAAGCGAGAACTCAAACTTCTCGCGCGAGAAGTTTGAACACATATAAAGTAAACTATTGTGCGAGAACCTAAACCATTTGTAAAAGTTCAAACTAGTTTCTTTCTCAAATTACATTGTGTCAACACTCTGTCCAAATTACTTATAGTGTTCATTATTATCGCAAGCTAGTGTTGAAGTGATTACAAAGGTAAATTGTTGATAATAGCTTCATATTAGAGGTGTGTGAACTAACCGAATCTTAACCTACTAATAAACACATAAATAGAACAAATTAACGACAATAAACCTTAATACTGACTTAGACAAGGCATAGGGTACTTGTTTTGTTGATTAAAACACTTAAATTTGACAGTTGGAAATTTTGAATTTTGAACTGGTGTAATTTGCAAAAACTTTCAAGAATATGAACAATTGCGAAAACTTTTGAAAAGTCCTTGTTTTTTTAACTTGTCGCGCGAAAGCTTGATTTATGAGCAAAATCAGTTTCATACAAAAACATTAACTTTTCAGACGAGAAGTTTCATGCGAAAACATTAACTTCCCGCATAAAGTTTAAATCTGGATAATTTAGTTTTTGTGCGAGAACTTAATATTCCGGCGCGAAAAGTTGATGGTTTTTTTTTGAAATTTTTTTTCTAAGTGTTAAATTCTCTTTTCTGGTATACTTTTGTTTTTTTAAGTATCTAACTTATATTTTTCTTTTATTTTTTCAGATGAAAAGACCGTTGGTATACAATAAAAATCACAATGCAGTTGCATATCTCGGTGATGTCCCTGACGGCAAGGCAGTGTTTTGTTCTCTTATAGATGGACTGAATTCGTCTCGGATACACTATGCCATCTCGGCTAATCCATCTATATATACTGATGTTATTGATCAGTTCTGGGCAACTGCAACTAATGAGATAGACGGAGATAGGTAATTGTGCATTGCTGCAACAGTTTAAGACAAGAGAGTTGTTATCACTACCGAGGTGATTAATAGTGTACTATTGTTAGAAGATCACCCTCATGCATTGATCAAGATTGATGATGATGCAGTGAAGGATTGTGTGATACGTATGGGTTACGGTCACTGGTACCCATCTCTGGAGAAGAAGTATCTTCGACCCTTTTGGAAGTATATGTTCCATATTGTGATTCACTGTCTAAGTAACCTAAAGGCAGCATGGACAGCCTAAGTGCAGTTTTTGGATCACTGCTAGTTTCTTTAGTTTATGACTTACCATACAGCATATCGAGGGCCATATTCTCTAAGATGATGATGACCAAGGCGATGACATGAGTGCTCCTACTGGTACTGCTGGTTCATCAGAGTCTGCTAATGTCTCTTGACCAAGTCCTGATGACACAGCTGATTACACACCCTTGGGTCCTGCTATGGAGGAAGCATATGAGAAAGAGTTTTATGCTTTCCAGCAGACACTTATTGCTGAGAACGAAGAAGGTTATCTTGGTTTGAGGATTTGGAAGAGATGGTGATATATTTGGTAATAGTCTCAAAGATTTGTTTTCTGACATTTTGATTAAAGAAGGAGAAATCATGGAAGAGACAAGTGCTACACCGACTGACATGTCATCAGATCAAACTGCTCAAAGTGTTATACATGAGGTCAGAAATCTGACTGTTGCTGCTCCACCACCGCCAGCCTATATTGATGCACTGAGACATTCCAAACCTTTCACAAGGTACAGAAACTCAGAACCAATCATTAGTGGGGCTTATGATGCTGAGAAGAAAATGTATGTGATAAAGAGAAAATGAGATGCTATCGAGTATTATCAGGATAAAAATGACTTTCATACACTCAGAGCATCTGATTTATGCTCTATGGGTCATGTTCCTTTTATCAATCCAAGCAATTATAGGAAAGGGAATTGGATTAGGAACTTGATTTATAGACATAGCAAATCCAACTTCACGGATTTTATTACTGCCAGATCAAAAGTCATTGAAGATGAGAACCGTATAGATCCGAACACCAACAAACCAATGAAGATACTAGTTTACAAGCATCCCAGGTATGTGAGGAAGATACAAATTCATGCTCCAGTGTCGGTTAACAGCTTGTCTAAGCTTATGTCATGGGAAAAGGATACTGGGCTTGCTGTCATACAATGTGTAGATAAGAATACCATATCATTGACCCTGTGTATCTACTTAAGTTTGGAAGGGACGATTTGATAAGGTTGTAGGCTTGTCCTATCACAACTGATGAATCAATTCATTTTTTCGCAGCACAGTATGGTTGGTTGATAACGAAGGCCTTGAACAACAAGATTTATGCTTATGGAGGCAACTATCATGTGGATGACGTGGACTTCTAGACAAAATTGATTTACTGCCCCTACGAGGAGATTATAGGGGTTGAACCTAGAGGCTCGGGAAATTAAATCAAGATTGAAGATAAAGTTCAAGAAGCCAAGTTACTGCGTGACAACTAGGTTCTCACACGACAACACTTGTCACGCAAGAACATAGAACTCGCACAAGAACTCTATTTTGTAGTATAAATAAAGTTTAGTGTTATATATTTTGTGAACCTTTCAAAAGTTGTATTCACTAATTTTAGAGAGCTATTGAAAGAAGAAGTTATTTACCTTGTGTTTCTATTATTCTATACTTCTACTTCTCGTCCATATTTGTTTACATTCCGTATTCACAAATATGAGATTAATATGATTATTGTTGATCCTTACTTAGACAAGTGGAAGGTGTTGACTACAATGAAGTATTTGCACCAGTGGCTAGAATGGATGAAATCAGGATCTTCTTAGCCTATGCATCCTACATGAAAATCAAGGTCTACCAACTAGATGTGAAGAGTGCTTTTCTTCATGAGGATATCCATGAAATCGTATATGTGAGTCAACCCAAGGGATTTGAAGATCCTCATCATCAGGACAGGTTATATAAATTAGAAAAGGTTTTGTATGGGCTACATCAAGCCGTTCGAGGCCGGTATGAGATACTCTCGATATATTTGCTGAAACATGGTTTTCGTAAGGGAGTAATTGACTGCATGTTGTTCATAAAAGAAAACGATGGTGACTTCCTGATGGTTCAAATATACATGGATGACAAAATCTTCAGTTCCAAAAACAAAGACTTATGTAAGGAATTTGAAATAGTGATGAAAGGTGAATTCGAAATGAGTGCCATGGGAGAAATGAAGTTCTTTCTGAGTTTACAGGTGGAACAGACACCTACCAGCATTTTCCTACATCAGACTAAATACGTGGGAAACATATTGAGTGATTTAGACATGGAGAATGCCACTATTGCTGGTACCCCTCTTGTCATGAATCACGATGTGGCACCTGATGAAAACGGGGATCCGGTTTATGCCACCATGTATCGGGGAATGATTGGATCTCTTATGTATCTCACGTCTTCTCATCCGGATATCATGTATGCCACATCTCTCTGCTCAAGATATCAACCGAAACCAAAAATGAACCGTCTTATTAGGGTAAAACGGATTTTTCGTTATTTGATTGGTACACCAACACTCGAGTTGTGGTATCCTTATGATGATGACTTTGGACTTACTACTTATATTGACTTGGATTATGGAGGTTGTAAGATGAACTATAAGTCAACATCTGCGAGGTGTCAGTTCTTTGGAAGACGTTTAGTCACTAGGCAATGCAAGAAGCAGACCTTTGTTGCTCTGTCCACATGTGAAGTTGAATATGTTGCTGCGGCAAGCTGTTTTCATAAATCATATGGATTCAACAGCAAAGTTGGACTACCCTTTGAAATTTACTAACACTCCTATTTTTGTTGATAATTCTGCTGCCATTGCTGTCATTAAAAACTGTCCAACATCCCAATACTAAACACATCGGTATAAAATATCTTTTTATACGTGACTGTTTTGAAAAACATTTAATCGATATGATTAAAATTAACAAGGACTTTCAAAGAGCCAACCTCTATACAAAAGCTTTTGATAAACTGAGATTTTTCTATCTATTAGAGGGTTAACGGTGTCAAAAAGAAAGATGATGTGATTCCGCAGGAATCAAGCTCATAGTCCGTTAGTCTTATCTTTTATTTTTATTTACGTCCAATTTCAATTTTTATTTTTAGTTCTATTTTTTATTTTCTATCTTTCAAAATTTCAAAATCACAAAAAGATTTTCTGTTTTAAAATTTTAGGGGGAGAATAGTTTCTTAAAAAAA
This sequence comes from Flaveria linearis, assembly GCA_024085815.1. NCBI lineage: Eukaryota > Viridiplantae > Streptophyta > Magnoliopsida > Asterales > Asteraceae > Flaveria > Flaveria linearis. The sequence continues at coordinate 49,007,038 of CM044005.1, forward strand.
AGGGGGATGGGCAGGTAAGCTGAAAGGCAAAGACAAGAAACTAGAGAAATTGATTCATTACTACAGAAAATGATATTCACAGGCATCGAGTTGTTTGGGACACCAAAAAGATTTTCTTTTTTGCAGTTTTTAGATTATTTTAGTAAACAAAAAAATATAAATCTAAGATTTCAAACCCTAATAAGTTGAGAAATGATAGTAAGGTAGTCTGTTACCACGGTTACATGGAGAAAGTAGGTCTAGGGGGTGCAGGTCCATTATACGATGTGTCGGTAGATTCAACACAATAGACTAGTAGACATCATTGGTGACTCACTTAAAATATATCAATCATCATGTCTTGGGTTCCCTATCTTTTCCCTAGTCTGCACAATCAATAAATTTCCAATAAGGGTGAGGAGCAAATGAAAGCCACAAATATGTGCTAACGACCAAAAACCTGAGCAATGAATATGACAAATGTCATAAAGCTTCAAAATAAAAAGTTTAAATGTAATCAAGTTGATGACAAATGTCATTGCTGCGTTAAAGTGTTTTATCAAATAGCTCTAAAAGAAGATAGGTCTTGCGCCTCTCTTCTGTGCAGTGGCACTGACCTGAGGCAAAGAATAACCTATATATTCTAAGAATTCCATATTGTTTGCACCTCTCTGCTCTGTGATCGCACTGTAGAGGCATTGCATCTCTGTGAAATCTCTTAGAATGGTCTCTTCTTTACAAAAACATCTCCCGAGGAAGGTTGATTACCATACAAGCGTGAGATCCATAAATACTCGTTGATCTAATACACCTAAAATTATCACCAATGTATGTCCAAAATCTGTGTATGGATTTAAATGGAGAAATATACTGACAATAGTCTTGGCTGCATTTTTCGATGTCCAAAATCAAAGTGTACAACGTAATAGTTCTGGCAAGATCTCCTGTTAGTGCCCTTGAATCTTGGATGAAAAAGATTCTCTAAAATGTATATACAAGTTTTTTTGTTATTGAAAATATACGAAAAGTCCCAAATAATTGTGTGTTTGCCTGTATGATTCCATATGAATCTTTCTCTAATTGAGGTTAATGCTCGAAGTTGGTCTGCTTAGGGGGAGAAAAACTATAAATAAATTTACTGTGTTGTCAACTCTCCACAAATGATAAATACAAAATTATGTTTTAATTTAGCGTTACATTTAAAGTTTTTTTCTGTTTTGCTTGTGTCTGGAATGTGTCAGTGTTGGACTATATGACAAGATCAAACTCCGTGAACGTCACAAGTGAACTGAATCAAAACTGTGAAAAGCTTGTTTTTGAAAGATAAAATGATCACGTCTGAGGTGATAAGGAATTTTAACAAATGAAAGTTGATTGATAAAAAGGTCACGTCTGAGGTAACTGTGTGCAAAAAAATTGAGATAAGCTAAGTCAAATTCATGTGATTGGCCCAGTAGCACGAATGCACCATACGTATGGCCCAATCGCATGATTGGAAGGAGGAGTATGAATCATACGCACGATTTAGTAGGACGAGTGGATCATTCATGTGATTGGATTCCAGTCGCACTTCTAGACCATGCGTATGGGTCCAGTCGCACGATTAAAAACAACTAGGGTATTAGAAGGCTTTCAATCGCTCCACTGTACTTCACTTTTACAAAATTCTTTGAAAAACGGGCGATTGTGGGAACCCTTTTCGAATTTTTTTCTTATGATCTAAACTTTTTCTTTCGACCACTAATCGATTAGTGTGTTATTACTGGTGAATGCGAGATGAGTTACAAGATTAATATTGTCTTAAATCGATCCAATACACGTGAATTTGGTCACTTACAAAACCCGAGAATGAGATCATCAAATTGAACCCATAATGAGCATTAAAGTAAAATTAAAACACTCCTAATGTCTCATTGGGTCAAGACATGTCTAAGGACACCAAACTCGTAATTTTTTATGACGAATTGAACTACAATCAAAATTTTTAGGCTCAAATTGTCTGTATACAACTAGATATCATGATGAACTACAACTGTACGATTGAACCACTCACGTGATTCAATCATGCGATTGAACCAATCGGTCATCCAGTCGTATGACTGGCCCAACCTTATGACAAATCGCATGACTAAGCTCAGTCGAATGCTCAATCATGCGACAGAGTTCAATCGTATAGTCTAATCGTCCGAATGGACCAGTAGCATGAGTTGGTTTGAAATTTAAAACTTTTCATGTGCTGAACTGTAGTAATATAGTTTTTGGGCTTTTGTGGTTTCTGATACAGTTAAAATGGTAGAAAGGTGGGCAATGAACACAAAGCACAATATTTGTGCTTATCTGAACACCACATCGAGGATTGCAGCTGAATTTTTCAGAATCATCAACTTCTTGAACCGCTCCAGAATATTCAAGGCTAATTTAACTGCCTGTACCCCTTACAGATCTATGCAGCAAACTTTTTGGGAGAAAGCAGTAGTAGGTAGAAGTGTTGAGCCTTATAGGATTCAAAGCTCGATTTTTGGTGAAGACATTGATATAGGAGAGGATGATCTAAGACGAGTTCTAGAATTGGGAGAAGATGAGACAAACCTAATCAAGCTACATCCACTAGTTAGTCGTGGTTGCTTCCTGCGTATCAAATATGCTAGAGACATCAATGCTGGGGTATTGAACAAGACCAATATGTGTCCACCATTCAAGTATTTCGCACATATCGTACTCAGACGCCTTGCTTAAAGACGTGGCAGTTTTGATGAGTTGAGTGACTAGATGCAAAATGCATTTGTGGCACTGGTTTTGAATTTTTCATTCAGCTTCTCGAGTATGTTCTTCAACTACACAAAGGAGAATATTGAGATGAAGGGAAAAGATAGTTTCTGCATGTATCCTTGTTTCCTCATCACAGATGCTGATCAATAAAAAGCTGCCAAACTTGCCAAAGAATAAATATGATGAAGTGATCCTTGAGGTTATGGATGATACTACCTTGGGAAGAAAGAAGGTGTATAGAGGAAAACCACAAAAGTCCCCAGTTAGAAGATTGTTTGGCCATTTGGTCAATGCTGATTATGTGGCGCCAGTGGGTAGAAAATGGCGTCACGATAACGGTGACTCGGATGTGGAAAATGTGATTATCCCTGACGATCAGGATGATGATGAAGATGATCAAAAAGAAGGACACAGAGGTGGTGGAGAGGCTCCGCATCAAACCAAAGCTGCTGAAACCTCCACAGTCTCTCTAGTGTCTTAGCATGTAAGCTCTTCACCTACTGGAGGTTATGGGCAATCATCAGCCACCCTAGAAATACCAATTATTGATGATATGGAGAAATTTGATCTGAGAGATGAATTGAATGACACAGATGAGGAACCACTTTCTGAAATTGTTGGAGGAAAGTGGATTGTAACTGCCCGAGGAAAGAAAGTGGTTGGTGCACGTCAATTTAAGTCCAAAGGTTTGGATACCGAGGAGGGAGATCCAACTTACATTCCTGAGCAACCAAGCACCAAAGGTCAAGAATCGAATACCTTAGGATCGAGAAAGAAAAGAATGGAAATGTCGTACAAGAAGAAGGGCAAACATCAAAAGCTCGTCCTGGTTAGCTCTGAAACGCCCGCTCAAGCACAACCTGCGACATCTTCTCCTACAACCACTGCTACTTCCACCATCTCACCCACAACAACATCTATACCCGTTCCAATCTCTCCCATAATCACTACAACCTCACTTCCCTAAACCTCACATATCCCATTCCTTTATTCACAACTTCAACTACAACCCTTTCATCTCACATGAAAGGCACCTCAACATGACATACATCTACATATCAAAGATCATCACTACCCAGCGTGGATTTGAAGGAGCAACTACCCAACTTGAACAGGATGGTACTTACGTTGCTTGTTGCAGATGAAATGAAAACAAACCAAATAAATCAGTTGATGGCTAAAAATGATGCTCAAAACCAATAGATAGCCCAGCTAACTGGAAGAAACACTGCAAACGAGCTGGCTATTGTTAGAGCCAATAAGACCATTCAAGCTCAGAATCAGCAGCTAATAACATCTCATGAAAAGATTGAGAAGCTTAAGAAGAAGAAAAAGAAGATCTTGTAAAGATTGAAAGGCAAAAAGGAAGATACCTTAAGAATAAAAGGTAATGGAGATGGAGATGGTGATGATGATGATGATGACTCTGATGATGATGGGTCAGATGATGAAGATGATGAGGATGTCACCGATGAAAGTGATGAGGAAAAAGACAAAGATGAGAGTAATGATGAAGAACAAGAAGAAGGTGACGGCAAAGCTTCTGCATCAACAAAAAATCAGAAAAAGAAAGGAGAACAAAGAAAAAACAAGACCAAGAAGCCTCATCCTCTACTCCCCAAGAAAAGGACAATCAAGGTAAAGATACAAGTAATGCTTAAAATGTCTATGTAACTTGTACTTGTTTGTATTGACATATATTAAGTTAATGTTATTGAATGTTAAATTATGGTGAATGCTGTGATGTCTATTAAACTTTGTTATGATAACTATTCTATCTAGTAGATAAATCTTAACAGGTTGATGAACTGATGTTGAACCTCTCCTAGAAGTGAAGACTCAGTTCACTATGATCCTGGATTTACAGGGAATTATTAGAAGGTCAGTCACCAGAAGAGAGGGAGATTATTCATGATTTAGCTGATGAGCAGCTAGCTGAGATGTTTATATTGATTCCAGATGAAATTGTTTGAGATGCACCTGAAGTTCATGTTGTAAGTGATGAAGAACTTCAAGGTGTCGATGAAGTAGAGATTGAAGATGTCTCCTTTGAACATTATCCAAAATATACTAATGAAGATGGTGACTGTTAGGACCGAGTACAAACAGGTACTAACCAAATCTACATGAAAACCATATCAAAAAGTGCGGAATCCGATTTGATTGGCAATCCAATCAGGGAGAACGTTAATCTGATTAAAACTAACTATTAGAAAACATTAAGAATTGATTAGGAATGATCAGAAACGCTCTATGAAGTTGGAAGCGACGACTTGGACATTTTGGGATGGCTAGGGTTGTGAATTCATGAAGTGTTCTATTTTTCCACGAATTAAGTGGTATTTATAGGTTAAAGTCTTCATTCGTATGACTGAGCCATGAGTATGGATCAGTCGTGCGACTGAGTCATACGATCCATTCATACGTACGTATGAACCATAAGACTGAATCATTCGTACGACTGAGTCATTCGCATGACTCAGTCGTGCGACTGGCTCACACGCATGGTTCCGTCGTGCGACTAGGTCATAAGACTTAGTTAAACACATTCCTGAATCTTTATTGGCACAGAACTATATATAATAACTGTAAACCCATATAACATGTTCATATATGTGTGTAATAAACACTAATATAAAGGTACAAGACATTCAATAACACATATTCATTCATTTAAGAGTTTTTCATTACAAATATCAAATGATTACATCAGTGTAACAAAATGAAAGTCATTAAACATTTAAGTACATTAGAACTGGAACTAGGGACATGTGTACCAACAAACTCCCCCTTGGACCTAGTTCAACCTATTCCTTGACTTCCTTTGAAAACTCTTCATATCTCTTGAATCTCTCTTCCTTTGAAACCCCAGCATGAATATCAAATGCAAAGCATAAGTGTATAACTTGTTGAAACTAAAGTGCTTGCATGATATCCTGCATATCAAAAAACAGTGGCCACTTATACAAAGTATATATATCATTTGCTGACAAGTTCGTGAGCCACATTGGGTCGAACACCCTTATTGTCTCCAAAGTCCCCTTTCGATCCAACACAATGACAGAATCTCCAGTACGCCAGTCATAGTACCACCATTTAAAATGGGGTGTAAAGTCTTGTGGCATCTCCCTCGTAGGTATACATGATATCGTGCGTGGAGGTTGCCATTTCAAGACAACTTTCAGCTTGCCAGTAGTGGGATTAACTTCAAACCTTCTGATATACCCTATCAGTTGTTGAGGTTTGAAGTTAACCCACCTGGTGTGGTACTCTCTTTTCAGTGCAGCCTCAAACCAGGCTGACATCTTCTTCGGGTTGGCATATAGCAACTTTAGTCGTGCTAGCTGGTTGAGCTCAAAACCGGGAAGAGTCTTTAGATCATGTGGAAATCTGAAGTACTCTATTCCCTTCTCCCTCTTCACTGCGTAAACACTCAGATCCTCAAAGTATGCCCACTCTATGATCTTGCCTGACACCTTGAGATGCGTCTTCACTTTGTAGAGCTTGGTGTAGGCACTTGGCTTTGTGCAGTGCGCTGGGCTCAGATCTGTGCAAAACAAGCCGCCCATTCAGCATTTCTCATGTCCACATTGGCGTCCGAGGCTTGGGCTTGGCTTGTTGACGTCTCTACCTCCTTTTCAATCTGATTAAACTTCTCAAATGTATCACTGCCGAGAGTACTTCCCAAGTTGGGAACCACCTTTCCCTCTCAGTCAGTGTACTCTGGATAATGTTGGGCTGTGATGTCCTGAATCTCTATTTCATCCACATCGTTAAGCTCATCATCACTAGCCACATCAACAGTAGGAACGTCCTGGACAATCTCATCCAGGTTCAGCCGGAACATCTCAGCAAGTTGCTCATCAGTAAGGTCATGAACTATTTCTCCTTCTTTGGGAGTATAACTCACAGACCTCCTAACAATCCCTTGCAAATCAAGTATCATAGTTAGCTGAGACATGATTTGCTTTAGGGGAGCAACATCATATTCATCTTGCTGAGATGTTTGATCTGCTTTAATTAAACATGTAAACACATCAATAGTTAGTAAGTAATCAAGACAACCAAACATTTGATAATGAAATATAAACATTAATTTACATAACATTAATACATGATTCAAGTACAAAGCTTTCATAAATACATAGACATCTAAACTTTACTTTTGTCTTGAATCATGCTGGGATATTCTGTAGTCGGGGAACTAGGTGGGGCAGAAGATGATGCTCCTTGGTCTTGCTTTTGCTTTGTTCTTCGTTCCTGACCCTGAGCTGAGGCAGATGCAGCTGCATCTCCTTCTTCTTCTTCATCATCATCATTTTCCCACCTTCCTCTTGCTTCTCTATCACCACTGACCTCATCATCATCACTCTCATCATCTTCTCCATCATCATCATCATCTCCTTCTCCAATACTCAGAGGCTTATCCTTAGATCCTTTGAGCTTGAGCATGATGGTCTTATTGGCAGCCTCCAACTCCTCTAGCTTCTTTGTTGATTCTACCTTATGCTCTTGGAGTTGGGCAATTTCCTGGGCTTGCTGTGAGATCTGCTGTGCTTGGGTAGCATTGAGCTCCTCAAGCTGACGTATCTGTGCAGTCTTCTCCTTATCAACAGCCAAGAGCTCCAGCACCATATGGTTCAGTGCGGAAAGCTATTCATCCACTCTAATAGGAGGAAGGAATGATCCTGTAGGGAATATGGGATGGGATGATGGTCCGACTTGGTGGCTATGGTGAATAAGGGTGGTGGTGAATGAATGGGTGGTGAAGTATGGGCTATAGAGGTGTAAGGTGGAGGTTTGGTAGTAGTAGTGGGTGTGGTGGTAGTAGTGGTGGTGGCTGTAGTGGTAGAGGTGGTGGCTGCAGTGGTAGAGGTGGTGGTAAGCAGTGTAAATCTGGGCCTCTTCGCCTTCTTCCCATAGGGCTGAGCCATCCTCTTCTTTCGTGTCCCCTTTGGCACGAAGGCTCCCCCTTGGCTGCTGGGTTCGTCTGGGACGTATGATGGATCAGTAACAGCCTCCCCAGACTCACCCTGGCATCCACCTACCACCCTAATGCCTGTCTCAGTGGCCATGACCCGGCTTCCCACCGTTCGTAGCAGTGGCTCTTCGTCCGACTCCTCCTCCTCATCATGCTGGAAATCCTGATGGAATCCAGCAGTCTCTGTACCTCCTTAGGTAGATGATGGAGATGTAACATCAGCAGCAGTGGCCCTAGTTTGAGAGGGGCCGATATCTCCACCATCACCACTGTCATCGTCATCCGAGTCATCAACCGGGAGTACAATCTGCTCTGTGTCCTAATCGCTATCATCGTCATGCCATTTTTGCCTAGCTGGCGCCACATACTCCTCCTGGGCTAGATGCCCAAACAATCGCCTTACGGGGGGCTTGACCTGCTTACCCCGGTACACCTTCATCCGTCCGAGGGTGGTATCATCCATCACCTCTAGCACCACGGCGTCCTCCTTCTCCTTTGGCAGCGTCGGGAGCTTCTGATTGATGATCATCTGCATGAAGCGAGGGAACATGAAAAATCCCTCCTTTCCCTTTGCCTCGATGTTCTCCACCAAGTAGTTGAAGATCATCCTCGAGAAGCCAAACAGGAAGTTCAGCACCAACGCTATATACATTTTCTACATCTGATCGGATAGCTCGTTGGAGCCTCCCTTCCTCGATGCAATGCACTTCAGCGGCACATGGACTAAGTACTTCAGTTGAGGGCACAGGTTGCTCTTGTTGAGCACACCTGCGTTGATGTCCCCCAAGTACTTAGCCCTCATAAAACATCCTCGAACAGTAAGGGGATCCAGTCATGTGGGGCAATCAGCATCATCTCCAAACTCTAATACAGTCTTGAGATCATCCTCTGTGTTCTCTATAGCCTCCCCAAAGATGGAACTCCTGATACGATGGGGCTCGGAGGACCAGTCGGCTACAACGCTTTCCCAGAAAGCCTGCTGAACTGATCGGTATGGTGTGCACAGTGTTAAGATCGCACGAAAGATCCTCGATCTCCGTAGAAAAGTAATGATACCGGAGAACTCAGCTGCATTGCGTGATGACAGATCAAGATGAGCACAAATGTTATGATTTGTGCTCATAGTCCAATGACTCGCCATCTGTGACACAAAGTAAATAAACGTTAGAAAGTGTCAATGAGTAAAAGTTTGATTCAATGAACTTGAAAACTTTTGTTCAGCCGTGCGAATGAACTGTGCGATTGAGATCTAGTCGTGTGAATAGACTGTGCGACTGAGATCTAGTCATGCGAATGAGCTCATACGTACGACTGAGTCATGTGACTAGGCTTAGACGTATGGTCTCTCATGCGTTTACCTCAGTCATGCGACTGAACTCATACGCATGGTTTAGTCATGCGATTGAGCAATTTGTCCATCTTAGTCGTGCGATTGAGCCATTCGCATAGCTCAGTCGTCCGATTGAAGTTCATCGGGGTGTCCATTCACATGACAGACTGTTTGTCCATTCAAATTCAAATTTTGAGCAAAACATGATGTTAGATGTTGTGGCTTGGCTCATTAGGTTTGCAAATGTGCAACTAAACTCCTAATAACTTTTATTTGATCAAGATACTTAGTTTTAATGGTTTATTTGTCAAACTAAGTCTCGGTTCTATTTAGATCTTAAATTCGGTCATTTGGACATGTATTTACTGATTCTTTGAGGTTGAACATCGTCGCGCATTACCAGTAGAATCAGTACAAATCGCCAGAATACTTCAAACAATGGCCTATATCGATCAAACAAAATTTTGTCAGAGTGAGGTTACGTCGTGCATTTGAGTGGGCGATTGGAGTGAATGAACAACTGCGACTGACTCCCTCTCTATTTATACTAGGGTTTCCTCCAGTCGTGCGATTGACTCTAGTCGCATACTTGATTCATGCGACTGAGGGTCATTCCTGCGACTGGCCCATTCGGTCACCTCCAATCGTGCAATTGAGGGTCATTCGTGCGACTGTCACAATCGGTCACCTCCATTCGTGCGATTGGGTTTATACGTATGGTCCAATCGTACGACTGGTCCATATTCATGGTCCAGTCGTGCGAATGGCTCATACTTATGATTTTTCACTTTATGACCATTTGACACTTAGCCCTATTTAACAGTTGATAAAACATTTTGAGCATTCGATCATCTCAGACATGACCCATTTATCCACCCGATCACCTCAGACGTGATCCTTTTACTTGAAAACCGTTAATCGCCATAGACGTGATTATTTTAAGAACAAAAACTGATGATCTCCTCAGACGTGATCCTTTTAATTTTCTTCAGAAATAGGTGATTCAAGATTAACGTTCAGTTCCTTTTGTGACATTCACAGACATACATCTTGTTGTATAGTCCGACACTGACACACTACAAATAGAAAAACTTGAAAACTAGAAACACTTAACTAAATTACTGGAATAAACATATTTTTCTGATTTTGTTTGGGTAGAGTTGAAGACATTTTAATATTCACTTTAAAATGATTTTCCCCTTGAGCAGGACAGTCTATTAGCATTAACTTCATTTCTAAGACAGATTCATATGGAATCAGACATGCATAAACGTAATTTCTTGGAACTTTTTGTTGATATATTGAAATGGAATCAAAATATTTACATATCCCAGTTTCTTATTCATCTAAGACTTCTAAGCGCTAACTAGAAATCATGCTTGGTCTGTTATGTAACATACATTGATTTTGAACATCAGGTGGTGGAGTCACGACGATTATCGGTATACTTGTCCACTTAAGTCCATACACAGATTTTTGACACATATAAGTGATAATTAAGTGGATTGGACTAACAAGTGTTTATGCATCCCACTAGTATATGGTAATCAATCTTCTTCAGGAGATTTTGGAGCGGTCCGGTGGTTGAGAAGATTTTGGTTCTAAGAGCTTTCAAAGAGATGCATAGCCTCAGGTCAGTGCCATCGCACAACAGAGAGGCACAAACAACCGTGAATTCTTAGAACGGATAGGTTATGCTAAACCTCAGGTCAGTGCCATCGCATAACAGAGAGGCGCAAGACCTATCTTCTTCTTAGAGCAATATACTATAATATACATTTCAGCAGTGACTTTGTCATCATTTGCTCTATTTTTTGGGTCTTTGCACACATTTGTGGCATTCAATTCCTCCTCACCCCTTACTGGAAATTGATTGATTACGCAAACCAGGGATACCATGGGAACCCACAACTTGTTGATGGATTCAAGTTTAAGTGAATCACCAATGATGTCTACTAGTCTTTGTGTTAAACCTACCGACACATCGTTTAATGGACTAGCACCTCCCTAGACCTACTTTCTCCGTGTAATTATAGTAAGAGACAAGCATACAATAATTTTTCTACTTTTCTGTGATTTAAATTAAACATGCAAAACTTGAAAATCTTTTTGGTGTTCCATGTAGCACGACGCTTATATACTATCACTTTACATTGTGTTGAATAATTTTCTTAAATTTGTTGTTTTTGCCTTTTTGGCTTATTTGCCCCCCCTTTTTTTAAGTAAATAAATACTGAAACTAAACTAATCTCCCCCTAAAATACTAAAACTGAAAATATTTTTGTGTTTTTGGATTTTTAAGACAGGAAATTTAAATAAGATAAATAAAAGAAAATAAAAAGAAAAAAGAAACTAAACAGGTGTCGGACTAAGCCTTTGCATCTTCTGGAATCACGTCACATTTCTTTTTCATGCCGTTGACCTCTAACAGATATAAAAATCTGGATTTATCAAAAGGTTTAGTGTAGAGGTCGGTGCGTTAAAAATCCGTATTTATTTTAATCACATCAATTAAATGTTTTTCATAGCAATCAAGTATAAAATGATATTTTATGCCGATGTGTTTAGTCTTAGGGTGTTCAACAGGATCTTTAGTTACAGCTATGGCAGCAGAATTATCAACAAAGATAGGAGTGTTTGAAAATTGCAAACCGTAGTCCCGCATTTGCTGTTGTATCCAGATGATTTGTGAACAGCAACTTGCAGCAGCAACGTATTCAGCTTCATATGTTGACAGAGCAACAGATGTCTGCTTCTTTCATTGCCAGTTGACTAAACGCCTTCCAAAGAACTGACACCCTGCTGATGTTGACTTGAAGTTCATCTTGCAGCCACCATAGTCGAAATCACGATAAGTAGTTAGCTCAAAGTCATCGTCATGAGGATACCACAATCCCAGTGTTGGAGTACCCTTCAGATAAAGTAAAATCCTTTTCACCCTGATCAGATGATTTTGTTGGTACACATGTCCCTAGTTCTAGTTCTAGTGAGCTTAAATGTACTTGACTTTCATTTTGTAACACTGATGTAATGTTTGATAAATGAAATGAAAAACTCTTCGTTGAATGTGTATTGGTTATTGAATGTTATATCTATTCTTATGATTGATTATTACACGCTTATATGAACATGTTATATAGGGTTACCGTTGTTAGACATAGTTTTGTATCATGAAAGGTTCAGGAATATGTTTAACTAAGTCTCATGATTCTGTCACACGATTGGACAATACGAATGGGCCAGTCGCACGACTAAACCAGGTGATTGAGTCAATCGCACGATTGAGTTATAAGACTGACTCAGTCGTACAAATGAATCAATCGTACCACTCAGTCGCACGACTGAGCCATACGCATGGCTCAGTCGTACGATTGAAAACTGAAACCAATAAATACCACTTAATTCGTGGAAAACGTAACACTTCGAGAATTCTTAACCCAAGCCGTTCCTGTTCGTCCAGAGAGTCCCTTCCAACTTCATAGAACGTTTCTGATCAATTCTAATTAATTCCTAACGTATTCTAATCATTGGTTTTGATTAGATTAAAGTTCTCCCTGATCGGATCGCCAATCAAATAGGATTCTGCACTATTTGATCTGGTTTCATGTTGAATCAGTTAGTACTCCGTACGTACACGGTCCTAACAAGTGGTATCAGAGCTTTGGCTATTGATTCTTCGTGGATTCAATCGCGTTTTTGCAAAAGTCAACGTTTTTAATCAAAAGATTCGTTCTTTCTGCATAAAAATCCTGTTTTTACGAGTGCATGTGTTCACAAGTTAGTCTTTTTCGAGTTTCAGCCTACTAGGGTTTTTGAAATTGTGTTTTCAGGTCGAATTGCATAAAAAGTTTGAAAAATTTTGAAGTCAGCAGTCTCAGTCGCACGATTAACTTAATCTCACGACTGAACTCCATTCACTCAGCTTAATCACCCGATTGGCCCAGTCGCTTGTTCAATCGCACGATTGGCCCAGTTGGTTTGTTCATTCACACAACTGTCCTAGTCGTCTGCTCAGTCGCACAACTAAGCTCAATTGCACTGTTGAGTCTTAGTCGTACCCTAGTCGCATCCCAGTCCCATACACAGTTGGTTTTCAAGTTTTAAGACTTATTCAATATGGACACACAGAACTTTACACTCTCAGCAGGGAAGGACTCCAGGATCGAGAGTCTATTGCTCTTGGAGAATGAGATCGAGAATCATAACAAACCACTTAAGCTTCTATCTCTTGACGAATATCCTCAATGGAAGCAACGGTTTGAAATTCTTTTGAGTGGAGTGGATACAAACTTATGGAGCACTATTGAGAATGGCTACACTATGCCAGTTGGAGCTGATGGTGTTCCGCTGACTTTAAGTGGTTTGAGTGATGCACAAAAGCTTGCCTACAATGATGAGAAGAAGGCCTATGCTTTGTTGACACAGTCCATTCCGAAAGATATCTTCAATCAGTTCTCAAAACACAAGCAGTGCAAAAAGTTATGAAAGGCTCTTGAGAAACGTTATGAAGGAAATGGTACGCTTAAGTCTTTAAAGGCTAAAGCTTTGAAGAAGTAATTCGATAACTTCTCATCATTTGGGAATGAAATTTTGGATGATGTGATCGACCGCTTCTATCATTTGATGAGTTAACTGCACACTCAAGGGGTTAAAACATCCACGGAAGATAAAGTAGCGAGTTTGGCTGATGGGTTACCTGATAAGTGGGATTCATTTGTTTCCACTATGAGACATAATGATGTGCTGGAGACATTAGAAATAAATGATTTTATTCGAAAATTGAGGGATGAAGAGGTTCGACATAAGTACAAGTCTAAGAAGGGTAACTACACTCAGAACCCTTCTCTCTATAATATGAGTCCTACTACAGCATCTTCTAGTGCACCTTTGCAGACTACGTTCATGTCTAACACATCTGCAAGCATCCCAAGTGCATCCTCAAGTTGTGAATCAGGTGGATCATCAAGTGTCCAATTCAGTGCTTCAGAAATTGAACCGACAAAGTTAACTACAGAGAATTTAAGCAACGTAGCTGTTGAAGTTGCTAAGGACCATATGGATCTACTTACGGCTGTGGTACATTCTTATGACGGGTTAGTAGCACGAAAGATTGGTAACTGCCACTTGGCCGACGAAGATTACGAACAAGTTGATGAAACAGAGCTTGAACGGATGGATATAATATGGGCTCTCGCTAGTGCTGTGCGTAGAGCAAAGAAGTTCGTTAAAAAGATGGGACAGAACCTGGTGGCTACAAAAGATACAACTTTTGGATTTTAAAAGTCAAAAGTCACCTGTTTCAACTGTGGTGAAAAAGGCCATTTCCAAAGAGAGTGTGTCAAGCCTAAGAAGACTGGAAATGGCAATCCATTCTCATCATTTAATAGGAAGGATAAGGACAAGACTTCAAAGGCAACATCAACCAGCCATGACTCCAAAGCAATGGTAGCATAGGGTGATGAAGGACAAGACTGGTCCTTCTGTTTCTTATCTGATAGTGAAGCTAACATTGCATCGGTTGATGATCTGAATGTAGACTCAGCGAGTGAGGGGAGAACTCAGTTGAGCTTGATACTGCTAATATGAATGAGACTATGGTTGTTGTTGATCAACTAGTGGAGGATGAACTTAATACAGAATCTACAGCACACCAGGAACCCCAGGCTGCTTTCATGGCTGGCACCTCTACATCTGCACAGGTAGAATTGAAAGATGATCCCTTTGATAAACATGCATGTGTTGAATGTAATAAGTTTAGGGAAAGCATCGATCTGAAATTTGCTAGGTTATTAGAACATAATAATAACTTAGTAAATGACTTAAAACTGTGCACAAAGGCTAATAGAGTACTAAAGCAAAATGTAAGCAGTTTTAAGGAGAAAATTGACTTGCTGAGAAAACAATTAAAAGAGACTGAGGTTGTTGCTTTTAACCAAGAGAATGACATAAAGTTTTACTTAAAAACAATTGAGGAAGCTAAAAAGGACAGAGCTGTTTTACAAGTTGAAAATGAATCCTTAAAGCAAAAACTACATAGTTTAGCTAGTTCCTCTGACATCTTGAAAAACATGGATAAAGAAAGAAACAACGGGGAAGGGCTGGGTTATAAAGTTGTGCCTCCACCACATGAGATCCTCTTGAAGACCAAACAGAAACCGGTTAACAATAATCCCATCAAGGACCATGTGGTGACTACTCCTCTGGTCAGTGATCCGGACACTGCAGTTAAACCTGCTCCTCCGGTTGCCGATCAGAAGACCTCAACATTAGGCACAAAGGATAAAACCATCATTGAGAACAGGGTGGAAGAGGATGTTCAAGCATCTCTTGGGTTGGGTCCAAAATCTGCTCTCACACAACCCAAGATTTCCAAAACCACTCAGTCTAAACCGGTTAAGCAAGATCACAATCATCTTAAAAGACAAAGTAATCATAATGTTAAACAAGTAAAATTTGTTAAGGAAGGTGAAAATCAAAAGGTTGAGACCAAAAGACCCATGCCTGAAGTGTACTCCCCACCCACAAGAGATCTCCTAGTCCTGTTGAGAGGAGATCATACTATACTTCTTGACAAAGAGGTCACATTTCTTCACACTGTCCTCGCTATCAGACACCTAGGCATAAAGTTGAACTAGATCAAGAAGTTAAATAGTTTTCTTCAAAACAGAGATCTAAAACTCCTGTTAGGTCTAAAACACCTGCTAGGTCTTTTACTCCTCCCCAACACCACAGACAACACAGACAAGTCATTGGCAAGTCTGTGATGCCTGAGGTGAAACCTGTTTTTGAAAATAAACCTAAAGTTTAAACAGTAAATTAGTCATCGGTTTACCACAAACAATCCTTACACAAGGATGGTCTATGGAAAGCTAAAACATCTGATGTGTCTGATAGTGTTGATAAGCTGAAGGATGAGGGGTCTCCGACTGCTAAAGGTCAATGGGTTGAGTTTGTAATGTGCGATGCCTCAGGGAAACCCAAGCCAATAAAGTCTTGGGTCCCCCTCCTTAGCTAATTATTTTCTATTGTGCGCAGGTTTTCCGCTATAGTGCTTCTACCAACACATGGATTGTAGATAGCAGAGCGTCCAGGCACATGACGGGAAATCAGTCTCTCCTTTTCAACGTCAAACCAATTAAAGGGGGACACGTTTCTTTCACTGGAAACAAAGGAGGATACATTACCGCACAAGGAGAAGTAGGTAATGGAAAGGTAAAGTTTGATAAAGTAAATTATGTTCAATAGTTAGAAAACAATTTTCTTTCAGTTTCTTAGATATGTGACAAGGGCTTCAAAGTAATGTTTGACAATAAGAAGTGTTACATTCTGAAGAAGGAGATGGAGATTCCTGAGGAGCAGGTTTTAATGTCAGCATCAAGGTATAACGATTTGTACGTCTTGGACATGTCAAATGCTTCTACTACTAAGTCTACTGTTCAGTGGTTTTTATCAAAAGCAACAGAGAAGGAGTCCATCTCATGGCACATGAGAATAGGACACATAAATCATAGGAAGATGAATCATCTGATTCATAATAACTTAGTTGAGGGAGTTACTGTAAAGAACTTCAAACTTTCAGATTTTTGTGTCTCGTGCAAGAAGGGAAAACAGATCAGGAAGTCTCACAAGACCAAGCATGTTAACTCTATCGAGATGCTCGTGGAGCTACCGCATATGGATATATTCGGTCCTGTCAGCACGAAGAGTATCGCTGGAGACTAGTACTGCTTTGTCATCACGGATGAGTACTCACATTTTTCCTGGGTGATGTCTCTGAAAGCTAAGTCTGAAACATTTGAATCATTTAAGGTGCTTGTCACTACATTGGAGTCTCTCTACAATCTGAAGGTTAGGAAGGTTCGTTCAGACAATGGAACTGAATTCAAGAATCAGTGGATGGATGCTTTCTGCAAGGAAAAGGGAATATTTCATCAGTTCACCTCTACATACACGCCATAGATGAATGGAGTTGCTGAACTGAAGAATATGAGCGTGATCGAGACTGCAAGGACTATGTTGGCAGATTCAAAGCTACCAGTACAGTTCTTGAATGAAGCTGTTGCCAATGCATGCTACACCCTTAATCGTGTGTTAGTAGTTAAGCGGCGTGGGAAGACTTGCTATGAGTTGCTTCAGAAGCGCAAACCGAACCTGGAGTATCTTGAACCATTTGGAGCTCCATGCACGTTACTGAAGAAGACTTTGGAGGGCAAGTTCAGCAAGAAAACAGATCAGGGGATCTTTCTTGGTTACAGCATACTAGACAAACGGGTTTATAACAACTCAACAGGTCAGGTAGAAGTATGGTGCAACGTCGATGTGCAAGGATAAACCATCCCCCCTGCAAGAAAAGGTCCATCGTCGTTCTTCAACTACGATGGCTTTTTCAAATCATTCGACCTTCCTCATATAGATTCAGATGAAGAGATTGCTGCTCAGATGATGTACGACATCCTAAATACACCAAATCTGGATATCAGCAATATGGCACCAGCTAGTGGTGCTTCGGGATCTTCAGCAGCTGCTCAGGACGAGAGTGATGACTCATTAGACAATGAGGAAGTAGTTGAGACCAGCAATGAGTATAATGTTAATCAAGATGGAAGGTCAACAGATGCTGAACACGCATCAGGAAATCCGGATACTGAACCTACCATCACAAATCTGGATACTGAAGTTGTCGTTCCTACGACGCCTGTGACTAGGATCAGTGTGAATCATCCCCTAGAGGCTATCATTGGGGATCTTCACTCCGGTGTGCAGATGATAAATCAGCTATACGCTACTGATTATGCTGCAATTATGGAAAAGGGCTACGTGAATGAAGGGGCTTTCAAATGTTTTGTTTCTCAAGTCGAGCCCAAACACGTAAGCGATGCCCTGAAGGATGAGGCCTGGGTCAACGCTATGCAGGCGGAGCTGCAGCATTTCAAGAAGCTTGGAGTGTGGACACTCGTTGACAGGCCCAAAGGAGTAAAAGTGATTGGTAGCAAATGGGTGCTATGCTGCAAGAAGGATGAGCAAGGTGTCGTAATCAGAAACAAGACACGTTTGGTTGTTCAAGGCTTCAGACAAGTAGAGCGAGTCGACTATAATGAAGTGTTTGTACCCGTGGCTAGAATAGAAGCAATCCATATCTTCCTAGCCTATGCATCGCATATGAAGATCAAAGTCTATCAACTAGATGTAAAGAGTGCATTCCTTCATGGGGAAATCCGTGAAGAAGTCTACGTCAGTCAACCCGAAGGATTCCAGGATCCTTACCATCGGGACAGAGTCTACAAGCTGGACAAGGCTTTGTACGGGCTACATCAGGCTCCTCGAGCTTGGTATGAGAAGCTTTCCACCTACCTGTTGAAACACGGTTTTTGCCGGGGTGTGATTGACTACACGTTGTTTATCAAAGAAAAAGATGGAGATTTACTGATGGTGCAGATTTATGTGGATGACATAATCTCCGGCTCTCGAAACGAAGAATTATGTAAAGAATTCGAATCCGTGATGAAGGCAGAATTTGAAATGAGTGCCATGGGAGAGATGAAGTTCTTCCTAGGTTTACAGGTGGATCAAACACCTACCGACATTTTTCTACATCAGATTAAGTATGTTGGAGACATTCTGAGTCGATTCAATATGGAAAATGTTACGGTTGCTGGTACCCCACTCGCCACAAACCATGAAGTGGCACCTGATGAGAATGGGGATTTGGTGGATGCCACTATGTATCGTGGGATGATCGGATCTCTTATGTATCTCACTGCTTCACGTCCAGATATCATGTACGCCACATGTCTATGCTCAAGATATCAAGCCAAACCAAAAGTAAATCATCTAATCGGGGTGAAAATGATTTGTCGTTATCTGAAGGGTGCTCCAACACTGCGGTTGTGATATCCTCACGATGATGACTTTGAGCTAACTGCGCATAGTGGTTCAGACTACGACGGCTACAAGGTGAACTTCAAGTCAACATCAGCAGGGTGTCAGTTCTTTGGAAGGCGTTTAGTCACCTGGCAATGCAAGAAGCAGACATTTGTTGCTTTGTCAACATGTGAAGCTGAATACGTTGCTGCTGCAAGTTGTTGCTCTCAGATCATTTGGATTCAACAGCAAATGCGGGACTACGGTTTGCAATTTTCTAATACCCCAATTTTTGTTGATAATTCTGTTGCATAGCTGTAACTAAATATCCTGTACAACACCCTAAAACAAAACACATCGGCATAAAGTATCATTTCATTCGTAATTGCAATGAAAAACAATTAATTGACATGGTTAAAATAAACACGGATTTTCAGCACGCCGACCTCTACACCAAACCTTTTGATAAACCCAGATTTTTATATCTGTTAGAGGTCAACGGCGTGAAAAAGAAAAGTGACATCATTTCAGAAGACACAGATGCTTAGTCTGACACTTGTTTAGCCATTCATTTTTATTTTATTTCCATTTTTTTAATTTCCTTGTCTTATAAAAATCGAAAAATACAAAAAGATTTTTTGTTTTAGAATTTTAGGGGCGAGATTAGTTTACTTTCAGTATTTATTTACTTAAAAAAGGGGGGGAAGGGCAGATAAGCTAAAAAGGTAAAAACAAAATATTTAAGATTGTGATTCAATGCTATGGAAAGTGATAGTACACAGGCGTCGAGTTACTTGGAACACCAAAAAGATTTTAAATTTTTGCAAATTTAGTTTAATTAAATCACAGAAAATTGTTAGTCAGAGAATTCTAAGTCTAACAAGTTCGGAAAATGATAGAACGCTTGTTTGTAAATGTAATTACATGGAGAAAGTCGATCTAGGGAGGTGCTAGTTCATTAAACGATGTGTCGATAGATTCAACACAATAGACTAGTAGACATCATTGGTGAACTCAATTTAAACTAATCTGTTCAACCGACCGTGGGTTCGCATCTTATCACTGGTTAACACAATTAGGTATTTCCAATAACGGGTGACGAGCAAATAAACGCCACTAAAAGTGTGTGGATGACCACAAAAAGAGCAAAGCACGAAAATTGAAAATAAACGCAATTAAGCTGATAACCTCTGCTGTTGGTGCGTTATATTCAAAAGAAAAATTTTAAGGTGCTCTAACAAAAAGATAGGTTGTGTTCCTCTCTACTGTGCGATGGCATTGACCTGAGCATAAGCATAACCTAGATATTCTTGAATTCATTGTTGTTTGCCGCCTCTCTGCTGTGCGGTGGCACTGACCTGAGGCTTCAGTTCTCTTTGAAAGCTCTATGAATAGTCTCTTCTTGTCAAAATACCCGTAGATTGCTCAAAATTCTCCTGAGGAATGATCATTACCATATAAGCTTAGGATCCACAAATGTTGGTTGAAATAATATAACCTAATACATCACTAATATGTGTCAAAAGTCTATGTATGGATTTAAGTGGACAAGTATACTGATAATCTTCATGGCTGCACTACCTGATGTTTAATATCAATGAGTGTTACATATCAGATCAAGCATGATTTCCAGTTAGAGCTTAGAAGTCTCAGATGAATAAGAAACTGAGATATGTAAATATGTTAGTTTTCATTTCAATATATATATATATATATAAAAGTTCCAAGTAATTGAGTTTATGCCTGTCTGATTCCATATGAATCTGTCTTAGAAATGATGTTAATGCTAATAGGCTACTCCACCCTACCCTAACTAAATCACAAAAACATGTTTATTTTGTTACTTAGTTTAGTTTTTCAAGTTATTTGTAAAGTGTGTCTGTGCCAGACTGGGCTATGTTATTCATCTTTGAATAGGTCACACAATGAACTTAACGTTATTCTTAAATCACTTGTTTTTGAAAAAGTAAATGGATCACGTCTGAGGTGATCAGGTGGATAAATGGATCATGTCTGAGGTGATCAGGTGGATAAATGGATCATGTCTGAGGTGATCAGATAGATAAATGGATCACGTCTGAGGGATCAGGTGGATAAATGGGTCACGTCTGAGGTGATCAAAAGGTTTTTAATCTTAAATTGGTCATGTCTGAGATGATCAACTGCTCAAAATGTTTTATCTACTGTTAGAAGGAACTAAGTGTCGAACGGTCAAAAAGCAAAAATTTCATAAGTATGACCCATTCGCATGACTGGATGATAAGTATGGACTATTCTTACTATTGGACCATAAGAATGAGTCCAATCATATGATTGGACCATACGAATGAACCCAATCGCATGATTGGAGGTGACTGACTGTGACAGTCGCACAAATGATCCTCAATCATATGATTGGAGATGACCGAATGGGCGACTCGTATGACTGAAGCTCCGTCGCACGAATCAATCATGCGACTAGGTTCTATCGCACGACTGAAGGTTGCCCTATTATAAATAGAGGGAGAGTCGGTCTCAGTCGTTCCCTTCACTCAAATCGCCTCTATATCGTACGACACAAACCCATACTGCCAAAATTGCATTTGATCAATTTAGACCACTATTTGACACTTTCTGATGTTTGTTTCGATTCTATAGGTACTGCACAACAATATTTGTACGAATAATCGGTGACTACAACGTCAAAAAGTTTGAAACGATGACCTAAAGTTAACCGAAACAAATAAGAAAAATAAACCACTAAAACTAAGCTTTTGGAAAAAATTAAAGTTATTAGGGTTTTAGTCGGTCATATGCGAACCAATTGAGTCAATCCACAACGTTTAACATCAAGTATTGCTCAAAATTGAATTTGAATGAACAAACTGTCGGACATGCGATTGGACACACTGATGAACTTCAATCACACGACTGAGCGAGACGAATGGCTCAATCGCATGACAGAGATGGACGAATGGTTCAATCGCACGACTGAACCATGCTTCTGAGCTCAATCGCACGACTGAACCATGCGTCTGAGCTCAATCGCCCGACTGAGTTAAACGCATGAGAGAACATACGACTAAGTCCAGTCGCATGCCTCATTCATACGTATGAGATCATTCGCACGACTAGAACTCAGTCGCACGGCTCATTCGCACGACTAGATCTTAGTCGCACAGCTTATTCGCACGACTAGATCTCAGTCGCTCAGCTCCATCGCACGACTGAACAAAATTTTCAAGTTCATGAAACAAGTCTGGTATTCTTTGACACGTGCTAATGTTTACTTACTTTGTGTCACAGATGGCTAGTCGGTGGATGATGAGTACCAAGCACAACATTTGTGCTCATCTCGATCTCTCATCCCGTAACGCTACGGATTTTGCTGGCATTATCACATTTCTACGCCATTCGAGGATTTTCAAAGCGATCTCTATGCCATGCACACCTTACAGATCTGTACAGCAGGTGTTTTGGGAAGGCGTTACTGTTGATAGGTCCACTGAGCCCCATACTATCCGGAGTTCTATATTTGGGCAGGCCATCGAGATTACTGAGGAGGATATCTGGACTGTGTTAGAGTTCGAGGATGATTCTGACTACCCCACCCGATTACATCCCCTCACTATTCGAGGTTGCTTTATGAGGGCTAAGTACTCTGGGGACATCAAAGCAAGTATGCTCAACAAGAGCAACTTGTGCCCCCAGTTCAAATACTTAGCCCATGTTCTACTGAGATGCATTGCCTCAAGGGTGGCTTCGATGAGCTCTCCGACCAGATACAGAACGCCTACGTGGCGTTGGTGCTGAATCATCCATTCAGCTTTTCTATGATGATCTTCACCTATCTGGTGGAGAACATGGTGGCGAAGGGGAAGGAAATCTACTGTATGTATCCACGGTTTATACAGATGATCATAGATCAGAAGCTCCCCTCGCTGCCTAAGGAGAAAGAGGTTGCTGTGGTCCTGGAGGTTATGGATGACACTACTCTGGGACGAATGAAGGTCTACCGGGGCAAGCAGGTGAAGCCCCCGATGAGGAGATTATTCGGGCATATGGTCTGGGAGGACTATGTGGCGCCAGCTAGGCAAAAGTGGCGCCATGATGAAAGTGATTCTGATGTAGAGCAGATAGTCCTCCCAGATGATGACTCAGATGATGGTGATAGTGGTGATGGTGGAGATACAGGTCCGTCTCACACTCAGACCAATACTGTTGATGTTACATCTCCACCATCTCCACGCGATGATCAGGAGACAGCTGGGTTTCATCAAGACTTCTAGCCTAATGAAGAGGAGGAGTCTGATGAGGAGCCACTGACCTGGACGGTGGGCAGCCGGGTGGTTGCCACTAAGAGGGGGAGTAGGACGGTTGGAGGACGTCCGGGCAGGTCAGGGGAGGCTATTTCAAATCCATCATACACCCCAGACCAGCCCAGTAGCCGAGGGGGAGCCTCCAGGTCTAGGGGGACTCGACGGAAGTGGATCGCTCAGCCCCATGGGCTGAAGCCAAAGAGACGGAGGATCACGTTGATTATTACCTCCACCACCACCACTACCATTACACCACCGACCACCACCTCACCACCTACCACCACTACACCACCTACCACAGCCACCCCCTATAACTCTCCACCTATTCATACTCCACCACCCATATTCACCACAGCCACTGCTACCAACACTAGCCACCAAGCTGGCCCTTCCACATTCCCCACCGGATCATCCCTCCCTCCTGTTGGAGTGGAGGAACAGCTGGCAGCGCTGAACAGGATAGTGCTGAAGCTGTTAGCTGCTGATGAGGAGAAAACTGCGCAGCTACGTCAGCTGGTGGAGCTTAATGCTTCCCATGCTTAGCAGATCTCTCAGCAGGCAGAGCAGATCGCCAAACTCCAAATCACAAGGATAAGTCCGCCAAGAAGCTGGAGGAGTTGGAGGCTGCTAACAAGAAGATCATGCTCAAGTTTAAAGGATCACAAGATGAGCCTCTGAAGATCGGGGAAGGAGATGATGATGGTGATGATGAAGAAGATGATGATAAAGAGGATGATAGTGATAATGAGGATGAGAGTAATGGTGAAGCAAGAGGTAGGGAGGATGATGATGAGGATGATGAAGGAGATGCAGCTGCATCTGCCTCTGCTCATGGTCAAGAGCAAAGGATGAAAAAGAGACTGGACCAAGGAGCATCGTTATCAGCCCCACCTACCTCACCATCAGCTGAAGGCACAGAGAGAATTCAAGATAAAAGTAAAGATTAGATGTTATATTTTTTTCAGCTTTTGTACTTAAAATCATCATTTGATGTTATGTAATTAATGTGTATATTTATTATTCAGTGTTTGATTATCTTGATTACATACTAACTATTGCTGTGCTACATGTTTAAATCAAGCAGATCCAACATTTCCGCAAGATGAGTATGATGTTGCTCCCTTACAGCATACCAAGTCTCAACTGCTATGATACTTGATATGTAAGGGATCGTCAGGAGGTCTGTGAGTTATACTCCTGAAGAAGGAGAAATTATTCATGACCTCACTGATGAGCAACTTGCTGAAATGTTCCAGCTGAATCCGGATGAGATAGTGAAGGATGCTCCTACTTTTGATGTGGCTAGTGACATGGAGCTGAATGATATAGGCGAGATAGAAATCAAGGACGTCACAGCTCAGCATTATCCGAGTATACTGACCGAGAGGGAAATGTGGTTCCCGATCTGGGTAGTACTCTCGGCAATGATACCTTGGAGAAGTTGAATTAGAAGGAAAAGGAAGCAGAAGCATCAACAAGCCAAGCTCCATCCTCGGACGCCGATGTAGATATCAGAAAGGCCAAATGGGGGCTTGTCTCTCAGAGATCCGAGCCCAGCGCGATGCAGCTAAGCCAAGTACCTACACCAAAATATACAAAGTGAACAAGCATCTGAAGGTGTCAGGGAAGATTATAGCATGGGCTTATTTTGAGGATCTTAATATTTACGCAGTGAAGAGGGAGAGGGGAATTGAGTAATTTAGATTTTCCCATGATCTAAAGACTCTCCCTGGTTTTGAGCTCAACCAGCTGGCACGACTGAAGCTGCTGCATGCTGACACGAAGAAAATGTCAGGCTGGTTTGAGGCTGCGTTGAAACGATAGTATCTTACGAGGTGGGTGAACTTCAAACCTCAACAGGCTACGAGGTATATTAGAAGATCTAAGGTAAACCCCATTACTAGAAGACCAAAGATAGTCTTGAAATGGCACCCTCCGCGCACAGTGTCACGTATTCCATTGAGGGAGATGCCACAAGATTTTGCACCACATTTCAAATGGTGGTATTATGACTGGTGCACTGGAGATGCCATCATAGTTTTGGATAGGGAGGGTGTAACATCCGGTTTCTAAATCCGGACTTGTAAATTATATTATAGTTATGATTAATTAAATTAAGTTGAGTTGTTTGAGTGTTTAAGTGTTCAGTCGCATAAGTCATATGCGAATGAACTTCAGTCGCATTAGTTATGTGCGATTGAGACTCGGTCGTACGAATCGTAGGCGTATGAGCTTCAGTCGCACAGTTCAGTCATACGAATGGTTTAGTCGTACGACTGAAGGTGAGGCGGTTAAGTTTAGTTTATGGATAAGTAGGGCGGTGCAGGGGTTTCAGGGCAGATCTCTATCTGTACCTATTCTGTTCTCTTGTCCCCTTCACACCCAAAAACCTTGTTCTCATGAAATCGACTAGGCGAAACTCTGTTTTGGTAAGTTTTGAACATCACGGATCAATCCGGAGATGTTATAAGCTGTGTAACTGGTTGAGTTTGATCCAATAACCTGTTTAAATCAGTAAATTGGTCTGGTCCATTTCTGAATTTAAAATCCAAGAATTTAAATCCAAGTTTTTGTGAAATTTTGATGAAATAATGGTCCGAAACCATTGTAAACGATGTGTATAGGATCTGTTTTGAATATGGCATGATTTGGATGGTTAAAACTCAAGTTTTGAGTGAGTTTGGATCAAAAACGTCAAGAACACAGCTGCTGATCCGTTTCAGGCGAATGGGCTCAATCGCAGACCTTAGTCGCACGAATGAGAATTTAGTCGTACGACTGAGTGCGAATGGAGGTTCAGTCGTGCGGTTGGAACTCAGTCGCCTGGTTAGAAGGCCGAATGAAGACGAGTGAACACTGGGTACGAATGAGAACTCAATCGTGCGAATGAACGGTTAGTCGTATGACTGAAGGTTCAGTCACATGGTTCATTCGCATAGGTCCAGTCGTATGATTGCTCATTCGCATAAGTGTTCAATCGCATGAGGGCCTGTTGAGAATAAGTTTATTGAATCAGGGTTTATTTCTTTAGATATACCTTGATTAGAGGAAGGACTAGTTATCTTGGGTACGTGGATTGTGTAGACAGTGGTGAGAATATTGATAAGGTGAGTTCTAAGCCCTTTTTAAATGTTTGGTTTTAACATTCGGGCTAGCACACATATAATGATAATGAATTAAATGTTTTAGTACCAGAGTTGTGATAGTAATGTGACGTGTTTCTAACAGTTGTAAAGCTGTTAGAGGTAAACTGGGGGTAATAACTGATTACCTGAACATTGTTAATCATTACATGATAGTAATGATTGCAATGGGTCAGGTAGAGTGTAAGAGATAGTCATCTGAGCATTGTTAATCATTACGTGATGGTAATGATTCCAATGGGTCAGATGGGGGGGTGTGATGATTAATGAAAATATGTTAAAACTGGTGCTAAAAGAAAGAATGTGTGGGGTGTGAGTGAATGTGATAATATTGGTAATAAATAAAAGAAATGTTTTTGAAATGATAATGTGATGTAAATCTCAACAGGCCAGTTAGGGTAAGATGCCTGAGTGTGAAACTGTACAGTTTGATAGGAGTGATGACGATCACTCAGCTTTGTGAACATCTTGTGATGACGACCCTAGATGATTATTTGGCATCCTACTAGATGAGAGATAGTAACCGGTAGTTGCTGGATGTGGGCAACCGACGTTACTGGGTATGGGAGACTGGTAGTTGCTGGATGTGGGCAACCGACGTCTCTGGGTACGGTAACCGGTAGTTGCTAGATGTGGGCAACCGACGTTACCGAGCATGAGAAACTGGTAGTTGCTGGATGTGGGCAACCGATGTTTCTGAGTGTAGTAACTGGTAGTTGCTGGATGTGGGCAACCGACGTTACTGGGTATGGGGAACTGGTAGTTGCTAGATGGGGGCAACCGACGTTCGATGGGACAGGTCCAGTGGGACAGAATAATGATAAAGGATGAATTTATAATATTGCCAATAAAAAGATAGTTGTGGTGTGTGTGAAAATATTGTTAATGTTTTAATGAAAATTAGAACTCACCAGTTTATCTGATGTTTTGAGTGTGTTGTGTGTGCTAGGTAAGGAGGGATCCTCTGATAATAGAGGAAAGCAAGTATGAGCTGAACGAGGATGCTATCCCGGAGCAGTTGCTGGCATAGGATTTAGGACTTGTTAATAATGTAAACAGGGCAATGTATAATTAAATACAATCATATGTAAAATGTTTTAAAAAGTTGGGTTAATATCTAATAATGTTTAAAGTCTTCCGCTGTAAATAGAAAGCTCTGATTTGTGTTTAAAATATTAATCCAACTGCGTGACGTGCGTCCGGTGCCCTGCCGGGTTTAGGGCGTCACAGGTTAGTATCAGAGCAGTAGTTAAAGGGATCTAGTGTCATAATAACTAGAATTTAACTAGAAAATAGATATGCCAGCAGGGATAGCTAGATAGAATAGTTTATTAAAACAAGAAAAGGTGATGGGACTATCATGAGAAGGAATAACGAGAATAGTACAAGTAAAGTAAACAATTAATAGTACTTGGCCAACATTATTAATAATTTACTTTACTATTAGTATTCTGGTCATATACTTACATGCGAGTACCAAATAATCCCGATCTCGTTTTAATAGGTTATGGCTGATAGGGAGATTGAAAGAATGCAAGGTGGAACCTCGGAAAGAAATGTTGATGATAGCACCGAGGTGCTTAGTATGACGAGGCAGCAATTCCATGATGCAATTGCTGAGGAGGTTTGTAAAGCCTTGAATGCAGCTAGACCTGATGAAAGTAGGAATGTTGATAAAGCTGAGGGGTCTAGTGAAAAAAAGGGAGTTACATATAGTCAGTTTAAAGAATGTAATCCTCCACGATTTTCTGGGGCTATGGATGTGGTAGCCACTTATAATTGGCTTCGTGAAATGGAAGCCATGATCAATTTGAGTGAGTGTAGGGAGGATCAGAAAGTAAAGTTTACAGCCCACTCGTTTGTTGGTGAGGCTCTGTATTGGTGGGATACGATTATCCAGACGTTAGGCGAGGAGGCTACTGACAAAATGTTGTGGCCTGAATTTAGAAAGTTAGTTTTGGACAAGTTTTGTCCGAAAGGCGAGATGGATCGAATAGAAATGAGTTTCCTGCAGTTTCAGGCGGGTAATATGTCTCATAGGGAATACACGTCTAAGTTTGAGGAGATGGCGCGGTTGGTGCCTCATTTGGTGGTTCCCGAAGAGAAGAAAATTTTGAGGAATACACAGGGGTTGCCTCAGGAGGTTAGAAAGTTGGTTAGATCATCTGCTCCGAGTAGTTACCAGTTGACGGTAAACTTAGCTGCAGATATGTATCAAGAATGGTGGTGATGTTGCTCCTGATGGAAGTAAAAGGAGGCGTGAAGAACCTGTAATGCAAAGAATATTTGAGAATCCAAGTTCTCAAAAGAAAGGTAGGTTTGGAAGGGGTCAATTCCCGAGGAATGTCAGAAATGAGTTGCCACGTTGCGGGAGATGTGGAAGGCTACATCAGGGTGAATGTATGATGGGTAGCAGGAATTGTTTTAGATGTGGAAAGACGGGACATTATGCTAATGAATGTAGTGAAGGCCCTCGTAAATGTTATGAGTGTGGAGAAATGGGGCATATTTGAAGTGAATGTCCAAAATTGGTAGTTAGAAAGCCTGAACCGGTTAGATCGATGAAAGGGTCAGGAGAAGGATCGAGTGTGGCCAAGGGGTGAGCATATTCTATGACAGCCAGTGAGGCTAAAGCGTTGCCAGATGTAGTTTCAGGTACGTTTTTAGTGAATGGAATTCCAGCTAATGTGTTATTTGATTCTGGTGCAAGTGGAAGTTTTGTATCTATTGATTTTTGCCGTATGCTTGCATGTGAAGTTCGACCATTAGAGGTAGCTTTTGTAGTTGAAACTGCTAATGATAGATCTGTGATGATTAGTAATATGATTGATGATTGTTATATTGAATTAGAAGGATATAAGTTGCCTATTAAACTATATCCAATGGTGTTAGGAGGGTTTGATGTAGTATTGGGTATGGATTGGTTGGTAAACCATGAAGCCCATATTATATGTAATAAGAAATTAATTCAGTTAAGAGCACCGAATAGGAAAACGATTAATGTATATGGTGATAGAGAGGAGTCGACTGTGAAAATAATATCTATGATAAAAGCTGATAAGTTAATGAGCCGCGGGTGTGCATCTTATTTGATATATGTAATTGATTCGCAAAAGCCTGTAAGAAAGATAGAAGACATTCCTGTGGTTAGAAATTTTGTAAATGTGTTTCCAGAGGAATTACCGGGTATTCCTCCAGATCGTGAAGTTGAGTTTAGAATTGATTTGATTCCGGGTGCTAAGCCAGTCGCTAAGCCACCTTATAGATTAGCTCCATCAAAATTGAAAGAGTAAATGAAACAGACTGAAGACTTGCTAGAAAGAGGTTTCATTAAGCCCAGTTCTTCCCCATGGGGTGCTCCAGTATTGTTTCTGAAGAAGAAAGATGGGAGTATGCGTATGTGTATTGATTACAGAGAATTAAACAAGTTGAGAATAAAGAATAAGTATCCACTCCCACGAATAGATGATTTGTTTGATCAGCTACAGGGAGCCAGTTGGTTTTCTAAGATAGACCTTCGCTCGGGATATCATCAGTTGAAAGTTAGGGAAGAAGATATACCTAAGACAGCGTTTCGTACCCGCTATGGTCATTATGAATTTCTGGTTATGTCCTTTGGGTTGACGAATGCCCCTGCTGCTTTTATGGATTTGATGAATAGGGTGTGCAAGCCAATGTTAGATTGATCAGTAATTGTGTTTATTGTTGATATACTGATCTATTCGAAGAATGAGGGAGATCATGCTTGCCATCTTCATGAAGTGTTGGAAAGATTGAGAAAAGAAAGGCTTTATGCAAAATTTTCTAAGTGTGAGTTTTGGTTGTGGGAAGTACAGTTTTTAGGACATGTAATTAATGCGGAAGGTATTTTAGTAGACCCTGCCAAGATTGAAACAGTAGTGAGGTGGAGTCCTCCAAAGACGCCATCTGAGGTCCGCAGTTTCTTGGGTCTGGCTGGTTACTATAGAAGATTTATTCAGGATTTTGCCAAAATCGCATCCCCGTTAACGAAACTTACGAGGAAGAATGAAGAATATGTTTGGGGACCAGAACAAGAAAATGCATTTCAAGAACTGAAGCAGAAATTAACCCAATCACCAATATTGTCGTTGCCAGATGGAAATGAAGATTTCGTGATTTATTCAGATGCTTCGTATCAAGGTCTAGGCTGTGTATTGATGCAGAGGGGACGAGTGATAGCTTATGCTTCCAGGCAATTGAAAGAACATGAAAAGAATTATCCGACACATGATTTAGAACTGGCAGCAGTGGTATTTGCCTTGAAGATATGGAGGCATTATTTGTATGGGGTGAAATGTACGATTTACACAGATCATAAGAGTTTGAAGTATTCTTTGATCAGAAGGAATTGAACATGCGCCAGCGGAGATGGTTAGAATTGGTGAAAGATTATGATTGTGAAATACTTTACCATCCTGGTAAAGCAAATGTGGTTGCTGACGCGTTAAGTAGAAAGAATGAACACCCTCCAATTCGAGTTAAGTCATACAAGGTAGTAATAACCCCAGATTTTATTCACCAATTACGAGAAGCCCAATTGGAAGCCTTGAAGGAAGAAAATGTGAAGTAGGAACGAATGAAGGGTCAAACAAAGGATCTGGAAGAAAATAAGTTTAGGGTTAAAACGAAATATGGTCGTACGTGGGTTCCGATTAAGATGAGGGAATTGGTGTTAGATGAAGCTCATAAGTCCAGATATTCTATACATCCTGGTGCTACTAAGATGTATAAGGATTTGAAACAAGAATATTGGTGGCCCGGTATGAAGTTCAATGTGATGCAGTATGTGAATAGGTGTTTGACGTGTCTTCAGGTCAAAGCTGAGCATCAAAAGCCATATGGTAAGCTTCAACCCTTAGAGATCCTGAAATGGAAGTGGGAGGAATTGAGAATGGATTTCATAACTAAGCTTCCGCGTACAGCTAAGGTTATGATACCATTTGGGTCATAGTAGATAGATTGACACGTAGTAGGCATTTCTTACCAATCACGGAGACGTATAACTCTGAAAAGTTAGCAGAACTGTTTATTCGAGAAATTATTTCTCGTCATGGGGTACCAGTATCTATTGTGTCAGATAGAGATACACGTTTTACTTCGAGATTTTGGAGAAAGTTTCATGAAGATATGGGTACTCGTCTGTTACATGGTACGTCTTTCCACCCAGAAACTGATAGGCTGATTGAAAGGACTATCCAAACAGTTGAAGACATGTTACGAGCTTGTGTTATAGATTTTGGTGGTAGCTGGGATAGTCATTTGCCATTAGTTGAATTCTCCTACAATAACAGTTATCATTCTACGATTGGAAGAGCCCCGTATGAGATGTTATATGGCAGGAAGTGTAGGAGTCCCATATGTTGGGGAGAAGTTGGGCAGAAAGAGTTGGGCAGTCTGGAAATTGTACAGGCTACGAATGAGAAACTGGATCAGATCAAAGCCCGGTTTAAAGCAGCTCAGGATCGACAGAAGTCTTATGAAGATAAAAGGCGAATGCATATAAAGTTTGAAGTAGGAGATAGAGTTATGTTGAAAGTATCTCCTTGGAAGGGAATTATTAGATTCAGAAAGAGGGGAAAGTTAAGTCCTCGTTTTATAGGACCATTTAGCATTATGGAACGGATTGGGGAAGTGGCCTATAAACTAGAATTACCCGATCAGTTGCAAGGAATTCATCCAACCTTTCATGTATCACAGTTGCGCAAGTGTTTGGCTGATGAGAATGCTTATGTACCTTTGGATGATATAGAAGTGGATGATAAGTTAAACTATGTTGAAAAACCTACTGCTATAGTAGACAGAAAGGTAAAAAGGCTGAGGAATAAAACTATTGATTTAGTTAAAGTGCAGTGGTCGAATAGAAAGGGATCTGATTTCACTTGGGAATCAGAAGATGAGATGAAAAGAGATTATCCCCAATTGTTTAAATAGTTGGTTTCGAGGACGAAACCTATTTAAGGGGGGGAGAGTTGTAACATCCGGTTTCTAAATCCGGACTTGTAAATTATATTATAGTTACGATTAATTAAATTAAGTTGAGTTGTTTGAGTGTTTAAGTGTTCAGTCGCATAAGTCATATGCGAATGAACTTCAGTCGCATTAGTTATGTGCAATTGAGACTCAGTCGTACGAATCGTAGGCGTATGAGCTTCAGTCGCACAGTTCAGTCATACGAATGGTTCAGTCGTACGACTGAAGGTGAGGCGGTTAAGTTTAGTTTATGGATAAGTAGGGCGGTGCAAGGGTTTCAGGGCAGATCTCTATCTGCACCTATTCTGTTCTCTTGTCCCCTTCACACCCAAAAACCCTGTTCTCACGAAATCGACTAGGCGAAACTCTGTTTTGGTAAGTTTTGAACATCACGGATCAATCCGGAGATGTTATAAGCTGTGTGACTGGTTGAGTTTGATCCAATAACCTGTTTAAATCAGTAAATTGGTCTGGTCCATTTCTGAATTTAAAATCCAAGAATTCAAATCCAAGTTTTTGTGAAATTTTGATGAAATAATGGTCCGAAACCATTGTAAACGATGTGTATAGGATCTGTTTTGAATATGGCATGATTTGGATGGTTAAAACTCAAGTTTTGAGTGAGTTTGGATCAAAAACGTCAAGAACACAGCTGCTGATCCGTTTCAGGCGAATGGGCTCAATCGCAGACCTCAGTCGCACGAATGAGAATTTAGTCGTACGACTGAATGCGAATGGAGGTTCAGTCGTGCGGTTGGAACTCAGTCGCCTGGTTAGAAGGCCGAAAGAAGACGAGTGAACACTGGGTACGAATGAGAACTCAATCGTGCGAATGAACGGTTAGTCGTACGACTGAAGGTTCAGTCGCATGGTTCATTCGCATAGGTCCAGTCGTATGATTGCTCATTCGCATAAGTGTTCAATCGCATGAGGGCCTGTTTGAGAATAAGTTTATTGAATCAGGGTTTATTGCTTTAGATATACCTTGATTAGAGGAAGGACTAGTTATCTTGGGTACGTGGATTGTGTAGACTGTGGTGAGAAAATTGATAAGGTGAGTTCTAAGCCCTTTTTAAATGTTTGGTTTTAACATTCGGGCTAGCACACATATAATGATAAATGAATTAAATGTTTTAGTACCAGAGTTGTGATAGTAATGTGACGTGTTTCTAACAGTTGTAAAGCTGTTAGAGGGAAAGTGGGGGGTAATAACTGATTACCTGAACATTGTGAATCATTACATGATAGTAATGATTGCAATGGGTCAGGTAGAGTGTAAGAGATAGTCATCTGAGCATTGTTAATCATTACGTGATGGTAATGATTCCAATGGGTCAGATGGGGGTGTGATGATTAATGAAAATATGTTAAAACTAGTGCTAAAAGATAGAATGTGTGGGGTGTGAGTGAATATGATAATATTGGCAATAAATAAAAGAAATGTTTTTGAAATGGTAATGTGATGTAAATCTCAACAGGCCAGTTAGGTAAGATGCCTGAGTGTGAAACTGTACAGTTTGATAGGAGTGATGACGATTACTCAGCTTTGTGAACATCTTGTGGTGACGACCCTAGATGATTATTTGGCATCCTACTGGATGAGAGATAGTAACCGGTAGTTGCTGGATGTGGGCAACCGACGTTACTGGGTATGGGAGACTGGTAGTTGCTGGATGTGGGCAACCGACGTCTCTGGGTAGGGTAACCGGTAGTTGCTAGATGTGGGCAACCGACGTTACCGAGCATGAGAAACTGGTAGTTGCTGGATGTGGGCAACCGATGTTTCTGAGTGTAGTAACTGGTAGTTGCTGGATGTGGGCAACCGACGTTACTGGGTATGGGGAACTGGTAGTTGCTAGATGGGGGCAACCGACGTTCGATGGGACAGGTCCAGTGGGACAGAATAATGATAAAGGATGAATTTATAATATTGCCAATAAAAAGATAGCTGTGGTGTGTGTGAAAATGTTGTTAATGTTTTAATGAAAATTAGAACTCACCAGTTTATCTGATGTTTTGAGTGTGTTGTGTGTGCTAGGTAAGGAGGGATCCTCTGATAATAGAGGAAAGCAAGTATGAGCTGAACGAGGATGCTATCCCGGAGCAGTTGCTGGCATAGGATTTAGGACTTGTTAATAATGTAAACAGGGCAATGTATAATTAAATACAATCATATGTAAAATGTTTTAAAAAGTTGGGTTAATATCTAATAATGTTTAAAGTCTTCCGCTGTAAATAGAAAGCTCTGATTTGTGTTTAAAATATTAATCCAACTGCGTGACGTGCCTCCGGTGCCCTGCCGGGTTTAGGGCGTCAGAGGGGACGGTAGAGACAATAAGGGTATTTGACCCAATGTGGCTCACAAACTTGTCTGCGTCTGATGTCTACACAATGTACAAGTGGCCACTGTTTTTTGATACGTAAGATATAGTGCAAGCACTTCAATTCCAACACGTCACACGCTTACGCTTTGCACTTAATATCCATGCTGGTGTCTCTAAAGAAGAACGAGCTAAAAAGTTTGAAGAGTTTAAAAAAAGAGGTCAAAGATTAGATAGAACTAGGTCCAAGGGGGAGTTTGTTGGTGCACATGTCCCTAGTTCTAGTTCTAGTGAGCTTAAATTTATTCGACTTTCATTTTGTAACACTGATGTAATGTTTGATAAATGAAATTAAAAACTCTTCTTTGAATGTGTATTGGTTATTGAATGTTATATCTATTCTTATGATTAATTATTACACGCTTATATGAACATGTTATATAGGTTTACAGTTGTTAGACATAGTTCTATATCATGAAAGGTTCAGGAATATGTTTAACTAAGTCTCATGATTCAGTCGCACGATTGGACCATGCGAATGGGCCAGTCACACGACTAAACCAGGTGATTGAGTTAATCGTACGACTCAGTCGCACGACTGAGCCATACGTATGGCTCAGTCGTACGATTGAAAACTAAAACCTATAAATACCACTTAATTCGTGGAAAAACGTAACACTTCGAGAATTCTTAACCCTAGCCGTTCCTGTTCGTCCAGAGAGTCCCTTCCAACTTCATAGAACGTTTCTGATCATTCTAATGAATTCTTAACGTATTCTCATCGTTGGTTTTGATCGGATTAACGTTCTCCCGGATTGGATCGCCAATCAAATAGGATTCCACACTATTTGATCTGGTTTCACGTTGAATCAGTTAGTACTCTGTACATACATGGTCCTAACAGATTTACTTTTGGTTTGGCTTGATATCTGGAGCATAGACATGTGGGGTACATGATATCTGGATGCGAGACAGTGAGATACATGAGATATCCGATCATACCACAATACATAGTGGCATCCACCAAATCCCCATTATCATATGGTGCCACATCATGGTTTGTGGCAAGTGGGTACCGGCAACAGTGACATTTTCCATATCAAATCGACTTAGAATGTCTCCAACATACTTAATCTGATGCAAAAAAATACCAGTAGGTATCTGATACACCTGTAAACCTAGGAAGAACTTCATCTCTCCCATGTCACTCATTTCAAATTCTACCTTCATCACAGATTCGAATTCTTTACATAATTCTTCGTTTCCGGAACCGAAGATTATGTCATCCACATAAATCTGCACCATTAGTAAATATCCATCTTTCTCTTTGATAAACAACATGCATTCTATCACACCCCTGCAAAAACCATGTTTTAATAGGTGGGTGGAGAGCTTCTCATACCAAGCTCGAGGAGCTTGATGTAGCCTGTACAGAGCCTTGTCCAGCTTGTAGACTCTGTCCCGATGGTAGGGATCTTGAAATCCTTCAGGTTGACTGACGTATTCTTCTTCATGGATTTCCCCATGAAGGAATGCACTTTAAACATCTAGCTTATAAACCTTGATCTTCATGTAGGATGCATAGGCCCGAAAAATGCGAATAGCTTCCATCCTTGCCACTTGTGCAAACACTTCATTGTAGTCGAGTCCCTCAACTTGTCTGGATCCTTGAACAACCAATCTTGCCTTGTTTTCGATTATTACACCTTGGTCGTCCTTCTTGCAGCACAACACCCATTTGGTGCCAATCACCTTAACTCCTTTAGGGCTATCCACGAGCATCCACACTCCAAGCTTCTTGAACTGTAGCAGCTCTTCCTGCATAGCATTTACCCAGGCCTCATCCATCAGGGCGTCACTTACATGTTTAGGCTTGACTTGAGAATTAAAACATTTAGAAGCACCATCATTCACGAAACCCTTTTCCATAATAGCAACACAATCAGCAGAGTATAGCTGATTTCTCATTTAAACCCCAGAGTGGAGATCCCCAATGATGGATTCCTGGGGATGATTCACACTAATCCTTGTCACAGGTGTCGTAGGAACGACCACTTCAGTATCCATGTTTGTGACTACAGGTTCAGCATTCGGGTTCCCTAATGTGTTCTCAACATTTGTTGATCTACCAGCTTGATTGACGTTGTTCTCAACACATGTTTCAACTATTTCTTCATCATTTGATGAGACATCACTAAAGTCTTGAGCAGTTTCTGAAGAGGCAGAAGCACCACTAGTTGGTACTGTATTGCTGAAATCCAGATTTGGAGCGTTTAAGACGTCGTAGATCATCTGTGCAGCAATCTCGTCATCTGAACATGCTGGAGGAAGGTTAAAGGATTTGAAAAATCCATCATAATCAAAGAATAAGGATGGACCTTCCCCAGCAAGGGGGTGGTGTGTCTTTGCACATCTACATTGCACCACACTTCTACCTGACCTGTAGAATTGTTATAGACTCGTTTGTTAGGTATGCTGTATCCAAATGAGATGCCTTCATCCACTTTCTCACTGAACTTGCCTTCTGGAGTTTTCTTCAGTAACATACATGGAGCCCCGAGTGGTTCTAGATAACTCAGATTTGGTTTGCGTTTCTGAAGCAACTCATAGCAAGTCTTACCATGTCGCTTGACTACCAATACACGGTTAAGAGTGTAGCACGCATTGGCAATGACTTCATTCTATAATTGTGTTAGCAGCTTTGAATCTACCAACATCGTCCTTGCAGTTTCTATCAAGCTCCTATTCTTGCGTTCAGCAACTCCATTCATCTGTGGTGTGTATACGGAGGAGAACTAATGAATAATCCCCTTTTCTTTGCAGAAAGCATCCATCCACTGATTCTTGAATTCAGTCCCGTTGTCTGAACAAACCTTCCTTACCTTCAGTTTGTACAGAGATTCCAGTGTGAACGATTCAAATGTCTCTAACTTAGCTTTCAGAAACATCACCCATGAAAATCTCGAGTAGTCATCAGTGGCTACGAAGCAGTACCAGTCTACTGCTATATTCCTTATGCTGACAGGACCAAACAGGTCCATATGCAGAAGCTCCAGGGGCATCTCAATACAGATAACATTCTTAGACTTTTCAGACTTCCTGGTCTGCTTTCCTTTCTTGCATGAGACACAAAAATCCAGAAGTTGGAAGTTCTTAACAGTTACTCCCTCAACTAAGTTGTTCTGAATCGGATGATTCATATTTTGACGATTTATGTGCCCCATTCTCCCGTGCCTTGAAATGGACTCCGTCTCCATTGCCTTTGATATGAAGCACTAAGCAGTGGACTCAGTTGTAGAAGCTTTAGACATGTCCAAGACGTATAAATCATTGTACCTTGAGGCTGACATTAACATTTGCTCCTCAAGGATATCCATTTCCTTCTTCAAAATGTAACATTTCCTATTGTCGAACATAACCTTAAAGCCCTTGTCACATATCTGAGAAACAGAAAGTAAATTATTCTGTAACTGCTGAAACATAATTTACCTTATCAAATTTAACCTTCCCATTACCTATTTCTCCTTGAGCTGTGATGTACCCACCTTTGTTACCAGCAAAGGAAACATGTCCCCCTTTAATTTTTTTGACATTGAAAAGGAGAGAGTGATTCCCAGTCATGTGCCTAGATGCCCCGCTATCAATAATCCATGTGTTGGTAGAAGCACTGTAGCGGACAACCTGCACAAAAACAGAAAAAGATTAGTTAAGGAGGGGGACCCAAGCCTTTACAGGCCTGGGTTTCCCAGAGGCATCGCACATCACAAACTCCACCCACTGTCCATTTGGAGCTAGAGAAACCTCATTCTTCTTCTTATCACCACAATCAGACACATCAGATGTTTTAGCTTTCCATAGACCATCCTTGTGTAAGGCTTGTTTGTGGTAAACCGATGACTGATTAATAGTTTGAACTTTAGGCCTATTTTAAAAAATCGGTTTTTCCTCAGGCATCACAGACTTGCCTGTGGCTTGTCTGTGTTGTCTTTGGTGTTGGGAAGGGGTGTAAGACCTAGCAGGTGTTTTAGACCTCTATTTTAAAAAAGTAGATTTAACTTCCTGAACCAGTTCAATTTTACGTCTAGGTGTCTGATAGCGAGGACAGCATGAACAAATGTGTCCCCTTTGTCCATAGTTATAGCGTGATCTCCTCTCAACAGGACTAGGAGATCTTTTGTGGGGTGGGGAGTACACTTCAGGATTGGTCCTTTTGGTCTCAACAGTTGGTTTTTCACCTTCTTTGACAAATTTGATTAGTTAAACACTTTTGTTGTTTTGTCTTTTCATATTGTTGAAACCCTGCTTGACCTGTTTAGACTGAGTTGTTTTTGAAATTTTTGGTTTTGACACAGCAGTCGGTGATCCCAAACCAAGAGGCATGTGATCATCCTCTACCACCCAGTCCCTAATTTCTTCATCCTTTGTACCCGAAGTTGATGCCTTCTGATCAGTCACCTGAGGTGTAGATTTAACTACAGTGTCAGGATCACTGACGAAAGGAGTAGTCACCACATGATCCTTGATAGGATTATGGTTAACAGGACGCTGTTTTGTGTTTAAAAGGATCTCATGTGGTGGAGGCAAAACTTTATAACCAATCTCTTCCCCATTGTTTCTTTCTTTAAGCAAGTTTTTATGATATGTGAGGAACTAGCTAAACTATGCCGTCTTTGTTTTAATGACTCATTTTCCACTTGAAGAATAGCTTTTTCCTTTTTAGTTTCCTCAATTGAATTTAAATAAAACTTTATGTCATTTTCTCGGTTAAAAGCCACAACCTCGGTTTCCCTTAGTTGATTTCTCAATAATTAAATTTTCTCTTTAAAACTGCTTTCATTTTGCTTCAACACTCTATTAGCTTCAGTGCAAAGTTTTAAGTCATTTACCAAGTTATCATTATGTTCTAATAACCTAGTAAATTTTAAATCTATGCATTCCTAAAACTGATTGCATTCAACACAAGCATGTTTATCGAATAAGGTCTCTTTAGAATCTACCTGTGCATTGTTTGAGGTGCCAGCAATAAATGCAACCTAGGGTTCCTGGTGAGTTTCAGAAGCATCATTCAGTTCATCCTCTACCAGATGATCAACAACATCCATTGAGTCATTTACATCAACGGTATCAAACTCAGCCAAGTTCTCCCCTTCACTTGTTGAGTCATCGTTTAGATCCTCAACCAACGCTATATCAGCTTCATCGTCAGATAAGAAGCGAAAAGAACAGTCTTGACCTTCATCACCTTGTGCCACCATTGCTTTGGAGTCCTGACTTATTGGAGCTATCTTCTTGTCTTTTTCTTGTCTGTTGGTTGATGAAAACGGGTTACCATTTCCTATTTTCTTAGGTTTAACGTGTTCTCTCTTGAAAAGGCCTTTTTCTCCACAGTGGAAACAGGTGACCTTTGACTTGTCAAATCCAAAAGTAGTACCCTTTGTGGCCACCAGGTTCGGTCCCGTTTTCTTGACGAATTTCTTAGCTCTTCGCACAGCTCGTAATCTTCATCTGCCAAGTGGCAGTTATCAATCTTCCCTACCACTAACCCGTTATACGAATGGACCACAGCAGCAAGTAAATCCATATGCTCCTTAGCAACTTCCACAGTTACGTTACCCAGGTTCTCTGTCGTTAACTTTGTTGGTTGAGCTGCTGCAGAACTGTATTAAACACTTGATGAACCACCTGACTCATAACCTGACGATGCACTTTGAACGTTTGCAGATGTGTTAGACATGAAAGGAGTCTGAAAGGGTCACTTCAAGATGCAGTAGTAGGAGCCACATTGTATAGAGACGGATTCTAAGCGTAGGTTCCCTTTTTGGACTTGTACTTCTGTCATAGCTCTTCCTCTCTCAGTTTCAGAATAAAGTCATTTATATCCAACGTTTCCAGCACTTCATTATGTCTTAAAGTGGAAATGAATGAATCCCACTTATCAGGTAAACCATCAGCTAGACTCGACACCTTATCTTCCATAGATGTTTTAACTACATGAGTGAGGAGTTCACTCAACAAATGATAGAAACGATCGATAATGTCGTGTAGACTCTCATTTTCGATTGATGAGAAGTTATCAAATTCCTTCTTTAAAGCTTTAGTCTTTAGAGACTTAAGCGTTGCATTTCCTTCATACCGCTTCTCTAGAGCCTTCCATAACTTCTTGCACTGCTTGTGCCCTGAGAACTGATGGAAAATATCTTTTGGCATAGACTGTGTCAACAATGCATAGGCCTTCTTCTCAGCATTGTACGCAACCTTTTTCGCCTCATTCAAACCACTTAGAGTCAGTGGAACACCATCAGCTCTAACTGGCATAGTGTAGCCAGTCTCAATTGAGCTCCATAAGTTGGTGTCCACTCTATTCAAATGAATTTCAAACCATTGCTTCCATTGAGGATATTCATCAAGTGTCAGAAGCTTCGGTGGTTTGTTGTGATTTTCGATCACATTTCCCAAAAGCAGAAGATTCTGAATTCTGGATCCTTCCCAGCTGAGAAAGCAAAGTGTTGTTCGTCCATGATAACTTAGTCTGAAAACTTGACAATCTAACTGACTGATGCGACTGGGGAATGCGAATGAGACTTAACAGTGTGATTGAAAAGTGCGACTTAATTCACACGTGCGATTGAGGTCAACCGTTCGTATGAGTCTATGCGTATGAGTTCAGTCATACGAATGAACTATATGACTGAGCTGAACCAAACGAACGAGCTTAAACTTGCGAATGAACAGACGATTGGACCAATCATGCGAATGAGCTGTGCGTATGAAGTTCAGTCGTGCGATTGGATCAATCCTGCGACTGAGATGTCTGACTTCGAAATCTTTTCATAAATATTCACTTGATTCGACTAAATAACGATTTTGAAAACCCTAGACGGCTAGAACTCGAAAAATACAAACTTCTGAACACATGCACTGGTAAAAATCGATTTTTTAATGCAAAAAGAATGGATCTTTGATTGAAAAACGTTGATTTTTGCAAAAACGTGATTGAATTGAATCCACGTAGAATCGAGAGCCAAGGCTCTGATACCACTTCTTAGGACAGAGTACGAACTGTTACTAATCGAATCTATGTGAAAACCAGATCAATCAGGGAGAACGTTAATCTGATCAAAACTAACGATTAGAAAAATGTTAAGAATTGATTAAGAATGATCAGAAACGCTCTATGAAGTTGGAAGGAACGACTTGGACGTTCTGGGATGGCTAGGGTTGTGAATTCTCGAAGTGTTCTATTTTTACACGAATTAAGTGGTATTTATAGGTTACAGTCTTCATTCGTACAACTGAGCCATGAGTGTGGATCAGTCGTGCGACTAAGTCATACGATCCATTCATACGTACGTATGAACCATAAGACTGAATCATTCGTACGACTGAGTCATTCGCACGACTGAGTTTCGCATGACTCAGTCGTGCGACTGGCTCACACGCATGGTTCAATCGTGCGACTAGGTCATAAGACTTAGTTAAAAACATTACTGAATCTTTGGTGACACATAACTATGTATAACAACTGTAAACCCATATAACATGTTCATATATGTGTGTAATAAACACTAATATAAAGATAGAAGTCATTCAATAACACATATTCATTCATTCAAGAGTTTTTCATTACAAATATCAAATGATTACATCAGTGTAACAAAATGAAAGTCATTAAACATTTAAGTAAATTAGAACTAGAACTAGGGACATGTGTACCAATAGTGAAGAGTTACCAGATTTGGGAGAAATGTACGATAATGAAACGTATGATAAAGTAAACGAAAAGGTGACTGAGAAAGAGACAACAGTCCGTTCAAGCTGAAGATGCTGAAACTGAACAAAAGAAAGCTGAATGGTTCAGTTGTCTTGCTAAGATCAGAAATCAAAGAGAACTACCAAAACAAAATGCTTACACAAAATTGTATAAAGTCAAACGGCATTAGAAGGTTTCTGGAAAGATCATCAGCTGGGCTCATTTTGAAGTTTTAAACGTCTTTGCTGTAAAGATACAAAAGGGGATAGAATACTACAAACATCCTTATGATTTGAAGACTCTTCTGGGTTATTAGTTTAATCGATTGTCATGTCTGAATCTTTTGTATTGTGCTTCAAGACATATATCCGAATGGTTTGAGCGAGCATTGAAGAGAGAATATCACACCAAATGGGTGAATTTCAGCCTCAACAGCCTTGACGATTTGTGGTTAAAGCGGAGACTGATACGATTTCTAGAAGACCAAAGGTTTTTTTCAAGTGGAAACCACCAAAGACCATAACAAAGAATCCACTGAAAAAATGCCACAAGATTTCTCGTCCTACTTTAAATGGTGGTATTATGATTAGAGAACTGGTGAGGCAGTTATTGTGTTGGATAGAAAAGGTAAGATAGAGACAATTAGGGTATTTGACCTTATGTGGCTGACCAACTTGTCGAAGGACGATGTCTATACACTATACAAATGGTCACTGTTTTATGACTCTCTGGACATCATGCAAGCTTTTCCAGTTCCAGCATGTGATCAGAATTTGCTTCGCATTTGAAATTCATGCAGGAGTGTCCAAGGAAGAAAAGTATAAGAAGTTTGCTGAGTTTTTGAAGACTGTAAGATATTAGAATGAACTAGGTCCAAGGGGGAGTTTGTTGATACATGTTGTCCCCAGTTCACTGTACTTGATAATATTTACATCTTTTAGTCTTAATGATATTAAATACGAGCGTATTTTGGTAATTTCATATGTGTTTGCATGTCAATTTACTATTATGTTTATCGTAATCTTATATCGCTTCTACATACATGCTTGACTGAATAATATATATGTGACTACAGGAGTCATTCACAGTAATGAGTTAGTAATGGCTTAGTAGCGTGTTTGACTTATTCTTATGGTTATCGATGCTTATGGACCAGTGCCATGACTGAACAAGACGATTGGGTCAGTTGCACAACTGACTCATAAGATTGACGCAGTCGTACAATTGAACCAAACGAATAGATCAATTATACATATGGATCAATCGTATGACTTAGTCGCACGACTGAACTATACGTATGGCTCAGTTGTACGACTGTATATCCTAGCCGTCCAAAGCGATTTATAAAGCTATTCCAATTTCATAGTTCGTCCGGGATCGATTCCTACGTGTTCTTAACATTATTTAATCATTAGATTGATCCGGGTTTGCGATCTCACTGTCTGGATCACCGTTCAAATAGGATTTCACACTATTTGATTAGGTTTTACATTGAATCTGTTACATTCTGTACGCTCTCGATCCTAACACTAAGATTGAAAATCAACTTGATTTGAAAATCAAAATTTTAAGAAGTGATAATGGGTCTAAATATGTTAATCATGTTTTAGATTCCTTTTGCAGGAACAAAGGCATAGCAAGATAATTTGGTGCACCAAGAACTCCATAACAAAATGGAGTTGCTATAAGAAAAAACAAAA
The DNA here is from genome assembly GCA_024085815.1 of Flaveria linearis. Taxonomy (NCBI): domain Eukaryota; kingdom Viridiplantae; phylum Streptophyta; class Magnoliopsida; order Asterales; family Asteraceae; genus Flaveria; species Flaveria linearis. Next base: position 49,051,161 of record CM044005.1, read on the forward strand.
CTCTCGTTGAAGTAGCAAGAACAATGCTAGTTGATTCACATCTACGAATCACTTTTTAGGGAGAAGTAGTGAACACAGCATGCAATGTTCAAAACATGACATTAATTATCAAAGAACATAACAAAACACCATATGCTTTTATTTAAAAGAAAACCTTTTAAAGGATATCTTAGAGAGTTTAGTTATCGTGTGTCTATTTTAAACACAAAATATCAATTGGGAAAAGATTTTTGAAAAGCCAATGATGGTTTCTTTGTTGGTTATTCATCAACATCTAAATCATATAGAGTTAACATTCAACATCAAAACATTGTAGAGGAAACACCTAATATATCCTTTGGTGAATCCTTATTTCAAGCATCTATTAAAGGATCATCATGGTTGTTTGATATAGATGCATTAACAAATTCATTTAACACTGTTATTTGAATGTTGCTGGTTCTACAGATACATGCTATCCTTATGTACCTCCAAACATGAGTGAAGTGCCATTGACTGCTAATCCTCCAAGACTACAATCTCACACATCAAGTGTTGCTGATCCTCGCCCTTCATCTCAAACAAGCAATGAACAGACTGATGGAAGTGATATTTCAATTTCTAAAGAGATGAACAAAGCATCAAGAGGAGTTAACTCTGCATCAGCAGAAGTTATTACTGCATCTGGAGAAATGAACACTACATCCGCAGATGTTCCTTTAACATCAGCAGATATTCCATTTACTTATGAGGGTGTTTTGTTCTCTTCAAGGAACAACACATCAGCAGATACTCAAACAACATCCGTAGACGTTCATGTGCCTCCTACGAAAGTTATTCTCACATCTACTAATACACAATAGCATGAAGATGGTTATCATTCGGCTATAGAAGATCTCTATCATCATGAAATTGACTACTTGTTGATTCTCCATCTCAGCTGGATCTATTTCCATCAACAAACCTGACCAACCTGGAATCATCCATACCAGTTGCAGCAATACCAACATCCAGAATTCATAAAAATCATCCAATAGACAACATCATTGGTGATCTTAATGAAAGAACCATAAGAAGCCAAGGAGGGACTACCAACATATGTCTTTTTCTCTTGTTTTCTTTCATAAGTGGTTCCTCTCAACATCACTGTTGCATTAAAAGACAACAGCTGGATTGAAGCTATGCAAGAAGAGCTTGAATAATTCAGAAAGCAGAAAGTTTGGAATGTTGTTGATCTTCATGAAAGCCAATATCCAATTGGCACAAGGTGGTTTTTCAAGTACAAACTTTATGGTAGAGGTATCATTGTAAGAAACAAAGCACGGTTGATAGCCCAAGCCTATACACAAGAAGAAGGGATAGACTATGATGAAGTCTTTGCACTAGTTGCAAGGATTAAAGCTATTATAGTCTTCCTACCCTATGCTTCATATAAGAAGTTCACATCTTATCAAATGGATGTGAAATATGTCTTCTTATATGGAAAAATTGATGAAGAAGCCTATGTTGCCCAACCACCAGACTTTGAAGATCTTGATTACCCACATAGGATATACAAGCTTGACAAAGCTTTGTATGGTCTTCATCAGGCACAAGAAAGTGGTATGAAACATTATCTACTTTCTTGCTCAAGCATGGATACAAATAGGGAATAATTGATTAGACACTATTCCTCAAACATAAACATCAAGATCTCCTGGTTGTCCAAATCTTTATTGATGACATTATTTTTGGATTAACAAACAAGAGATTGTGTGAAAGTTTTGAAAGGTTGATGAAATCTAAATTTCAAAAAATAGTTCATCAGAAACTAAGTGGCATATTCATCAATCAGGAGAAGTATGTCCACCACATCTTAAAGAAGTACAATCTTGTTGATATTTCTTCGTGCAACACACCATCATCAACAATAGATAAGATTGTATGTGATCGTACAGGGAAGTCAGTTGATCAAGGATTATATAGATCAATGATATGATCTTTAATGTACTTAACTTCCAGTAGAACTGATATAATGTTTGTTGTGTGTGTTTATGCTAGGTACCAATCAGATTCAAAAGAGTCACATTTGAATGCAGTGAGGATTTTCAGATACCTTAAAGGGAATCCAACCCTTAGACTTTGGTATCTCAAAGAAGGAGAATGTACCCTGTACTCATATTCTGATAGTGACTTTGGAGGATACAACAATAATAGAATATCCACAACTCGTGGATGTCAATTTATAGGACCAAGGCTTGTTATTTGGTAGTGTAAAAAGCAAACAAATGTATTTGTATCATAGCTGAGGCTGAGTACATAATTGCTTCAGCTAGTTGCTCTCAAGTATTATGGTCGCAAAGCCAATTACTTGATTATGGTTACAGTTTACTTCAAACATCAATTCATATAGATAACTCAGCTGCTATGTTTATCACTGCTAATCCAGTGCAACATAGTAAAACAAAACATACAGAAATTAGATATCATTTTCTGAGAGACTGCTCAGAAAAAGGTTTGATCAAGTTGTTCAAAGTGGATAAAAAAGATCAGCTTACTGACCTATTCACTAAAGCCTTTGATTCAGTAAGATCTAATTCCTTAATTGAATCATTAGGCATGATCAACTTAAACTAGTATTATCACAAAGAAAAGCATGATCTATTCCTTTATCAATAAGAAAAATACAAAAACATTTACAAAACATATAAAATACAAAAAGATTTTCTTGTTAATCAATTTTTGCTTTGTATAGCTTTTATTCATAGGGAAATGATAGTACATTATTGTGAATCCTTGGCTCTTAATTCAGGAATTATCAGTATTGAAATAAAATCAAATCAATGATCGCGGAATTATCATTAATTGACGTTTAATTGTTTTAATGATTATCGAAGAACACAAACACCAAAAACACAGTAAATGCGAAGGCAATAATTATTCAAAAGTATTTCATTAATTATCGAGTAATGATTAAAAAAGAATAATTATAAATGACTATGAACAACGATTTCTGTGAATCGAAATAATGTTGATGTTGATGTGACGGCGGCTAAGGTTGCACGATTATATGATGCTTGACAGCCGCAATATTGCTTGATTGTGTTTCCTGAGATGTGAAACCTAGGACTCATATTTATAGATGGTTGGAGTCAGTTAGGAAACACCGGATCTCTTGGGATTCGATATGGATTGGTTTACTTGTTTGACATGATGATATTGTAATCATGCAAGTGTTCTGAACTTCTGCAGGAGCCTTGTCTTCCGCAGGAGTTTTGCTCTTCCATTGATGACTTGGTCTTCCGTAGAAGTGTTGTTCTTCCGTAGGAATTTTGTCATCCGTAGAAGTCTTCACTTCATACAATCCTTGATCATCCGCAGGAATTCACTTGTGGTCTTGTAAGAAACATATCTACGGATGAACAAAAATGTTTATCCGTAGATGTTTCTTACACTTGGACAATTTCAGGAATCCTACCAAGTATATTGATTTTGCCTGTCAACAATCATAATGCAACACACATATATATGGGTTAACCTATAGATTCAATGCACATACATATATATATATATATATATATATATATATATGTATATATATATATATACATATATATATATATATATATATATATATATATATATATATATGTATATATATATATACTAGTAAGAAACCCGCGCGATTCGGCGGCAATGACAACTTACAATGTCGTACTCGTTTCCAATTAGTTTATCCATCCACTGATAATGTGGCTACTTGTAGGAAACCGATATTGAATGGTATCTCTCCGGCCAGTCGGTTGTATGACAAGTCCCTAACACAATTAAAACAGCAGTTAACCAATAGAAGAGCACACCATGCTCGATATTTTCAATAATCTGATTGTCTCAAGTTTGGTACATACAAAACCTGGAAGCTAGTGCAGTTGCCAATATTTGAGGGAATTGTGCCACTTAAACTATTGTTCCTCAAGTCACTGTGTAAATGATCATACATAAGCAAAAACTTCTTAGAAGTATAAACTACAAAACTAACATGATGAAAGTATAAAACATTAAACATTTACAAATACCACAGGCCGGTTAGCTGACAGACGTCGGGGGATAGCTCTCCAACCAAATTGTTGCCCCTCAATCCTCTGGTTACAAAATCATGTATTTTGGTCAAACTTGTTACACAAGTAATAGTATTTTAAAGAATCAAGCTTTAGAAACTTACAGATACTGCAATACTTCATTCCAGTATATGAGTCTTGGTATTTCCCCGTTTAGCCGATTTTGTGCCAAGTCCCTAGGATTGGCATTTCATAAATTAAAATAATGAATTTTGATTATTCTTTTAGGGAAATAACTGAAGAAATGGTGCTTACAAAATTTTCAAATTAGGAATCTGTGATAACGTTGAAGGGATCGGACCGGTTAATTGATTGTCTTTCAAGATTTTGTTATACACGTTAAAATCATGTCATCAAAGGTGGCCAATGTTAGTTAGCAAATATTAGAGTACAAAATGGAGGTTATACTTACAATAGCTCTAGCTGTTTTAACTTTGATACCAAAAAAGGGATGTCCCCGGTTAACATATTGAATGATAAATCCCTAGTAATATTGGTTCATCACAAATCATAATCATAAAATTTGTATAAAAATAATAGAAACAAATCCTAGAAATCACAAAACGAATTTGAGTTATTTAGATGATGCTTACAAGTTCATAAGGGAACTACAATCACCAATCTCATCTGGAATTTGACCAGATGTCTATTGCCACGCAGATCGCTGTTTAAACATGATCCAAAACCAGATAAAAATCAACACTTTATTCAAAAAAGAAAAAGAAATATCGATTTATTCAATATTTAGCTCAAGGGTGTTAAAGGGAAGAAACTATATATGGATAGTAAACCTTTAAGTTGTCCAATACTTGGTGACAGTTCCCCATCAAGATTTAAGTCTGAAAGATTTCTGAATGATGGTTCAAAAAGTCAACACTGAAAGATTTCTGAATGATGGTTCAAAAAGTCAACATTTTGACCCAAAAAGTCATAATCTTGTTCTTGAAAGTTGAAATTAATTGAGCTGGTTAACAATACACTCACAGTGCAACCACATTGAAGGTGACATTATCACAGGAAACCCCTCTCCACATACAATAGTCTGAATATGATGAATTAGTCCAGTCATAAAGCACATTATTCACATCTCTAAATGACTTTTTAATCTCCAACAATATCCCTCCTTCACCATCAAAAAGTTCAAGATTAAATTAATCAAAACATAAACTCAAAGCACATGCATCAAATGGATTAAATATTGAATAGCATATTCAATTAACCTAATATAACACAAGTCAAAGGAATATTATAATAGGGCTCCGATTTTTATAACTTTTCGCATCCTGATGTTTACCGCCATTTTACATCACGACATTAAGCTCTGTAAAATATTTTTATAACTGCAAACTCATAAATTTAGAGAAAGTTCATCAGATAGGAAAGATTCAGACCCATTATTCTTCATCTATTTATAACTAAACCAATACCTATAACATGAATCACCAACAAATGAGGACATTAAAAATGTAGGAATAAGAATTCAAACAAAAAATTCAGACCCATTACCCTTGATGTGAACTAACATGCTAAAACAAACAATATATTCCGAGATTTATAGTAGAAACTCAAAAGATAATAATGCATCCATAGAAACTTACAACAAAAATGCAATTAAGTGAGGATATTCAGCCGTATTGAGACATGAAAGGGAGAAGGCATACGGTGTACCCTTATAAGAAAATTTTAGTTTTTGTATGAGACATATTGTATCTGTTTTTGAATTTCTTTTAATTGCACATAATTATGTTCAGATCCAAAAGTCAAAACAAATCCATTCAAGAAGAGTGTAAAAGCATAAGTGAAGAATAACCTATAAACAAACATGTTAAGCTCTACATAACGTGAATTGATAAGCATAGCACAAAAACTCACCTGGTCTCATAAAACTTTAGAGTTTATGCTTTGGGATTTACCATATAACTTAATTGTCTTGGATTTGTATTCATATCTTCCAAACTTTTATTCCATACAATTTCAAAATACATAATAATAGCTAATAATTTAATTTACAGTAGCCTTCAATAATATGTAATAGGGTAAAGTTAAATTAGGCCAATAAAATCAACAATAAGCACCAATAAATACTTCATCAATGGAGAACATCAAGAAACAGAGAAGGATAATTAATAATTAAAATTACATGTAATTCATCAAAGAAGGAATCGCAGAAAGCAAAGTTTTATTTATGATTTGCTACTTAATCTCATAACAACATAAGGCAAGAATTTTAAAAAAAATACAAGAGCTTATGAAAAGATTATAACCTGCAAATGTAAAGAGGCACAACATCAGCAAGTAGCAACTTCGATTCCTTACCCTACACACGATTTGTAGATATAGAATACGTTTGATTGTTTGACCACCAGAAAGTCAAGTATCTTTATAACAAAATTATATGCCTAAATCCAGGTACTTTTATGACCAATTTATATTCCTAAATAGCCTAATTAGATGTTGCTAAGCTGGACAATGCAATGGAACAAACACAATCTCTTTGCTTAAATCCAAGTACTTTTATGACCAAATTATATGCCCTATTCAAAATCTGACTACAACATCATATATAAAAAATCATAAATTTGATCATAAGCAAGCACCAATTAACAATTATAAAGTCAAATATATTCAAAATGCATGAATAGGCTATTAGAGAGATAATAAAGACCCACATCAACTTGAGGATTGGTGGATACATGTTCGTAACATCATTCATTGATAAGAGCTACAACCATGAACTGCAAAAAAACAAACATCCATGTTTGTGTTGACATGAGAAGTGCATATTTGCCAAAAATGAAGAAATCATAACAGGTTTAGTGGAGGAATCCAATTTTATGGGTTCTTAGTTAAGCTCTATAGCCAGTATATTAAAACATTTAAGTTCATAAGATTCTTCCTTTGAAACTGACTCCATATAGCCAGTATATTAAACCAACAAATAGCATATACAAACAACAAAAAACAATAACTTTGTAACCAAAAAGGCTAAAAAAGAAGTACATAAACCAACAAAAATATTAAGAAAAAACACAATTTTCTGGTTTCTTTATGTTTTCAATTTTCTGGTTGCTATGTTACCACCTAACAGTTAATTGGAAAAGAAAATGGACTTAGAAGGTTTAGTATGGACTTAGAAGGTTAGTCTTCAATTTTCTGGTTGCTTACAATTTTTTGCCAGATGCTTCAATTGCTATGTCCTGCAATCCCCAAGCAACACATACTAGATTAAACCAACAAATAGCATATACAAACAGCAAATAACCCAATTTCAACATAAATAGGAAGAGAAATGAAATAGGAAGAAAGCAACTCACCCAATTTGAAATCCTCAACCTTCGAAGTAAAGAACTATAAACCGGATGTTGTGACTTTATGTAGGGTTTTGAGGAATTTGAATTTGAATCGGTGATGGTGATGTTACCTTTGAGACGAAATCAACTCTGCGAAAGCAACTCTGATGGTGATGGTGCCTTGTTGAGCCGAAAGCAACTATGCCGAGCGCAGGTCTGAGTTTCTGATGGTACCTTCCGAAAGCAAGTATGCCGAAAGAAAGGAAGTCTGACTCTGAGTGTCCGAAAGGAACAATGACTTGTTGCCAAAAGGTTCCGATCTCTGATCTCTCCTCTTTACCTTTCAGAGGTTTGAGGAGGTGTAAGCTCTGATGGTTTGATGACTTGGTTTGATGACTTGTAAGATATGCATTAGCAGATGTACATTTCTTAAAATTAAGAGATTGTGTGAAATTACTTTGGTGCCCCTCTCATATCAATATTAAGGTAGTATATATATATATATACTGATAGTTACAATCATTAATTAAAAGACTTGACTAAAGTTCTAAGCCTATACAAAATAATCTAGACCTATGCTATCTAGATCCAACAATACTCCCCCTTAGGCTTAGATCCTTGTAATCAGTCCTTGAAAACTGAAATTTCTTTGACTCTTGCTATCATCTTGTTGTAGAAGTAAGATACAACAGTCTTCTGATCATCGTACTTGTACTTGATCTTCATCTTGCTGATCTTCTTCAAAGTCTTAAAACCGTAGTAAGTGTTTCCACTACACTTTCATTGTGGACAATTTCGAGCTCATCTTCCTCTGATATTCTCAGTTCTGAGACTTCATCAATTATAGTTCCTTTCAGCAGCCCAGCTTCATGTCTTCTTCTCTTATATGCCTTGGCATGCAGTTTGTCTATCACTTGAGTCATGTGCACATAAAGGTAGAGATCATGCTGTGCTTTTTCATCTGTTAGTCTTGGGAAGAATTTATCATGGAGATATGATGTATAGCTTGGATGAAGTATTTTGATCTCTACTGGGTCAAAAATCCTTATCTTTTCAGCTTTCTTCCCTTCAGCATTTCTCAACAACACTAGTTCTTTTGTTCTTTCAACATAACCCCATTCTGTTAGAATATGTATATTGATTTCCCTTGAAGCTTTTGATGGACTCTGTATTTTTGTTCATGCATCCAACCCTTTTCAACATGTCATCATCTACAAGAGATGACACTTCAGATGTTCTTCTTTTCTTAGTTTGATTTGTCTTTTATGCTCCTTATCATCTCTCTTGGCTTGTTTAAGCACATCATCAATAACTCTTGTTTTCATTCCACTCACAGCCACAGAAAAGTCTCTTCCCCTCGAATGGATTGGATAGTTGGAAATGGGTAGACTTTGCAGATCTTTGATGTCTTTCTCAGGAAGACTCAATAGTGCTTCCACAAAATGGAAGTATTGGATTCTTCAAGATGTTCTTTTGATGATTGCACAATCCCAGTCTGGATCATATTTCCAGGCCATAATCCTGTTTTCTTCCACAGAACTGGGAGTTGTGATGTAGTTATACAGTTCTATCAGAGTTGATTTTTGCTCAGTTATTTCTCTATCTGTTGTTCCCAGAGGCCATACTTTTTCTGTGATAACTGCCCTTGGCTCTCTGATCAGTTTATCTTTCTCTGTATGTTGATCCTTAGGTTCAACAGTTACAGGATCAGCAGGCAGTTTGCTTTGTTGTTCATGGGATGGATTTGGAGCTACAGTTCTGAATTTAACACCAGTTTTAAGTTCTATTGCCATGACATGCTCCATCATCCTCCGCAGTTCACCAGTTGATCTTCCTTTTAGCTCATGTGGTATGTAGTTGTGCCCTTATAACTAGCAGGTCATATTGTACTTGCTTAGTTAGGCTGTGTCACAATGGCCCAACTCTTTCTTGATCTTCTCAACTGATTGAAAAATGGTGAAAGCTTCATAATCACAGTTTGGTAGAATGAATCTTGCAAGCTCAAACTCTTTCAGAAGATTCTTCATCTCAGTCAAGTTCATCCTCTCAACCATGTCATATGGGAAACCATGGTTTATAAGGGTCATGAACATAGTTGATTCAGGCCTCTCTTTCATAATATATTCAGTTGTTACAAGGTCATCGGCCTTTGATTCTTTTTGCTCAGTTGGTGACTCCATCTTTGTTAGCTCATTCCCCTCTTCATCATTTTCACCATCATCACTAGATAACTTTACAGTAGATAAATCTACTGAAGGTGTATGTTCAGGAGACGTGGGCTTTTACTTTTTAGGGGAACCTTCATCTTTAATTTTCTTCTTGATGGAGCTCAAGTATTGTCTCTTCCATGAATACAAAATCAGTTTCTTTGAAGCTTCAGTAGATTGTTTTGATTGTTCAGTACTTGGGGCATCCCTTGATTCCAATGTACTCAGTTTCATCTTCATCTGATTAAGTTCTTCATCCTTTTCTTTGATTAGCTTATCCTTTGCGGATACTTCATCAGTCATATGCTCTACTCTAGAAGTCAGCTATTCCTTTTCATTTTTCTCATAATTCATAGCTTCTTGCAGTTCTTGTTCTTGTTTGAGTAGAGCATGTATCACTTCATTATTGTTTTCAGCATCTAGTCTAAGCCTTTTCAGTCTGGCTTCGTACTTCACCAACTCTTCATCCTTCCCTTTAATGATTCCTTTTAGCTCTTGCATTCTTTGTTTTCTCTTATTTGATTTGAGTACCAACTTGTTGTACTCAGCAACCAATAGCTTTTGCTGACAGGGATGTCATTATCACTTAGATCATCCTCATGATAGGCAATCACATCCACCTCAATCTCTTGTTCTTCCTGATGTTCAATTGGTGGCACTGGTGCAGTATGATCAGACACAACTTGATCCTCAGAATGTGTAGCTGAAACAGGAACGGTGCTAGCTTGAGACATTAACTCAGTCTCCCCTATGTGAACAGAGTTTAGAGACTCAGTTATGTCTATAGGTTCAGTGTTTGCACTCTCAGCAGATGGTTGTTTTGGTGTATCAGGGAGTGGATGAAGAGGTGATTCGATTTGGATTGGAGAAAGTGGTTGTGTGTTATGTGAGGATGGATGAGAAGGTGATGGTGATTCTTGTTTGTACTGGTGAGATAGGCTGGGTGTTGTTGGTGGAAGATGAAGAGATTAGTTGTGGGGATTCATGGTGATGAATAGGTGAGATTGGTTGGGTGTTTATGCTGGCTGGTGATTGAGGTTGGTGAGGGGGTGTTTGTCTAGGTGATTGATGTTGGTGAGGTGGTGTTTGAGGTTGTACAGATTCAGCAGATGTCTCTGCTTCTTCATCTATCCAAACCAATTCTTGAGGCATGTCGGCCTGAGCATCTACAATATGGGCAAACATGGGCATGTCTTCACCCTAATATTTTCCACTGATTTTGTTTAGCACTGATTTTCCGTAATGTGCTTGCACAAACACTTCTCCTACTCTTGCAATCCTTGGGAGTTCAGCGTTGATCACCAGTTGCATGAATCTTGGGAACATGTACATTTTCTCATTCCTTTGTAGTTTGAGTTGATCACAGAGGCAGTTGAAAATGTACTTAGAGTAGTTATAAGTTCTACCCTCAAAGATCCCAATGATTCCTGATGAGATGTGTCGAGAAAACCTATCAAGTCCTGTCTTTCTGTTAGAGATACACTTCAGATAGGTGTGGCATAGGAACCGATATGGCTTGCACAGCCTTCCCTTCTTTATCTCCCCTTTCTCAAAATCTCCATGATACCCCATCAAGTTGAACACCTTCTCAATGTATTCATTCTCAAATACATCAGGGTGCCCTACTTCTCGATCACCCAATTAAATAGATCTTTTGATTTTGCTTTCATTGATCCGTATTTCTTCATTAAGGATCTCAGCGACAATCACTTCATCATCTCCTTCTGGATCAACTCGAGCAAAGTTCCAGAAATCGATTATGTGAGCTTGATGAATCACAAGCTCTACCGTTAAGGCATAGAAGAGCGTGGACCGTCAAAAATATCTGATGATATCTTCACATCCTTCAGCAGCAGGATCATCCGCATTCAAGAATGCGCACACATTATGTTCCTTTGCGAATTGGTTTGCCATCTGTAAATAAAAACCAAAATCGGTTTAGCATAAACGCAACTCACATGAAGTCGAATCGTTTTAAAGATAATCACAGATTAACCAGTTCCTTACTGAAGATTAGAACATTATTTACCTTCACGACAATGATAATCGATTGTTGGATAATGATGTTTATGCTTTTCTTGGAACGGATTTTGAAAGTTTTAATGAGGGGGAAAGTGTGCGTTTTTCTAGGTTAGAAAACTGAAAAAGTGCTCTGAAAAAGTGATTAATGAATTCTTAGAGTCAAAAACCTTATTTATAAGCGAACACATTAATTTCTTTTATTAATTATGTTGGGCCGACTTCCCATTTATCCCTTTCCGTATACCAAGTTTATTCCGGATGCATTGCTTCTTCCGCAGAACATCTGCGGACCCTTAACATCTGCGGATGTCTTAACATCTGCGGATGCTTAGCTCAAATACAATACATCTGTTACTAGCACATACGTATTTTACCATCCTACATATGCAGTAACATTGTTATAGTTACTTCTGCTGAAGCAGAAATTTCACTATTACTTCTGCGGATGAGAAGTATTACTGAAACTTCTGCAGAAATTAAAATTTTGTTAAAACTTAAAATGTATGATATCTACTAAGAAGAGTCATGTGTTGATATTGGACATTGTTGACTTTGTTTGCATGGCAATTAAGTACAAGAAAGCAAGTGTCATGTATCCTGCATTCATGTAGTGCTCAGGTTCCAATTCCTTCAAAATGAATTAACAGCCTTTTTTTATTGTTTTTTATGCATGAACTACTCCCCCTAAATTTGTGATTAATGTTAAACTGTTGCATTTATCATAAATTTAAGTTGGAAATAGGCATGAAAGGCATATGACAGTCTAAATGAGAGGAAATTAGTTAAGGGGACAAATTAAACAAATGATTTAAACAATACAAGCATGCATATATATAGAGGGATCATACTATGACTCTAGGCTTCTGCTGATGTTGGTTATTTGAATATGTGTTGATCTATTGCACACCTGATTGTAAGTATATAGCCCTACTTAAATTCATACCTTAGTAAGGTATCAACTAGGCATGCTGTTTATCATGTTTTGATGTTTGTTAATCAGTAACTGTCATGTGCTCCACATTCAATTGACATTAGAGTTTGTCCTCCCTAGGTGAGGCAAATCACCACTTTTACACACTTATTGACTATGTACATTAAGTTATAAGTTCTATCATGAGACATATTACAGTCTCATTAATGCTTTGATGTTAAAGCTCTTTGAATTGATGTGCAACAGATCATAGATGATTCTTTTAAGAGCTGAGATATGATCTTCATTGTCACCAGGTCTTTACTTTCGTAAAGCATAGGTGAACTTAACCCAGGTCTTTGTTTACACAAAACAGAGGGAGAATGAAGATCACACTCTTTAATCGTATTCCCAGGTCTTTGTTCACACAAAACAGAGGGAATATGACTTTGCAAAGATAGAATATTATAAAGTATTTTACATAGTGTGCTTTTGTAAGTGATTTGATCACATCAGAAGATAACTTACTTTCTTGACTCTCAAAATTGAGTTTCCACAGATAGATACCTGGTTCTTTTAGTTTGGCACGCTCTTAGCGTAGTTTCCACTCATGATGAACCTACTCACATATCAAAATGTTACAAGTCAGGTTGAGTTTTTTTTTTTTTTTAAAGAAAGCCAAGCATAGTGTACTATCATTTCCCATACATATGGCATGCACAAAAATTCTATCAGACACTTAAATCATCCCCAACCATTACTCTACACAAGGACAGTCATATGCTTTTGATGATTTAGTCTAAGTTAATCATCCCCAAAGATTCTATCAGAAAATTAAATCTAACAGAATCAAAGGCTTTAGTGAACAGATCAGCAAGCTGATTTGTTGTGTCCACTTTGACTAACTTAATTAAACCCTTTTCTGAACAGTCTCTCGGAAAATGATATCTGATTTCAATATGTTTTGTTTTACTATGTTGAAATGGGTTAGCAGTTATAAACATAGCAGCTGAATTATCAATATGAATTGCTGTTTGAAGAAAATTGTAACAATAATCAAGCAATTGGTTTTGCAACCAAAGTACTTGAGAGCAACCAGCTGAAGCAGCTATGTACTCAGCTTCAGCTGTGGACACAGATACATTAGTTTGCTTCTTGCACTGCCAAGAAACAAGTCTTGGTCCCAGAAACCGACATCCACCAGTTATGGATTTTCTATTGTAGTTGCACCCTCCATAGTCACAATCTGAATATGAGTAAAGACTGAAATCTCCATATTTTGGGTACCACAGTCCTAGAGCTGGTTTGCCTTTCAGATATCTGAATATTCTCTTAACAGCATTCAGATGGGACTCCTTTGGGTTTGATTGATACCTGGCATAAACACATACAACAAACATTATGTCAGGCCTACTGGCAGTTAAGTACATTAAAGAACCGATCATTGATCTATACAATCTCTGATCTATCAATTTTCCAGCAGGGTCAGGCACAATCGTGTCTATTGTTGAGGCAGGTGTCTTGCATGAAGTTGAATCAGCAAGATTGTACTTCTTCAGAATTTGATGAACGTACTTTTCTTGATTGATGAAAATGCCATCTGTTTTCTGATGAACTTGTAAGCCAAGGAAGAATGTCAATTGTCCCATGGAGCTCATCTGGAATTCAGATTTCATTAACTCTTCAAAGCTTTGACATAGTTTCTTGTTGGTTGATCCAAATATTATGTCATCTACATATATTTGAACCACCAAAAGATCTTGATGTTCTTGTTTGAGGAAGAGTGTCTGATCAATAGTTCCTCTTTTGTAGCCATTCTTCAGGAGGAAAGATGACAATGTGTCATACCACTTCCTTGGTGCCTGATAAAGTCCATACAAAGCTTTGTCTAGCTTGTATACTCTATGTGGATAGTCAGGATCCTCAAATCCAGGGGGTTGAGCCACATATACTTCTTCATCAATTTTCCCATAAAGGAAAGCACACTTCACATTCATTTGATACACTATGAACTTCTTGAATGAAGCATAAGCTAGAAAGACTCTGATAGCTTCAATTCTTGCAACTGGTGCAAAAACTTCATCATAGTCTATCCCTTCTTCTTGAGTGTATCCTTGAGCAATAAGTTTGGCTTTGTTTCTCACGATTATACCCCTGTCATCCAGCTTGCTTTTGAAGAGCCACCTTGTTCCAATTGGATGCTGACCTTGAGGCAAGTCTATAAGGTTCCACACCTTTTGTTTTCTGAATTGTTGTAGTTCTTCTTGCATAGCCTCAATCCAGCTATTGTCCTTTAGAGCAGCTGTAATGTTTGCAGGAACTGTCTGAGACAAGAAGCAGATGAACAAGCAGATATTCACCACTCCCCCTTTGCTTCTTGTAGTTCTTGCATTAAGGTCTCCTATGATGTTATCTGATAGATGAGACTTATGAATTCTGCTTGTGGAAATAGCATCAACTTGGATTGTTGACTCTAAGTTTGACAAACCCATTAAAGCAGATGGATTCAGCTGTGATGCTGAACCTATGAAATAATCAAATGGTTCTTGAGCTTCATTTGATGTATGTTCTTTCGCAGGAAGTTCTACGGATGCATGTTGAACGTCCGAAGTGGTAACAGTAACATCTACGGGGCATTTTGTACTTCCGTAGGAGTTACAACACCATCTATGGATGAACAAGGTTGGTCAGCCAGCACGTCTTGTTGATTCAATGCCTCTCCATCCCTAGGGTCAGTGGTTGAAACAGTATTTACATCTACGGATGATGGAGTATCTGCGGATGTATTTACATGAGCTGGGGATGAAGAATTTGCTTCTCCGGATGTATCTTCATGCTGTTGACTTGGGGGCTGTTTGATTGTGCTGACTGAGTAAGATCTGACTGAGTAAGAAGCTGACCCAGTAAGAAGTTCTGACTGGGTCAGATCTTACTGAAAGTTGGCTGTTTGATTATGTATCTGACTGAGTATGTTGAATGAATTTGAATTTAACCATATCGTCCGTTGTTCTGACGAGTTTGAATTTAACTACTGTTGTGTAATCAATAATAATAGTCAAATATATAAAAATAACATAATACCTTAAATTCAAAATGTCATACAAAATACAAATTAAACATAAATCACACATAATCCAAACAAACACATCCATTTCAAACATATTACAAGAGTTTGCATACAAATCTAACTTGAAGCATCTGAAAGCAGTTGATTGGCAATTTGTTCACGCAAAGTAGCCATATATTCAACGCCTTCTGAACCCCACTCCATGGCTTGTGTGTTTTGACCGTCACTTCCTTCACCTTCACCATCAGTGGTAACCATAGTGTTCTCTTCAAAGTTTGTAAATAATTCGTCTTGAATATTGTATTTTCTTATAAAATTATGGACTGCAAAACAAGTGATGACAACGTCTCTTTGCACTGAAAAAGGATAAGGAGCCATTTGTTTTAGTATTGGGAATCTTGCCTTCAATACACCATAAGCACACTCAATAACATTTCTAAGGCAAGAATGAGCATGATTAAATCTTTCTTCCTTAGTTAACGGCCTTCTTCGTCGGAAATCGGCTAACCAATACCTAGTATTGCGATATGGAGTCATAAATCCACGAGTGTTCGTAAATGCAGCGTCACAAAGGTAATATTTATCTGTAAATGTCAGTGTGACATCTATTATATAAAGAATACAAATAATATATCTAATAATATAAGTTATAGTTATATGATAAACCTGGTGGAGGGAATCGAAATCCAGATGTCGGATTAAATGCAACTTCTCTCAAAACTCGTGAATCATGTGTTACGCCTTCCCATCCAGCCCATACAAAGGTGAATATCATATCAAAATCACATATTCCTAACACATTTTGATAACATTCACCTTTTCCTCTTCCCCTAAAACAAGTTTGTTGATCAGCGGGCACAACTGCATGTACAAGAGTTCCATCCAAAGCACCTATTGCTCAAGGAAATATTCCTTTTAACCTTTGAAGTCGTTCCGATGTATTTGTAGTTTCATCTGAAGATGTTGGGACTATAATTTCTTTAGCAAAACACATCATTGCAAGTAGAACCTCGTGAAAACATTTATGAACCGTTTGATTGGAGTGTTGAAATCGTCGTTTAACAACTCGAAATCGTTCATTATGCCCTATAATATGTAAGAACATTGCCATTTTCTCTTCAATGCTTATCGTCCTACTAGCTCGCAACCAATTTCGTTGTGTAAAATAATCGCATAATAGTACAAACGCCTCGCGTGAAAGTCTCATCATTTCTTGACATTGTGTAGAAGATCCATGTAGTAATTCATGTGTGTATGCATGCCCAGTTAAAGCAGGTAGTCATATCGATTTCTCATTTGTTTATGGTCAACAATGAAATTATGATAATTTTTTAGTTTTTCCGCAACAACTTTCCATGAGCTTCCTTTTAGGCTACTACCCTCCCGACCGTTGTTTGTTACTTCATGTATACATGCTTCGAGAAATGTTTTGTTGACATAATCCGACTTCCAATTAACTCTAGCTTTTTTTTGTCATGCATAGATCAAGAGCTAATATCAAAACATATATACTTGACAACATAAGCTATATACTTGACAACATATACACATATATACTTGACAACATATACACATATATACTTGACAACATATACACATATATACTTGACAACATATACACATATATACTTGACAACATATACACATATATACTTGACAACATATACACATATATACTTGACAACATATACACATATATACTTGACAACATATACACATATATACAACAAACAACATATACACATATATACTTGACAACATATACACATATATACTTGACAACATATACACATATATACTTGACAACATATACACATATATACTTGACAACATATACACATATATACTTGACAACATATACACATATATACAACAAACAACATATACACATATATACTTGACAACATATACACATATATACTTGACAACATATACACATATATACTTGACAACATATACACATATATACTTGACAACATAAGTCGTCCATAAACTAGCAACAAACAACTTTCATAAACTAGAAACTATAACTCTCATAAACAAGCAGCATACAACTTTCATAAACTAAAAATTGAGCTTCAAGCTCTTCGGGCCTCCTACAGTCAAAACATGATAAAGCAACGATTGTTCAAGTGTCATTACAAGAATAACAATCTTCTAGAGAAAAAGGGCAAAAACATAAGAAACATAAAGCAACCATTGTTCAAGTGTCATTACAAGATTCAAGCCAACTAGATACTTGCATTCATACGAGTAACAACTTTATTAGCAGAATCGACAAATTACGAGCGTTTCAGAATCGACAAACAAGATCTGCTAAAAATCCAAACTCAAAATCCAAACTATTGTGAAGCTAGTTGAAAGAACAGTTAGATCTGAAAATCATCAAAACCTAATCATCTAACAACACATTATCAAGCACCAAAATGAAGAAAATTAGCACACGTACCTGCAGACCGAGGAGGGGAGATGGTTGTCGGTTTCGATTGCACGTCGTTTCCGGCAAATGTGTCGCCGGCAGATGGAGGAGTGTCGCGACAGTGGGGGTGTCGCGGGGGGGCTGTGCCCAGTGGGGCTGTGCGCGGTGGGGGTTTGCGCAATCAGGTTGAGCGACGGTGGGGTTGTCGCCGGCGGAGGAGTCGCCGGCGGGGTGGGTAGCGGGGGTGCGCAGTCGGGTGTCGCGAAGGGATTGTTTCTTCAGAGCAGGAGTTTGTGTGGAGATTGTGTGGAGAATGGGTCAGCGATTGAATTTTTAAGGACTGGGTCAGATTCAATATTCTCGGTCAGCCGAGTCAGCTTACAAATCAAACGGGCTGACCAGCTGACCGGGTCAGCCGATCAGCCCAGTCAGCCCAGTCAACCCATATCAAACACCCCCTTGATTCTTGCTGTGGTCCAGTTGAAGGTTATGCCCTTGGTGGATCAGCTGTTAGTGGCACTTCATTCAAACTTGGAGGAACAAATGGATAGCATGTATCAGCAGAACCTGCATTGATTAGATATCCAGTGGTAAATGATTCAGTTAATGCATCTGTATCAAATAACTAAGATGATCCTTTTACAGTTGTTGTAAACATGGATTCATCAAAAGAAACATTGGGAGTCTCTTCAACAATATTATGTTCTGGAATATAGACTCTATATGATTTAGAAGTGGATGAATATCCAACAAAGAAACCATCATAGGCTTTTTCAGAAAATTTTCCCAATTGTTCTTTAGTATTTAATATAGACACATGACACCCAAAAGCTCTAAGATATCCTATATAAGGTTTCTTTTTAAATAAGAGTTCATAACGAGTTTAATTATGTTCTTTGACAATTAATGTCCTATTCTGAACATTGCATGTTGTATTCACAGCTTCTGCACAGAATGTTATGGGCAACTGAGAGTCAGCTAGCATTGTTCTGGCTGCTTCTATGAGAGTTCGATTTCTTCTTTCAGCCACTCCATTTTGTTGTGGAGTTCTTGGTGCACTGAATTGTCTTGCTATGCCTTTATTCCTGCAAAAAGAATCCAGATCAGCATTAACAAATTTAGTCCCATTATCACTCCTGAAAATTTTAACTTTTAAATCAAGTTGATTCTCAATCTTGATTACTAAGTCCATTAATGTTTTAGATGTTTCACTCTTATGTTTTAAAATAAATACTCATATGAATCTAGTGAAATCATCTACTATCACCAAGCAATATTGCCTTTTCCAATGCTCATCACATTGGTTGGACCAAAGAGGTCCATGTGAAGCAATTTGAGTGGTGTAGTGTTAGTGTTGATTATTTTGGATTTATGAGACACTCTATGTTGTTTTCCTTTGTAACATGAAGAACAATGGTTTGAACAATGAAATTCTTTCTTTGGCAAGCCAATGACCAAGTCATTTTTCACCAATTTATTCATGTTTTTCACGTTAGAATGAACAAGCCTTCTATGCCACAATTGTGAATCATCTTCTGAAGACTTAGATAGCAGGCATGTCTCATGGCTTGTGAGTGATGTGTTGTTCATATCCAAAACATAAGTGTTTCCTTTTCTTGATCCTTTAAGAAGGATCCATTCTGCTGGAACTGCAAAACCTGGCTTAAGAATGTGACAATTAGTGTTATCAAATAGTGTTGTGTGATTTTGATCACAAATTTGAGATGCACTAAGTAAATTGTACTGCAAATTTTCAAAGTAATTCACTTTTTCAAATGTTAGTACACCATTTGTTACCATTCCTTCACCAACTATTTTACCTCCCTTCTTATCCCCACCAAATGCCACATAAGAGGCATGTTTATGTTTGAAGTCATGGAGAAGAGCACAGTTTCCTGTCATATGTCTGGAACAACCACTGTCAACATACCATTTGTTGTCAGCTCTCCATGACTGTTCCTGCACAGAAAAAGAAATCAATTAGAATTGACAACCCAAGCCTTAATTGTCTTGGGTTTGCCAGATGTGTCTATAATAGTTACTCCTTCATGAATTAATCCTGAAGTTTCAGTATTAGTTGATTCTTTTTGATTTGATGGTGGTGAGGATGATTCTATTGAAGATGATTCAGATGTTTGGAAGTCTTCTTGCTTATCTGATTCTTTCTTCAATTTTTCTTGTTTTGGCTGATATTTTAACTTTGAGGATGCTCCTGTATTTCTAAAAGTCACTTCATCTTTCAACTTTGATTGAGGCACATGAGTTCCTTTTTCAAAGTTATCAAAGAAACCATCAATCACTTCAGTCTTCTTATCTGACAGACCACCTTTTTGTGGGGTGTTTTAGACTGAATTTGTGCTTTCTTCTTCAAAGGCTTATCCGCAGCAAAGGATATTTGCTTTGATTTTTGTTGATCTTTCTGCATCTTTGATTCTTTGTCACTTTCTGACGATTGAGAATCTAATTCAGATGATTCATCATGAGACTTCTTTTGCTCTTTTTCTTGTTCTTCTTGTTGAAATAACATTCCTGAGTTGAATGATTATTTTTGTCACATATTTCACAGTGTCTTTTGAAGTAGCAATTAGAGGTCATGTGATTATTCATATTGTATATGGAACAGTAGCTGCTGAAGTAGCATTCATCTGTATTGTGATTCTTCATATCACACCATTTGCAATATTTATCTTCTGAATTTTCTTCAGATTCAGACTTCATTTTCTTGTTCTTATTGGATTTTAACTCCTTTCCTGAAGGATCAGTTGATTTCTTCTTGCTTTTTCTAGGAGCATCATCAGTTGAGTCTTGTTTACCTTTGACTGCTTTTTGTTGTTTGTTGGCAGTCCTTTTTACCTCATCTGTAGATTCGGTTTTACTCTTCCGTGCTTTTTCTACGGATTCAGCAGTTTTACCCTTACGCAGATGTTCTATGGACTTGGCTGATTTTGCCTTCTGCAGATGTTCTACGGATTCTTCAGATTTTCCTTCCGCAAATCTTCAACACTTGAATTTTTCTTGTTCTTGTTTGAAGTTTGTTGCTTCTTACTTTTATTTGAAGGAGATAAATGTATTTCCTTACTTGATCCGTAGTTATCAACTTTGTGAAGGTTCAGTTCTTGAAGTCCTTCATTAAGTTCAGCAATCCTCTTGCAAATAGTCTTCAACATGTTTCGTTGCTTTGGAGGATATTGCAGCTTTGATTCTTCAAGAACTCATGGAAGACCAGTTTCAATTTGAACATTCTTACCAATGTTCAGTTGATCAGTATCATGTTCATCAGAATCATCCAGGTCATCACATTTATCATAATCGAAATCTGAGTCATTATGTTTTAGTGATTCTGATTCAGTAGATTCAGTTTCACTCATCTCAGCTTTATTGTTGATATTTATTTGACTTGTCTTTATGTCAATTTTTGTGCTTGGCACACAATGATTTGACAAAGTGTTTGTCATTGTTTCAGGTAGAGTTGTGTAATTATCATTAATAGGTGGTGCAACAACATTATAACCCAACCCATACCTATTCTTTGATTCAATATGAGAGTTTAATAACTTCTCATATTGCTAAGATGATAGTTGAAACTTCTGAAGTTTCACTTCAGTAGATGCTTGATCAGCCATAGATTTGGTTAAGGAAGTGGTCAGATGCTCAACTTGGGCTTTAAGGCTGTAGTTTTCAGAAACATATTTTTCTAAATACTTTTGCAAAGAACTAATTTTGATTTGATATAATTTATGTTCTCTTAAATGGGATTCATTTAAAATCAATGTTTCTTTTACTTTGTCAGCCAACTGTTGAGCATGGACTCTATAGCGTTCTACTTCCTCAACACATGTTGATGAACATAACCTTTCCCTTACCTCTCTGGCCATTGGAGGAACTTTGTTTTTCATATGAGACATCAATGCTTGATTCTCTTCCAAGACTTTCTTCTCATACATGCTCCAGTCACATGTACCATCTTGAAGTATGATCAGACCAGACTCCTTTGAATTACTCAGACTTGCTGATTCATTTGTGGCTGGTGGGGATGTATTCGTCAGCTGAGGTTGTCTGAGCAGAGATTTTCGAGAGGTTGGTTGCTGATGATGATACTGCTGATGTTACTGATGCTGATGCTGCTGAGACGATTGTTGATTGCATTCTCTAGAGAAGTGTCCATAGAGATTGCACTTGAAGCATCTGACTTTGGACTTGTCAACACAAATCTTTGATGTTTTACTAGCTGCAGTCAGATTATTGTTTCTCCTTAGATATTGCTTAGCTCTGTAAGCAATCATTGCCATCTGCCATTGTAGATCCATCTCTTCCACTACATCAGGAGGTAGTTCTTCCAAGTCTTGTTGGCAAATGTTTGCTGATGTTAGTGAGCTTCCCAGATATGCTTGAAAGCTAGAACTAAAAGTTGCAAAGGCTGCTTTTTGTTCTTCAGAATCCAATATCACAGTAATTGGTTTTGATTGATTGTTTTGTTGAGAAGATTTTGCAGTTGCAGTAGTTGTATCTCTTTTCTCAGCAGATCTTCCTGTTTCCTTTTGGTTCTTACTTAGAGATGATTTCTTAGAGGGTTTAGAGGCATAAAAACTAACTTCCTCTTCATCATCACTCAAAGTACAAGAGTTATCACCTTCATGATTTGAGATAAATGCACTTCCAGCGTTTTTGGTTTCTTTGAAGTGATAAGGTGAGACATGTGTTCTCATGCTCTTGTTTCCTGATTGTTCATCCATTTCAAGAGATTCTACTTTAGCAACCAGAGTATCTAGACCATTGTCTTAAGATCTATGGTGTTCTTGAACATGGACACCGTCTGCTTCCAAATTTCAGGCAAAGTGTAGAGCATTTTCTTGTTGAGTTCCTCAGTAGTATACTTCAACTCCAAGATGTTCATCTCAGTAACGAGTTGTATAAATCTATGGAGTTGTTGAGGAATTGATTCACCCTCAATATGATGAAAGGTTTCATATTGTGATCTGAGGGTGTCTTTCCTGATGCTTCTGATCTCATCACTCCCTTCACAGAGAGTGTGGAGTATCTTCCACAAGGAGTTTGCTGTTTTATAGTTCTCACACCTGATTAATATCTCTTCTGGCAAAGCCATACTAAGCAAACGGTATGCTTTAATATCGACTTTAACCTTCTTGACATCACCAGGTGACAAGTCTTTTGTGCTGATAGGCTGATTCTTGTCATTATAATCCGGTCCAAGAGTGGGTGGAATATAAGGACCTTCAGAGATGGACTCCCACAAGTCAGAATCTGTGTAGTTCACATGATTCCTGAACTTGATTTTCTAGTACTTGAAATCAGTTTTTGTTTCCAACTTCGGTGGTTGATACGATCCACCAAAAGTACTCATAATTAATTGAGAATAATGAAACAAGTTTTGACTGTTGAATTAGACAAATCAATCAAAGACTCAGATCTAGTATTCAATAAATTGGAATGTAGATCTAAATCAATCAAACAATGAGAGAATGCTTGCTGAATGATAACTCGTAGAATTAATTGTTTAAAAAACAATTAAACAACTTTAAGACTGATAGATCAATTGATCTAAATCAATGAGCACTTGGCTCTGATACCACCTGTGAATCCTTGGATCTCAATTCAACAATTATCAGCATTAAAATAAACTCAAATCAATGATCGCAGAATTATCATTAATTGACGTTTAATTGTTTTAATGATTATCGAAGAACACAAACACCCAAAACACAGTAAATGCGAAGGCAATAATTATTCAAAAGTATTTCATTAATTATCGAGTAATGATTACAAAAGAATAATTATAAATGACTATGAACAACGATTTCTGTGAATCGAAATAATGTTGATGTTGATGTGACGGCGGCTAAGGTTGCACGATTATATTAGACTTGGCAGCCGTAATATTGCTTGATTGTGTTCCCTGAGATGTGAAACCTAGGACTCATATTTATAGATGGTTGGAGTCAGTTAGGAAACACCGGATCTCTTGGGATTCGATATCGATTGGTTTACTTGTTTGACTTGATGATATTGTAATCATGCAAGTGTTCTGAACTTCTGTAGGAGCCTTGTCTTCCGCAGGAGTTTTGCTCTTCCGTAGATGTCTTGGTCTTCCGTAGAAGTGTTGTTCTTCCGTAAAAATTCTGTCTTCCATAGAAGTCTTCACTTCATACAATCCTTGATCATCCGCAGGAATTCACTTGTGGTCTTGTAAGAAACATATCTACGGATTAACAAAAATGTTCATCCGTAGATGTTTCTAACGCTTGGATAATGTTGGGATTTAACATGTTTATCAAAGCTCATATAACCTTGTTTATATGAAAACGCAGCGGATTTTTAAGTTTTAAAACATGTTAATTAGATGGTTATTAAACCCATTTAATAAACAACCCCAAACCATGGATCATTATACAAATGCATACAATGAAAAGACATAAGATACATGAAGTATAAACAACCCAAAACATTGACATACATACTACCTTTGTATGCTGCTGAAAAAATCGTGGATGAAACATCATCCATAAAGAGCTGAAAAACGTGGATAAAGATGAAGATGCAGCTGCTATTGGATGACCAAGACATCAAGAATAGATGTCCTCTAGTGTTCCTCCCATAAGCCTCTAAGTAGGCATCTTGGTTGCTTGATTTTGGACATCAAAAACCTCCAAAAGTAAGCTTCCAGCAGCCCATCAATTTCGTGAGTTTCTAGAAGCAAAATGTTGATGAGATGAAGAGGATGATGATTTTGTATGTGCAGCGATCAAAGAAGAGAACCTCAAGTGATGATACCCACAAGTTAGAACAAACACCTTACAAGTTAGGATGCAACACCAAAACTCTCTTCCTTTGAATCCTCAAGAAAGAAAAATGAAAATTTTCAGCTTTTCCAAGCTTGAATCCGTGAATCAAGCAACATATGAAAGTGTTTTCTTGAGTGGTATAGAGAGCCTTTTGCATGGAATCAATTGAGAGATGTGTTAGTGGGGTAAAGGTGTTTTTATCCAAGGAAAGCAAGGGGGGTCCCAAGATTCCCTTGGGTGGCCGTCCCCCATATAAAATGGGTTTTTATTTCAAACAAATTTTTATAAAATTAACACTCTTAACCCAAGATTTTTTATAAATTAAAAACCTACTTTAATTTTATAACAATAACACACTTTGTTTGCTTATTATTTAAACAATTTAAACAATGAAACAAACAATCTCTCAAGAACAAATTATCCACATAATATTGTTCTTTACAAAAGCAAAGTTTTAGAAAACCTATTTTCTAAAATGGTGTCAATATATAATTGTATGATCTCATCAACAAATAAATATTTATTGGTGTTTGTTTGGCTTGTTATTGGGTATGACCTGACTTGGATCATAACATACTAACCACATTAATCTTGTATGTGTCTTGGGCATATAAGAACCAACAATCTCCCACTTGCACAAGATTCATAAAAGATTGATGCAAGCAGTAAATACCGCCTAACTACGGTTTACTACCTTTAATATGTATGACTAAGTTCCATTCAATAACATCATCCTCTTCAAGTACCATACTTGAAATGTTTTAGGTGAATCAATCATCTATCCTTTTACCACAGATGTCATGTTAAATCCTAGAGACACGGAGTGATCATTCTCATTTATTTAACTTTATCAGGGCTTAGACATCTTACTTTTAACGAATAAGAGGGACAAATCCCATCTTGACTACATACGTCTCTCACAATTACCTTATATTATACCTGAATTCAGACTTTTGTACTGCCATATTTCAGAACAGTGAAGAACTGAGCCAAAGTATAATATTTGGTAAATATCAAGACCCAATATGTATCTCAGGTCAGAGGATAACAAATGATGTTCGCCTTTACTCAAAATTACTTATGATCAACCAGGAAGATTCCATGTAGTAATATTTGAGATGCAGGTCAGTCCAATATTTGCATCCCACAAATATCTATGAACCTTGGTAGCAACCCATTGCTCTATATTCATCCTTATGAATATCAACCAATCCAAGTTCATAATAATCTTACCCTCACACTTGTTCCCACGGGTATGAACGACTACAGACATTTAGAGTAATTAATTTACTCATGGATTAAATATGCTAAATTGGAATATTAATTGAAACATTATAACCAAATAATTTCACTCAAATAATAAAGAGTTCCACATATTCAAATACAAAATTTGATCAAGTCCAATCACTAGAATATCGAAGTCCTAAGGCATAGGTATGACTTTCATGCCTTGCCCTTTCGAGGAGCTTCGTGAGTGGATCCGCAATATTTTGATCAAAGTGAACTTTACGAATATATATCTTTCCCTTTTTCAACTTCATCCCTTATGTAGTTGAATCTCCGCTCATTGTGCCTAATCTTTTGATGTGCACGGGGTTCCTTGATTTGAGCAATCACACCCTCGTTATCACAAAAGATTTATAAGGGGTCTTGAATGGTAGAGACCACCCTTAGATCGGTGATAAACCTTTTATTCATGCAGCTTCCAAAGCTGCTAATGAGGCGGCTATGTATTCCTATTTTGTAGTGGACAAAGCTACCCTATACATGATGGAGACATACCCGATTGTGATCGAGTCAGTTTGGAAATTCGCATCCGTGTAACCCTTTACAACGAGTTCCTCTTCACCAGATCCATATATTAAGAACATATCCTTAGTGTTTCTAAGGTATTTCAAAATACTCTTAACAGCCATCCAATGGCTGTTACCTGGATTCTGCTGATATCTTCTTGTCATGCTTAACGCGCATGACACGTCCAGTCTTAGTGCATATCATCGCATATATGATGGATCCCATATCAGACGCATATGGGATGTCCTTCATAAAATCTTGCTCATCCTTTGAGCTTGGACATTGAGATGCACTCAATATTGTCCCTCTTTGAATAGGTACCATACCTTTCTTAGATTTTCCATCTTGAACCTTTTCAAGATTTTATCAATATATGCACTTTGGTTTAGACCTATCAACCGCCTCGATCTATTCCTATAGATCTTTATTCTAAAAATATAGGCGGCTTCACCGAGATCTTTCATGGAAAAACAATTTCCAAGCCAGGTTTTAACACCTTCCATGGTTGGAATGTCCATTCCATATAGTACTATGTCATCAACATACAATACTAAGATTGTGATTACACTCCCACTAGCCTTTTATACACACAAGCCTTATCAGTATCCAAGTTTCCATGCATATTTGTTTTCTTCTCGAAAACCCACTTGCATCCAACCGGTTTGGAGTTAAGTGGAAGGTCAACCAATTCCTAAACATGGTTGTCATACATTGATTGCATCTCTACCTTCATGGCTTCCAGCCATTTGTCACAATCCAAATTGGACATATCATCATGGTATGTAGTTGGCTTATCAGAGTCAACCTCATAGCATCCATCAATGAAAAATCCATATATTCCAGGTGAAATGCTTACTCTACCAGATCTATGAACGTTTTGTATGTATTGATCAACCTCTTGATCATCATCAACAACCTCTTGTTGATAGCCAGTGTCAACTAAACATGTATCGGCTTGTGGATCTTGATCTTCATCAAATTCCACTGTTCTATGTGTCACTCCTTCCATAAGGAACTTGGCTTCCAAGTACTCTGCCCTTCGAGCAATAAACTCCTTTTGCTCTGTTGGATCAAAGAAGTAGTATCCTATGCAGTCTTTGGGATATCCAACAAATATACACTTAGTGGATCGACTTTCAAATTTGTTTTGGGTGTTAAGCTTAACATAAGCTTTACTACCCATACCTTTTAAACATGATAGTGATGGAACTCTTTCCATGCCATATTTCAAAAGGTGTCGAACCCACTTTCTTGGTTTGGGCTATATTCAAAATACGAGCCACGGAGATTAGTGCGAAAACCCAAGATGATAAAGATGGTAAGCTCATAGCCTCAATGAATTGAACCATATCCAAATAGGGTTCAGTTTCTCCTTTATCAGAATGAAGAACATAGATAGTTATGCAGAGTTGAATTATAACTTCATTATTGAAGATTTTGAACATTTCAAAAGCTTCATTCTTATGTGTCATCAAGTGCACACAATAATAGCGACTGTAATCGTCGGTAACAGTCTATGAAGTATCTTTTCACCAATCTTTGTCATTGTCTTAAAAGGACCACATACATCCAAATGTATCATTCCTATTAAGTCTTTTGGTTCACACTTATCAAATGAAACATTTTCATTTGTTTCCAAAAGACCATTCTTTTGAAGTGTTTGAATCCAATTCTCGTTTATGTGACCAAGATAACAATGTCAAAGATAATAATAACTTAAACCGATTTTAAGTTTCTTGGTGCTCAATGTGTATAATGAGTTATTATAGGATGAATTGTCATGAACTAATTCATGAATATCATTAAAAGGCATATCCTTAAAATGAAGTACATCATCCATAAAACTTAATACCATTATATACAAACTTTAAATCATGATCATATTGTTTGAAGAGGAAACATTAATTATGTTCCTAGTCAAACTAGGTGCATACAAAAGGTTTTGAGAACAACTTCCAAACCATTTGTAAGTCTCAAAATAGAGTTTCCCTCTTTGAAGCGCACATTTCTTTTGTACCCTTTTGCAACAATTGCAAGTATGAGTCTTACATCCGGTATCCATTACCCATGTGTTTGAAGAAATGACATTTAATACAATGTGAATCATGAAAATTGTATTCGAGGTTTGCCTAGCATCCCTCTTTATTTTTCAACTCCTTGAGATAGGAGGAACAATTCCCTTTTATTGTCCTATTGCTCCATGCTCAAAGTATGGATCGTTCTTCCTTACTTTAGGCTTCATAAGCTTAGGTTGTTGAGGTTTCTCTTTAACCTATGCTTTGAAGTATTCCTTTCTTTTGGCAATAAATGGCTTAGAATCGAGATTGGCCAATTTTTATAGTCTCCCTCATTGATCGAGAGAACAGGTAGAACCTCTCTATCCATCCCTGCCTCGGTTGCTTTGAGCATTGCGTGAATTTCACCGATGCTCTCGTCCCACCCGTTCATATTACAGTTTATTATGAATGTCTCAAACCTTTAGTTGGGCAATCAAGGATCAAATCCTTGGCCAACTACTTTGAGACAGGACATTTAAGCATCTTGAGGCTATCAATGTGGCTTTTCATCCTAAGAATATTTAAGATGTATCGATTGGGTTTCTTCCATGTGACATGCATAAAGTGCTTGAACCGTTTTGATACAATCTTACTAATGTTTGTTGAAGGAACATTTCCTTTAACTAGATTATCATGTCATATGCCCTATGATGTTCCAAACCCTTTTGGAGTTCGAGAATCATATTCCCAACATGAGGTAGGAAACTTGCACAGAATCCTTAATGTGCTTAAGCCAATCGTCAAAAGGCCTTAACATCAACAGCGTTGGTTGGTAAGACATGGGATCGTCAAGGACATAGGCCTTTACTCAATTTGATAACGATTCTCAGTGATAGGGTATGGACGGTCGGGGTGGTAGCATTATTGTTTGCGGCCATTCTACAAAATTTACAAAGTTCTTATTAGTATTTCTTAAAATTTTATTTTAATTATTAATACCCTTTTTATGTCTCATAGACAATTAATAATTAAAATCTAGAATCCAACGTTACATTCAAATAGTGCTTAGGTGACCTTTATCCCATTATTTAATTTAACAAGGTAGTCAATATTTGACAATTGCAACCTTTTGCAACTTCTAGCCTTTATAGGATCGGTTAAACATCTTATGTTTGATTGGCATGTTTAATCCCATCAACACCATTGTACGCCATGCTTCGGTGACCCTATGCACATGGTTTCCAATTCAAGTCGTCCTACTTACACACACGTGTGATTTTTCACATACAAGCGGTTAGGTGACCTTTATCCCACAAGTATGTTAGACTCACCTCAAACACACAAGTTCCCTATAAGTGGTTTGGTGACCTTTATCCCACAAATAGTTCTCAAGTGATTCAAGTGTCGTGTAAAAGGATGGTGTTAAACTTGTTTCAAAAGGGATTTTTGGTTTTCATTAATTCTAGTTTTGAAAACTCTATATACCTTGTATTTGCATGCTTTCAAATGCAAGGTATCCTATGGTTTATTTTTAATAAAACCTCTTTTATTAAGTCATTAATCCTTTTAATAACCTTTTATTAACCACTTAATGATTATAAACCATAAATTTTCAGCTTGTTAAGAAAAGTCTATTTACCATATGATTGTATGCATTCAACCATATGGTATCCTATTGGTTCATTTTTAATAAAACCCATTTTATTTACAAACCATTAATTCCTCTTATAGAACCGTTCTATTTATGCTTAATGATTTGAGAACCAATTTTTGTTATAGCTTGTTTTAATTGACGGTTTGTTAATCACATCCAAATATTCAAAACAAACATCATCATAAGCATTCAACCAAGCATAAACAAAACATTCACATATGTATAACAAGCATACTAAGTTGAGCACACTTATTTAGCCAAAACAAGTGTGGCAAAAGGTCTTGTCCTAAGGGTTAAGAACATGACACATGGTTGACAAAAGGACTCCCACTTGAATCCACATCTTCAAGCAACCTCTTTGTCCATCTTTTCTTCAAGTCTTGATCTTGAGCTTCCTTACAAAATATGTATCCTAATACATTTTTTTTCTAGTAAAGAAAAACTCCTAATCTATTTATTACAAACCATATGAATGAATAGATTACAAAACAAGACTTGAAACATGAATTAAATTATTACATGCCCAAATGAATATAACATGACAACCAATCATTCAATCCACATGGTCTAGGCTTTGTTATGCATAACCAAAAACAACATATCCAAATATATCAATTAGTCACGATTTTGGCAGCCCCTTTTTAACCCATTTTCTTGGCCAACATTAACCAAGAAAAATGGGTTTTGTCCAAACAAACAATCATCTTATGATTTATATTTTTTAAAGATCATTACATGCATAAAGTAACATCTTTAAAATCAAAAGGGGATGACCATAACAGCCCTATAAGTCTCGGCCATGTGGTGTTATACACCACAAAACCGTGAGTTAGTGAGTATAATACATGTATGCATATGTATAAGTTGCTCTAGATACCATTGTTGGGATTTAACATGTTTACCAAAGCTCATATAACCTTGTTTATATGAAAACGCAGCGGATATTTAAGTTTTAAAACATGTTAATTAGATGGTTATTAAACCCATTTAATGAACAACCCCAAACCATGGATCATTATACAAATGCATACAATGAAAAGACATACGATACATGAAGTATAAACAACCCAAAACATTGACATACATACTACCTTTGTATGCTGCTGAAAAAATCGTGGATGAAACATCATCCATAAGAGCTGAAAAACGTGGATAAAGATGAAGATGCAGCTGCTATTGGATGACCAAAACATCAAGAATAGATGTCCTCTAGTGTTCCTCCCATAAGCCTCTAAGTAGGCATCTTGGTTGCTTGATTTTGGACATCAAAAACCTCCAAAAGTAAGCTTCCAGCAGCCCATCAATTTGTGAGTTTCCAGCAGCAAAATGTTGATGAGATGAAGAGGATGATGATGTTGTATGTGCAGCCCTCAAAGAAGAGAACCTCAAGTGATGATACCCACAAGTTAGAACAAACACCTTACAAGTTAGGATGCAACACCAAAACTCTCTTCCTTTGAATCCTCAAGAAAGAAAAACGAAAATTTTCAGCTTTTTCAAGCTTGAATCCGTGAATCAAGCAACACATGAAAGTGTTTTCTTGAGTGGTATAGAGATCCTTTTGCATGGAATCAATTGAGAGATGTGTCAGTGGGGTAAAGGTGTTTTTATCCAAGGAAAGCAAGGGGGGTCCCAAGATTCCCTTGGGTGGTCGTCCCCCATATAAAATGGGTTTTTATTTCAAACAAATTTTTATAAAATTAACACTATTAACCCAAGTTTTTTTATAAAATTAAAACCTATTTTAATTTTATAACAATAACACACTTTGTTTGCTTATTATTTAAACAATTTAAACAATGAAACAAACAATCTCTCAAGAACAAATTATCCACATAATATTGTTCTTTTACAAAAGCAAAGTTTTAGAAAACCTATTTTCTAAAATGGTGTCAATATATAATTGTATGATCTCATCAACAAATAAATATTTATTGGTGTTTGTTTGGCTTGTTATTGGGTATGACCTTACTTGGATCATAACATACTAACCACATTAATCTTGTATGTGTCTTGGGCATATAAGAACAACAGATAATTTCAGGAATCCTACCAAGTATATTGATTTTGCCTGTCAACAATCACAATGCAACACACATATATATGGGTTAACCTATAGATTCAATGCACACACATATATATATATATATATATATATATATATATACTGATAGTTACAATCATTAATTACAAGACTTGACTAAAGTTCTAAGCCTATACAAAATAATCTAGACCTATGCTATCTAGATCCAACAATACTCCCCTTTGGCTTAGATCCTTGTAATCAGTCCTTGAAAACTGAAAGTTCTTTGACTCTTGCTATCATCTTGTTGTAGAAGTAAGATACAGCAGTCTTCTGATCATCGTACTTGTACTTGATCTTCATCTTGCTGATCTTCTTCAGAGTCTCAAAACTTAAACCCAAAATGTCTTCTTCCGTAGTAAGTGTTTCCACTACACTTTTATTGTGGACAATTTCAAGCTCATCTTCCTCTGATATTCTCAGTTCTGAGACTTCATCAATTATAGATCCTTTCAGCAGCCTAGCTTCATGTCTTCTTCTCTTATATGCCTTTGCATGCAGTTTGTCTATCACTTGAATCATGTGCACATAAAGGCAGAGATCATTCTGTGCTTTTTCATATGTTAGTCTTGGGAAGAATTTATCATGGAGATATGATATATTACTTGGATGAAGCATTTTGATCTCTACTGGGTCAAAAATCCTTATCTTTTCAGCTTTCTTCCATTTAGCATTTCTCAACAGCACTAGTTCTTTTGTTCTTTCAACATAACCCCATTCTGTTATAGGATAAGTATATTGATTTCCCTTGAAGCTTTTGATGGACTCCGTATTTTTGTTCATGCATCCAACCCTCTTCAACATGTCATCATCTATAAGAGATGAGACTTCAGATGTTCTTCTTTTCTTACTTTGATTTCTCTTTTTGTGCTCCTTATCATCTCTCTTGGCTTGTTTAAGCACATCATAAATAAATCTTGTTTTCATTCCACTAACAGCCACAGAAAAGATTCTTCCCCTCGAATGGATTGGATAGTTGGAAATGGGTAGACTTTGCAGATCTTTGATGTCTTTCTCAAGAAGACTTAATAGTGCTTCCACATAATGGAAGTATTGGATTCTTCCAGATGTTCTTTTGATGATTGCACAATCCCAGTCTGGATCATATTTCCAGGCCATAATCCTGTTTTCTTCCACAGAACTGGGAGTTGTGATGTGGTCATACAGTTCTATTAGAGTGGATTTTTGCTCAGTTATTTCTCTAACTGTTGTTCCCAGAGGCCATACATTTCCTGGGATAACTGCCCTTGGCTCTCTGATCACTTTATCTTTCTCTGTATGTTGATCCTTAGGTTCAACAGTTACAGGATCAGCAGGCAGTCTGCTTTGTTGTTCATGGGATGGATTTGGAACTGCAGTTCTGAATTTAACACCAGCTTCAAGTTCAATTGCCATGACATGCTCCATCATCCTCCGTAGTTCACCAGTTGATCCTCATTTTAGCTCATGTGGTTTGTAGTTGTGGCCTTGTAACCAGCAGGTCATATTGTACATGCTTAGTTTGGCTGTGTCATAATGACCCAACTCTTTCTTGATCTTCTCAACTAATTGAAAGATGGTGAAAGCTTTATAATCACAGTTTGGTAGAATGAATCTTCCAAGCTCAAACTCTTTCAGAAGATTCTTCATCTCAGTCATGTTCATCCTCTCAACCATGTCATATGGGAAACCATGGTTTATGAGGGTCATGAACATAGTTGATTCAGGCCTCTCTTCCATAATATCTTCAGTTGTTACAAGGTCATCGGCCTTTGATTCTTTTTGCTCAGTTGGTGACTCCATCTTTGTTAGCTCATTCCCCTCTTCATCACTTTCACCATTATCACTAGATAACTTTATAGTAGATAATCTACTGAAGGTGTATGTTCAGGAGATGTGGGCTTTTGTTTTTGGGGGAACCTTCTTCTTCAATTTTCTTCTTGATGGAGCTCAAGTATTGTCTCTTTCGTGAATACAAAATCAGTTTCTTTGAAGCTTCACTAGATTGTTTTGATTGTTCAGTACTTGGGGCATCCCTTGATTCCAATGCACTCAGTTTCATCTTCATCTGATTAAGTTCTTCATCCTTTTCTTTGATCAGCTTATCCCTTTTGGATACGTCATCAGTCATATGCTCTACTCTAGAAGTCAGCTATTCCTTTTCATTTTTCTTATACTTCACAGCTTCTTGCAGTTCTTATTCATGTTTGAGTAGAGCATCTATCACTTCATTATTACTTTCAGCATCCAGTCTAAGCCTTTTCAGTCTGGCTTCGTACTTCACCAACTCTTCATCCTTCTCTTTAGATTCCTTTTAGCTCTTGTATTCTTTGTTTTCTCTTATTTGATTTGAGTACCAACTTGTTGTAATCAGCAACCAAATAGCTTTTGCTGACAGGGATGTCATTATCACTCAGATCATCCTCATGATAGGCAATCACATCCACCTTAATCTCTTGTTCGTCCTGATGTTCAATTGGTGACACTGGTGCAGTATGATCAGACACAGCTTGATCCTCAGAATGTGTAGCTGAAACAGGAACGGTGCTAGCTTGAGACATCAACTCAGTCTCCCCTGTGTGAACAGAGTTTAGAGACCCAGTTATGTCTATAGGTTCAGTGTTTGCACTCTCAGGAGATGGTTGTTTTGGTGTATCAGAGAGTGGATGAAGAGGTGATTCGATTTGGATTGGAGAAAGTGGTTGTGTGTTATGTGAGGATGGATGAGAAGGTGATGATGATTCTTGTTGTACTGGTGAGATAGGCTTAGTGTTGTTGGTTGAAGATGAAGAGATTAGTTGTGGGGATTCATGGTGATGAATAGGTGAGATTGGTTGGGTGTTTATGCTGGCTGGTGATTGAGGTTGGTGAGGGGGTGTTTGTCTAGGTGATTGATGTTGGTGAGGTGGTGTTTGACTCGGTGAGTGTGATGCTTGTACAGATTCAGCAGATGTCTCTGCTTCTTCATCTATCCAAACCAGTTCTTGAGGCATGTCGGCCTGAGCATCTACAACATGGGCAAACATGGGCATGTCTTCACCCTGATATTTTCCACTGATTTGTTTAGCACTGATTTTCCCAAATGTGCTTGCACAAACACTTCTCCTACTCTTGCAATCCTTGGGAGTTCAGCATTGATCACCAGTTGCAAGAATCTTGGGAACATGTACATTTTCTCATTCCTTTGTTATTTGACTTGATCACAGAGGCAGTTGAAAATGTACTTAGGGTAGTTATAAGTTCTACCCTCAATGATCCCAATGATTCCTGATGAGATGTGTCGAGAAAACCTATCAAGTCCTGCCTTTCTATTAGAGATACACTTCAGATAGGTGTGGCATAGCAACCGATATGGCTTGCACAGCCTTCCCTTCTATATCTCCCCTTTCTCAAAATCTCCATCATACCCCATCAAGTTGAACACCTTCTCAATCATATACTCTGTGTTTTGATTAAGCAAAAACCTGATGTTATGATCACCTTTGGTTTACAAAGTAAATATCTGGTGAATTTGATAATGATCATCATCATTCCTCTGGTTTGTGTCAACAAAGACCTGGGTTATTAGCACCTTTGTTCTATGTAAGTAAAGACCTGGTGACCTGATCATGATCATCTACAAGCTCTAAAATAATCCAATGTGATCAACTATATATGAACTTAAAGAGCTTATCAATAAGTCAACATTAATAAGATTTCACAGAAATCTTAATATAGAGTTTATGCTATAAGAACATAGTTTTAAAGTGTGAAAAAGTGCTAAGTTGTTTTATTAATGGAGGACAAACTCTAATGTTATTTGAATGTGAAGTCCATTTTTGTCCATCTTTAATGAACATCAAAACATGATAATCAGCATGGCACATTGAACATATACTCTTGACTGAATTTAAGTGGATCAACACACTTGTAATAAACTCTAGATTTATGTCTACAAATATTCAAGAAAAATGCATTTGGAAGTTGCTTAGTGTCATAGTATGATCCCATGTTATGAATTAAATGCTTGCATATATTTTTAAGTTATGTTAAATCTAAGTTTAAATAAGATGGACAGATCAGTGCCTTTCATGCTATTCTCTACATAAACTTATGATAAATTCATAAGTTCATGATTAATCATAAATTTAGGGGGAGTAGTATAAATCGGCATGAAAATTGAGTTTATCATAATTTAAAAGAAGAAAATTGGAACTTGAGCACTAACTTGGCTACAAGATATTTGAAGTTCTTAATCAAATCAATTTCTTGCACAAATTGCCATGAAACAAGGACAACAAGGTCAAACAGCAACAAATGATTCTAATCTAATGTTAGAATTATACAAAATAAGTGACAAACTGTTCTTCAGCAGAAGCTACAGTGTAAATTTTGCATTTTCACAGAAGTTACAGTGTAAAATTTGCACTTCAGCTGAATTTACAGTGTGACTTAAATCAACAAGGTTAAATTTGACCATTCGTAGATTGGTAATCTGCGGATAGATTGACATTTTAACAAGTATTACTTCATGGATTGGTAAAGATAGTTTCCCAGGGATGTTTAGTCATCCGTAGATGTTCTACGGAAGAATTAACATCCTACAGAAGAATTAATAACTACGGAACAATAACTAACCATGGAAGGGTAATAAGGATTGAAGGTCCCACAACATTAAATAGGTTTTTAAATATTCGTAAGTGTGTACAAATGATATGCTTGACCATTGTCATTTTCATTCACTTTTTCAGAACACTTTTTAGACCTAGAAAAACGTTCTTCATACCTTAAACCCTCTCTCCGCCAATATTCAAATTAACCACACATAAAAACAAATCATATTTATTTTTGATTTCAGTTTATCACCCAAACTACATTGTCAACGTAAATCATATGATAAAAACATAACTCAACTGATTAATTTTTTAAATATCACTGAAAACTTTTGATTTCTAATGTTTAAAGGTTGAATCATCATTGTGTTCTAATATTCTTATATATTACGCAGATGGCAAATAGATTTGCCAAGGAAAATAACATCCGTGTGTTCCTCAATCATTAGACCCCATAGCTGAAGAATGCAAAGACATCATAAAGTATTTGCGGAGGTCAAGGCTGTTCTAAGTACTATCAGCTGAACCAATAAACTATCAATCTCACATTAAGGGCTGAGGTTTGATGAAAGAACTATCAGAAGGCTTCTTGAGTTGGGTGATGAAGAAGAAGACACCCTAACGTCTTTGAGCATTAATATATAGAAAGGATTTTTGATCTGATAGGGTGTGATAGTGACTATCAGAATTGAAAAATCAAGAAGGGGAGCTTATGTAAACCCTATAGATTCCTATGCCATACTTACCTGAAGTGCATGTCTAACAGGAAGTCTGGTTTGGACAGATTCTCAAGACATATATCCTTTGGAATAATAGGCATAATTGAGGGTAAGAGATACAACTATGCTGAATACATCTTTGGATGCTTATGTGATCAAATCAGGTAACATAAAGCAGACAAAATGTACATGTACCTTCGGTTCACTCAACTAATGATAATTGATGTCTTGCCAACAATAGAAAAGGAAGGTGATATCTTTGTGCAAGCACATTTGGGAAGGTCTGTATTGAGAAAGATTATTGGGAGATATGACGGTGCTAACATGCCAATGTTTGCTCATGTCATAGATGACAATGCAGATATCCCACCAGCACTTGTTTATGATTATCAACAACAAGAAGAAGAACAAGCTGAATCACCTTCACCAACTGAGCAAGCATCTTACTCTCTACCACCATCTCCTACTCACCAATCATTACCACCATCTCCTACTCACTATCAACCATTATCTCCAGCCCAAGCCCACTCACCATCAAGTCAACATACAGAACCAGTTTCTCCTTCCCAATCACCAACTTCAATAAACACTACTGACACTGAACCTATTTCATCAACTAGTGAATACACCCAACCCATTTCACTTTCCGCATCTAAATCATCTCCAAACACTAAAACAACAGAACCCATTTCACCAAATGTCAATCTCCCATCTCCTCACCAAGAACATTCATAAATCCAAATCTGACCATTCATTGAAGCAATCTTAACCTTAGCAAGCCATGTTCCCACTGAAGTGTTTGACATTGAAGAAGATCATGATGATGTTCAAGTAGAATTAACAGAAGAAGTATGCTTAGAGGTTAAGGGAGAGAAAGACAAAGAAGTAGAATAAGATCAAACTGAGAGTGGAGATGAGTTTGTAGACATTATATCCTATCATGAGGATGACTTGAAAGAAGAAGACATTGATGTTAGCAAAAGTTTTCTTGTTACTAAATATAACAATGTCATCCTCAACACAAAAAAAAAAGATTGGAGAGATTAAGAGAATTGAAGGGGTTTTAATGGAAAAGGATGAGAATCTAGCCCAACAAGAAGCTGCACTCAAAAGATTAAGAGAAGATGCAGTAACAAATAATGAAATGATTGATGCTCTGCACCAATTGGTGACAAATATGAAAGTATCAGATGAACAAAAAAAACAAGAAAAGGAGCAGCTTGTTGTAGATATAAAGAAAGAAAAAACTACCATTATTGAACAAGCTGATCTTCTGAAAGTAAAAGATGATGAGATAGATGCATTAAAGATGAAGATATCTGTTATTGACTCATTTGTTCAATAAGAATCAACAATAAAAACTTCTCAAAGTTCACAGCAAATGATTCTTTACAGAAGAAAAAGGAAGTACCTGGAAAGATTCAAACGGAGTCGTTGAAGTTCAAGACTCTCCTAACAAGGCAAAAATAATCTCTCTCGAGCACACTCCTTCGGTTGATAAAGACACTTTGAAGCAAATTTCCCGTAATGAAGAAGAGAGTGATGCTAATAGGAAGATCTAACAAAATATAATCTCCCAAAGGATAAACAAGAATCAACATCTGATGAACTGCTCTCTACAGATAATATTCTTGAATAAATGCCTCAATCATCAATGTTCATGACCCTGATCAACAATGGATTCCCTTATGACTTGGTTGAAAATATGAACATGACTGAGATAAAGGAAGCTCTGAAAGAATTTAAGATAGCAAGGTTCATGCTACCAGTATGCAACTATGAAACCGTCATAAATTTCAAGCTATACAAAAGATTAAACAAAACCTGGGTCACTATGACACAGCCAAGCTCACTAAGTCCAACTTGACATGCTGGTTACAAAGCCATAACTACAAGCCACATGAGTTAAGGGGGAGATCAATGGCTGAACTCAGGAAAACTAGAGAATATGTGAGAAGGTGGACTTGGAAATTGGAGTGAAATTTGGAATAGAAACACCAAACCCTGCCTATATAAAGTTAATCAAAGAGCCAAGGAATGTAATACCAGGCAACATATGGCCACTTGCTATAACAGTCAGGGAAATTACTGAGGAAAAGTCAACCCTTATCCAACTTTTAGATCATCTTACAAAACTCCTAGTTCTACTACAGAAAATAGGATAACTACCAGGAAAATTGATCCAGACTGGGATTGTGCAGTTATTAAGAGAGCTTCTAGGATGATTCGGTATTTTCCTTTTCAGTGAAACAATCATTACACTCCCTGATGCTGACATATTTGACCTTCAAAGCTTACCTATCACTAACTACCTAATCCATCCTAGAGGAAAAGATTTCTCTATGTGTATTGGTAAGTTTATGGCTAAGTTTAAAGATGATGCGATAAAGGAAGTTAGAAGGGAAGATAGTGAACACAAAAGAAGGAAGAAAAGTCAAAGGAGATCAAAGTCCAGCTCTTCTACTCTTGTTAATGATGATTTTTTTTAGAAAAGTTGGACAATCAAACAGAAGCTCTACATCAATTAAACATATTCATCGAAATCAATATACATATCTCATCACTGAATGGGGATATGTTAAATAACAAAAGGGTTGGTAGTTCAAAGAAATGATCCAAATAAGAAAGCTCAAAACATAAGATTTTTTGACCCAACGGAGATTAGACTGCTTCATCCAAGTTATACATCCTATTTCCATGACAAATACTTTCCAAGGCTCAATGATCAACATTCTTAAAGTGAAATATGTTTATATGTGCACATAATTCAAGTAATAGACAAGTTGCATGCCAAATCCTTCAAACAAAGGAAATTTAAGGCTGGTCAGCTACTGGGATATGATATCCCATCTGTTGCTAAACTGAGAATAATTGAGCAAGATAAGCTAGAAGTTGTTAACAACAATAGTGTGATGGCCACACTCACAACTGAAGAAGATGTACTTGGGCTCTCTTTTGACACTTTGAAGAAAATCAACAAAATAGAGATCAAGTATAAATACGATGATCAAAAGGAAGTTGTTTTATACTTCAATAAGAAGATTGTATCAAGAGTAAAGAAGCTATCAAGACTGGAAGATTGATGACAAGTTGCTAAGCCTAAGGGGGAGTATTGTTAGATCTAGAGCAACAGGTCTAGATTCAATATGTATAGGCTTAGAACTTTGATCATCTTTTTGTAGTAAGCGCTTGTATATATTTATCTTTTTGTATGCAATATATGTATAGGTTAGCCCCATTATATGTGTTTATTTGTATGTGTGATTGTTGGAATAACATCATACTTGGTCAATTTGTAAAATTGACCAAGTGTAAGAACTATCTATAGATGAACACAATGTTCTTTGTAGACATTCTGACAAAAACAACAAGGAATTGCACATCCAAAGATCTTCTACGGAAGAACAAATGGTTGTGGATGAAGTCAACATAGCTCCTACGGAAGATTGAGGTCCTGCAAAAGACACAAGTCTTGTGGATAGCACAAGTCCTATGGAAGAACAATGTCCAACAGAAGAAATAATTCCTACCGAAGACCAAAACACTTGATTGTACACCAAGTACATCAAGACAACAAGTCAAACACTAAATTGATATCATAAAGTCAACTTCTACGGATGATTTCACTTTAATCAGAGAACGTCATATCCAGACCTTCTCTGAGTAACTTTCTTACCATGATAAGAAAGTTATTGTTACCCTAACAGTAAAATCCTGAGCCTATAAATACAAGACATAGGTGTGCACTTTTATGCACTGATTGTGATGAATTGCTACCAGTCATAACCTAACAACAAACCCTAGTAACTGCAGGACCGGTTAAGGGATGGTCAATACAATTAGTCTCACAATGAGGAGAGAGTTAGAACACTTAACAGATCAAATAGGGAACCAGGGATTTGAGGTTTAGGATGCAAAGAACACAAGTAAGTAAAGAGACAAAACTTAAGGCAATATATATAAGGTTTTCTAGGATGATTATATTAATCTCAAGTTCTCTTACAAGAGTTACAATGCATAAGAAAATAAGTTACAAGACATTGAGATACTTTATACTACACCCTACAACTGGCCATACTTGGAAAGGCAGTTAGAACATTGAAAGACATCAAAATCAATATCGAGTCAAAAGGTAGATTGCCTTTTGTCTAGTGACTATGACATGGCATAGCTCACATCCTAATACTTTATAGGCAATGTCCTTAATATACAGTTACAAAAGCATGGACCTTTTCACCAGGTGAGTCTTCAGAGTTGCAGCCGAACGTAGGTTAGCTTTTGTATAAGTACATCAGAAGAAAAACATGTTCTTCTAAGTCTTTAGAGAAATCATTCTTCACTTCATTAGGCTTCGGAAGACTTTGTCTTTGAAGCTTCAGAAGATTTCATCTTTGGCTTCGGAGGATTTGATCTTTGGCTTCGGAAGATTTTATACTTAGCATGATTTTTTCATGCAAAGTATAAAACTTCCGTAGCAGTTCTACTTAGTACTTTGGTGCATGCATGCAAGAAGCCCTTTGGTTGCTTTGGTTGCATCAGCTTTTATATAAACCTTACAAACTCCCCCTAAGCTGATGAGCAAAACTGAGATGGTTGATCTTCAGATGATTATCCTCATTAGAATGATGGCTATTCCTTTCTTCATCAGTTGGTTAGGATCCCTTAGACTTCCAAAATATCTTCTCATGTCATGGAGATCATGCAAAGACAGATCAAGTATGTCTTGCCAAAAGTAGACATCTTGACCCCCTTGATCTCTGATGACATATCATCTGTCTTGATTAGTAGCAAAGGTCCATGATAGGATGGGTCTTCCAGCTACAAGAGGCTGTACGATGGTAGAAGTTG
Organism: Flaveria linearis; assembly: GCA_024085815.1. Classification (NCBI taxonomy): domain Eukaryota; kingdom Viridiplantae; phylum Streptophyta; class Magnoliopsida; order Asterales; family Asteraceae; genus Flaveria; species Flaveria linearis. Next base: position 49,093,618 of record CM044005.1, read on the forward strand.
GTTGATCAGCTTCTTTTTGCACCTCCCCAAGATGTTCTGATTCATCCTGAGGTTTGGAAGTGGATTCCTTTTTCTTCTTGCTTACTTTCTTTGCAGCCATCCTTTTCTTCCTCTTTGGAGTGTTTAACTAAGATGGCTGGTCTTGAGTACCATGTTGTTTTTTTATGCCTCTCTCAGTTGGGTCCTCTTCTCTCACAGGTTCAGAAGGAGAGAGAGTAGAGCCCCGCTATAGATCAGAAGATGAAGTTGGTTGTGAAGCAGTTGAAGGTCCAGGTTGTGTTGTCTGTGGTTCAACCTTAACCTCAGGAAGAACTTGGGTTGGTGGAGAATGCAAATCCAAAAGCTCTCCCTTTTTAATCTTCTACTTGATCACCCTAATATGCTCATCCATAATGGATAGAGACATTGGACCAAGCCTCCTTCCGGAGAATCCATACAGCTTCAAGAAGCTCATCATCCTTTGTCTGTTAGTAGACTTCTTTTGCCTCTTTTGGATGATGGCCCTTGACTTTGCAGTTTCTTCCCTTAATTTTCTCTTAGCAGCTTTTTGTTTATTTAAGAACTGTAGTTCAAGCTGCTTAAGATACTCAAATTCAATGTATTCAAAGGAGAAGGGAAGAAGTGCAGATGCCTAGTAGAGACATATGGCACTCAGGTAGTTGATCATATTTTGTCTCTCTGCTTCTCTGTTTACCTAAGGTGGTTCAGTTGCCACAGTCTCTTTTCAGGACTTTCATGAACTGGGCAGAGAGGAGGAGCATCCTTGTATAGTCTTTTTTGTCTTATTTCTTATTTGACTCTGAGGAGCAACTCTGCATCCGCTACCTCCTTTCTCTCTTTGATCAGCTCTAAGTTTGCCAGTTCATTTAACTCTTCTAAGGGAAGAGAGATAAGTTCATCAATGTTGTAGTTTCTAGTTCCTAGATAGTTCAATTTGGCAGCCCTCAACTCATCATTTTGAGTGTTTGGCTTGGGAGCTAACCTGATTGCAGCTTCCATGAAGCCGGAGGAACCAGCTGAATTCTCTCCCCTTGGCTTCCTCTTCCTCTCTCTTTCCTCCTCCTCAATCTCCTCAGGAGTCAGTTTCCTTTTCCCTATGTCACTCACAGGCCTTGGTGACTTAGGGTGGAGAGAGCTTTGGCCTTCATTGTCTGATTTAGCAGTCAGGCTCTGGCTAGAGAGAGGTTGTGAAGCACCTTCACCTCAACATCCAGTTGACCAATGACATTGCCTGCTTACAATTTTCTTCTTCTATATCTTAGCTCCTCCATGATCCTGTCTTGAATTCTCTCAGTCATTATATCAGCATGCATGTTTTGACTTGGGTTGGCAAGTGGCATATTGACTAGAAAAAGACTGTCATAGTAGTTCAAGGTCTGAAAATTGAAGACCTCTTGTTGTACTTGAACTCTATGCAATATGAGGGATCTTCTTTCATCATCATACCTCCACCCATGTATTTCATTTGCAGCTCCAAAAGGTGGGTGTGGTATTGCCCTTGGTATACCCTCCTCAAATGAACTCTGGATAAGTGAGTCTACATCAATGTGAATTGGAGGAGGTTGCTGAGTCTGGACAATTGCAAGTGAGGTCAGTGAGTCCTTAATGTCCATACTATGAGAAGCACTCCCAGGTTCTATGACTGTAACAACTTCCTCCCCTTTATGGTAGCATCACCCACTTGCATAGGTGAGCTGGAGGTTAAGCCAATTACATCCTCAGGTTCTTTGTTCTTGGTTGAATCCTTCTGAAGGTTCTCCTAACTAGTTGTTCCTTAAGATCAGAAATCTCAAGGTGTTGATCATTGACCCTTCTTTGCAAGGTAGTCACTTGAGATTCCAAGTGACTAACCTTGGAGACTAAATAAGTGCATGTTTTGTAATTTTTTGGCACCTTTAGTCTAAGATTCCCCTCATCTTCTATAGAAGAACCACTGGGGGATGAGATAATTGGACCTAAGTCTTCTTCCTCATCACCAGCTTATTGTTCTTGGCTGCTGGTTTTCCCCTACGTACTGACAGCTTCAGTTGAAGTGTCAATGGGATGGGTTGCCATGGTTGAGTATTAATGATGTAATCACTTTTAGAAGTGAGAGCCTCTTCCATATGGATCTTTGGAACAGGTTCAACAAGATCAACCTCAGTTGGGGGTTGATGATATTTGCTAGACATATGGGACACAGCGGTACTCATCCCTATTTGAGCAGGGAAGGAAAAGAGAGACTCATGGTACTTGAGTGCTATATCTTTATCATCATAGTATTCTAGGCTGGGCATGGATTGATTTAAATCTAAAGGCTGAGGATGGTAACTTTCCCCTGAAGGTTGTTCACTAGAGTGTTGAGACTCTGAGTGAAGGCTTAAGGATTTTTGGGTCATGAGCTCATCAGCCTGAGCATGAGGAACCTCATGGGTGATTATTAGTGAGTTGGGAGTGGTTTGTTCTTGAAGAGAAGTGGGAGCTCTAGTGTCCACTTCTTCCTGTGTGGGTGGTGATATGGGGGCCTGCATAAGTTAATTAAATTATGCAGGGGATTGGTTGGATCTTCTTTAGTAGGTGAGGGTAATTTGTGGCTGTGTGGGTGTTGTTAAAGTGGAAGGTGTGGGTTCAACACTAGCTGGTGTTGCTAGGTTATCACCTTGAGCAATGAGCTCTAACATTTTTGGGACTAGGGTTGTTTCTACCCCTACGAAGCCCACAGTAGGCTTTCTTATTATTTTGAAGATGTTAAGCTTCATCTGCCCCCATTTTAAGAATATTACCTGTTCCCCTAAACTGTGAGCCCAGTTTATAAATGAGAATGTGCTGGACATATCTAGGAAATATGTAATACTCTAAGAGTCCAAGTTTGTAAGCAAATTAGCATATACAAATTGTGAATACTTGAACTTGACCCCATGAACCATTCCATGAACTCTGAAGGAGAGATCCCATTGAATTTGGTCCCATCCTCCATGTTTGTTAGACAAACTATGAATAACAACATGTAGGAGGTACTTTTGTTAAGAGGAAACCTTCCCTTTCTTGAAGGTTCTAACTAAGAAGTCTCCCTCATATCCAATCAACTTAAAAGAATGGTTTACAGCAGATTTTGGAAAGGACACTTCACCTTCTTCAACATCCAGTTATAAGTGGGAGTTAATGGAGGCTAGAGGGATGAATAGTGTCCTTCCCTGCACTGTAGCAGACAGTACCTTCTCCCTATCCATGGTGACCTCTTGGCAGGTCCTCCAAAAGTCCAAAAGATAATCCTCATAAAGTGGAGGATCAATAGTAAGGGAGGTGAAGTAGTTGGAGAGTGAAAGAAAGCGGCAAACTTCCAAGAAACTTGGATCTTTCTCAGAGTCTAACAGATCAACCTGGTTGTGTTGCCTGTGAAGCTGCATGGAGCAATTTGGTTTGTTTCTACGGTTGAGGTTGGCCATTTATGGTAACTTTGGAGTGAAGAAAGATATGAACAAAGGTGGTGAGTGGGTTTTTAGGTCTAGAGAGAATTCAGATGAAGAAGATAGTGAAAGAGGGGGGAACCGTTAGGTATATTTATATAAAATGGACTTGAGAAAAGTTAATACAAAAGGATAAACTTTGAAGTTCGAATGTCGGTCCCACCTCTGAAAATGTGCCCAAAATGATAGTTTTCTTGGAAGTTGAGATTTCTTCCGAAGGAAATTTGTCTGTGGAAGATTTGTGAAAATCTTCCAAAGTTAAAATTTGAATTTGGAAGATATTCATAGGCTTAGTGAAAAATGGCTTCAGAAGAAAATTTACTTATACAAATTCTCTTCCGAAGAGTATTTAGTCTCGAAAGAAATTGCTTTGGGAAGAAATTTGTTCTTGGAATACACATAAGTACTTAGAAGCATATTTTGGCTTCAGAAGAAATATAAAATTTCTTCTGAAGGTAAATCTCCTTTAAGTAGTTATATGTTTTGAAGACTTAAAATTTTTCCAAAGGCAATTTTAAGATCTTCCGAAGGGAAATACCCTTGGTAATTTTCAAAATGCTAAGAAATATCATTTTTTTTAATTTCATTCAAGATTAACTGGGCTTATGTAGGTGATTTAGACAACTTAGGACACACACTTCCTTTTAGAAATAATATAGATTAAGTTTTAAGAGAATGTATTCAAGGTTAATCATCCTAATAGCTGATATAAGATATTTAAATCTCTACTCATCAGAAGCTTTTATGGACAGATCAACATATTGTTCATCTGTATCAACCTTGATTAGTTTTATCAATCCTTTTTCAGGATTATATCTAATTAGATGATACCTGATATTGATGGACTTTGTCCTTGAGTGCTGCATAGGATTCTCTGTGATAGAGATAGAACTATTATTGTCCATGTGGATAGGAGTCTCTTTGAAGTTGTATCCATAGTCCAGCATCTGATTTTGAATCCAAAGTAGTTGAGCACACCAGCTTACAGAAGCAATGTATTCATCCTCATCAGTTGATGCAGATACACAGGATTGTTTCTTACATTGCCATGAGACTATCCTTCTACCAAGGAATTGACATCCCTAGATGTGGACTTTGTAGTCATGTTACAGCCACCATAATCACTATCTGTATAAGCATACAGATTGAAGTCGGAGTTCTTTCGATAACAAAGGCCTAGCTTATGAGCACCTTTAAGATATTAGGGTTGGCTTGATACCTTGCATATATACTTGTAGCAAACATAATATCAGGCCTGCTAGCTGTAAGATACATAAGAGTCCCAACCATTGCCATGTAAAGATGTTCATCTACACACTCCCCCTCAAGATCAGGTCCAAGAGAGTGGTTTCTGACTATGGGTGTCTTTGTTACCTCATTCAATGATGTTGAATTTTATAAGTATGTCTTGTACATACTTTGACTGACTTATGAAGATGCCATTATCAACTTTCTTCACTTGAATTCCTAGAAAGAAATTAAGTTCTCCCATGGCACTCATTTGAAATCTATTCTTCATCAGCTTCTCAAAGTCTTTGTAGAGCTTTGGATTAGTTGACCCAAAGATAATGTCATCTACACATACTTGAACCAGCATTAAGTTATTTCTATTCCTTTGATGAAGATTTCTCCATCTATAGTAACCCTCTTGTATCCATATTGACAGAGATACTAAGATAGTGTCTCATAGCACTTCCTTGGAGCTTGGTGTAGTCCATAAAGAGCATTATCAAGCTTGTAAATTCAGGTGGTTGTTTGACATACACCTCATAATCAATCACCCCATATAAAATGCACACATGATATCAAGTTGGTAGACCTTGAAGTCCGTAGATGCAACAAATACCAAGAATATCCTAACAGCTACAAGTCTTACTACAGGAGCAAAAACATCAGTGTAGTACAGGAGCAAAAACATCAGTGTAGTTAATTCCTTCTTCTTGTATGTACCCCAGAACAACCAGTCTTGCCTTGTTCTTGATGACAAGCCATTAATTATCATTCTTGTTTCTAAACACCCATTTGGTACATATAATAGTCTTCCCATGGGGTAGAGAACATAGGTTCTAAACCTTTTGTCTTTTGAAATAAAGCAGCTCCTCTTGCATTGCTTCAACCCAACATCCATCCTTCAAAGCCTCATCAACTTTCTTTGGCTCTATCTGGGACAAGAAACAAGAGTGTAGACAAACATTTTTGTCATGGGTTTGTCCACCTGTTCTCACCCCCTTGTTAACATCTCCAATGATATGTGTGGTGGGAAGTGACTTGTGGATCTTCAGTTGAGGGATCACTGCAAGTTCTTTAGACAGATCTAGATTTGAAAATATTAGATCTGGAAATGAAGTGTCTTCTACTACATCAGCACACTTATAAAGAGAAACTTGATCCAGTGAGTGTATGACATCATTGATGTTGTCATCAATGGAGTGGTAATCAGCATCAAGAAATTCTTGATCACTCTTACCACTACCATTGCATCCTACATTTGAAGCTCCTATTTTCATGTCTTGTACCTCTGAGCTGGAATTTTCAAATACTTGAGATGTATGAGGATGATCTGTCATTGTTATGCTCATAGGAACTTCATTTGCAGGGTTAGTTACCACTGGAGCTGAAGATGTAGTCCGTTTTGGTCTTCTCAACTCAAATCTTGGATCATGATCTTTTGTTGATGTGTTACCTGTTGATCCTGAAACATCTTCATAAGTTTTTTAAAAGAGTTGATAACTAAATCAAGATCAAATAGCCAATTAGGACCAGAACCTTTGACACAGGGTGTGTGCTCATTGAAGATCGCATTGGCTGATTCTTCAACTACTCAAGTTCTGAGATTGTATACTCTATAATCCTTAGCATGAGAGAAGTATCCAATGAAGTATCCATCATCTGATTTCTCAGCAAACTTGGCTACTTGATCTTTGGTAATCAAGATGGTGCATGGACATCCAAATGATCAGAGAAAACCAATGAAACGTCTTCTTTTGTGCCATAGTTCATAGGGAGTCTTACCATGAGTCTTAACAACAAAAACTCTTTTCTACACATACCAGACAATATTAACTGCCTCTGCCCAGAAAGGTAATAGGCAGTTTAGAGTCGGATAACATGGTTCTTGCAGCTTAAATAAGTGTCTTGTTTCTCTTCTCAGCAACTCCATTTTGCTGAGGAGTCCTGGGAGTACTATACTGTCTTGTAATACCCTTGATCACATCTCATGGTCTTGACCTGGTGATCAATTTGATTCTCAACATTCAGAATGAAATTCTTCAAGATTTTAGGATTTTCATCCTTAGTTCTAAGGAAGAAAACCCAAGTGAATCTTGTGAAGTCATGTGTGATCGCCAAACAATATGAGGTCCTTCCTAAACTCATTACACTAGTGGGGTAAAAGAGATCCATGTGTAATAAGTGAAGGGGAGTGATGATAGAGTTCATAATCAGTTTATTCATGTTCTTAAAGTTTACATGGCACATCCATTTATGCCAAAGGAAGACTCATCACCATTGGCCTTAGATAGAAAGCAAGAAACTTCTCCTAAGGGGGATGTTTCCTACAAATGCATCTTATACATGTTCCCTTTTCCGGGGTGCTCTAAGTAGGATATGCTCTTGAGGAATAACCACAACGGGCTTGAGAACAATGCACTCATTCTAAGTGAACAGCATGTTATGTCTCTGGTTACAAAGTTGGGATACACTCAGTAAATTATACCCAAGCTCCTTAACAAAATTTACCTTCTCAATGCTGAGCTTACTATTTATGACCCTGCCCTTTCCAGTAATGTAACCACCACCATCTCCTCCAAAAGCAATTGGACCTCCATCAATTTTCTAAAAATTTTGAAGTAAGGAGCTATTTCCTGTCATATGCCTAGAACAGCCACTATCAATGATCCGTAAATTTCTTTTGGTCTTCAGTTGTTCTTGCATAATAAAAGGAGAATTAGTTATATTTGAAAACCCAACCCTCATTGGTCTTAGGCACTTCAAACTGAACTAAAGACAATGCAAAAGTAATTGATCCTATACCGAGACTATAGGGATCATTTGCTATTACGCATGAAGAATTTTCAGTCGCATGGTCTTCCTTTATCTTCCACACCATCTTTGGAAGATTAGACTTGACCTTCAAAGCTTCGGAAGTTTTTACAACTTCGAAAGTTTTGGAAACTGACCCTTCGAAAGATCTTGCTTTTACTGCAACAAGCTTCAGTGCTTCGGAAGCATTACTTTCTTTTGAAATTTTCTTTCGAAGGCAATTTTTGACTTGTCTTCATTTTCATTTTGGAGCTTCTGAAAGAAACACTGATTTCTTCCAAAGATTTCTTCTTCTTCCTCTTCTCAGAATTATTCTTCTTGGTTATGTTGGCAGTACTTTTGGGATTGTAGATGCAATCCTTAGCCAGATGAGAGTACTGCCAGACATAATGCAGTCAAAATGCTTTCTTCTAAGAGCCTTCTTGTGAGTAGAAGACTGAGTTTGATCACTTTCCATCTCCATCCCCATCTTTGAAGACGTTGTGGTAAGCCTCCTAAGGTGAAGCTTACCTTTAGAGGTGGATGGTTCATGCTGTGTGGTAGTGTTACACAGCTGCTCAGCCTTCACTCCTTCACATGGATGATTTGAACATGTACTTGAACTCGAAGATCATGTATAGGTTGGACTCACCTTAGATTAGAATGTTAATTTTTGCTTATAATAGGTCTTTTGTGAGTTTCCTTTTTGTATGTAATTAGCTTTATGTAAATTTGCAGTCCAGCGAAATTGTGAGTGAAACTATAGTTTCGCTCATAGTCAGCTGATTGGTTCGCTCGGCGAAACTACTGTTTCTGCCGGGCGAAACTACAGTTTCGGCGGAACAGTTTTGCTGACAGCGAAACTGTCTGCAAAACTGAGACTGCTATATATAGTTTTTGATCTTTATCATAATGGGAAGCTTGCAAAACCCTAATCGTTGATCCTTGTTGCAAGTTACCATTTCTAAGAAGTAAATTAATAGAAATATCATTTTGCTTTGATGTTATTGAATGTTATGATCTTCATTGTCTTATATTGAATGAGTTATTATTGTTTTCAATCTTCATTGTTCATCTTCTTGAGTTTGTGTGTTTCATATTGAAGGATTCATCATTTCATTTGCACTGTAATACGATCAAATGGACCAACAATATGGTATCAGAGCCTTAGTGCTCATGATTTGTTGAGTTTTTGGTTGTTTTAGTTCAATATCAACTTTCCATCAATTTTCAGCTCAAAATAGTGTGTATTTGACATGGAAATTGATTGAGTTTTGATGGTTATTGGTAGGGGAAGCTCTGTTAATCATCAGATCTCAAATTCATTGAGCTTTTGATGATTTCAGATTGATTTCGTGTTGAAAAAGGGTTCAAGATTCGTCCAGCGAAATTAGTGTTCTTTCAGCGAAATTGATAAGTTCTTTCTGCGAAACTACAGGTGTATCTCTATTTAAATTGTTTCTTGTAGTTCTGCGAAACTAGTCTCTTTGAACAAAAGTTCATCAGTGCTTGTGAGGGCTTAACAAGCGAAATTGCTGTCGAAAGTAATTTTGAACAAAAGTTCAAGCTTGTTTCTTGCGAACCTATCGGTAAAACTAAGCTATTTGTGATATTCGGCTAGCGAAACTTCTGCCGAATTTGTCAGCGAATCTACAACAACTCAGTGAAATTAGCTTTCTCAGCGAAATTGTCTATGAGGTTACCTTCTTCAGCGAAACTACTTCATTATTAGCGAAATTAATTCTTCTCTTGCCGAAATTACATCAATCCCAATGAAACTACCATGTCAAAGTTAACCTCTCTCACTCTAGCCGATCTTGAAAGTGTTGCACCCAATAGGCCACCAAGACTCATTAACGGGGATAATTTAAAGGATTGGAAGAGATGTCTCAAAGCTTTCTTCTTCTACACCGATCATAACCAATGGGACTCAATTATCACTGGTCCGTACATGCCAACGGTTACTGTCGGTGGTACAGTATCTCAAAACATGGACTCTTCAACATTCACCGAGAAGGATCAGAAGTTGATTTATCAAGACCAGAAAGCCTTTGGAGCTTTGACACTACCCGATATTTATAATCGATTTGCTGAACACAAAGATGCAAAATCTTTGTATGATGCCTTGTGTGAGTTCTATGATAGAAATGAAGATCTTAAGAATGACAAGAAAGCCCAAGCTCAGAAGGAGTTCGATTCATTTGTCGGACATAAAAATGAAGACCTGACTGACATCACTAATAGATTTTTATCTGTATCAAGTACTCTAACGAAGTATGATGCTCAGTTAGGTAATCATGAGCAAGTGAATAAGTTCCTAGACTCTCTTCCACCTCAATAGAGCCTACAAGTGAGAACGCTAAAGCAAGAGAGGAACTTTGCTGACTATAAGCTGATGGATGTAATTAATAAGCTGAAGTCCTTTGACTTAGATCTGAAAAGGAGGGAATTTAATCAGACTATGATGCCTACATCCGGTTATTCTTAGAATGCTGCATTACTGTCTTTCGCTGCAAGCTCTCCAATGCATGCATCTTGTCAAGGAGGAATGAACACCAGTGACTAGTCTGGTGGTGCTAGTAATACAGGGAGAGAGCAAGGGAACTTGAAAGCAATAGTTGAAAATTTTGTTCCATCTGAGACAATGGCTCTTTTTGGCATGGTCGTTCAGAGTTATGAAGCACTAGTAGCTAGTGATTTGAAAGGTACAGGAATGACGATGTAGGATATGTATCAGGTGGATCCTGATGATCTTGAAGAGACTGATATTCAATGGCAAATGGTGATGTTGATGCTTAGAGCCCGTAGATTTATGGACCAAACTTGATGAAGAATTTTGGAGGTCAAAGTAATAACTCCAAACTGGGTTTTGATAAGTCCAAGCTGAGATGTTTTAATTGCAAACAGTTGGGACACTTCAAACATGAATGTCCACTGCCTATTGTCACTGACCCCAGTAATTCAGGAGTTCCAAGATGGGTTTCAAGTGGGGGTAAAGAGGAAGCAAGTCACAAGAAGGAGACAACATTGATTTCTAACTTTGACTGGAGTGCTGAAGTTGAAGAGACAAGAGAAGAGGTTAATCAAGCACTGGTAGCTGAGATTGTGAATGAAGTGATGAAGGTGAATTATGAGAATGACTTTGATCCTTCAAGAAAATGATAAGAATGATGTTGCTACCACTGTTGAGGAAAACAAGTTGAGTACTCCGGTGTGTCAATGTGAGAAAGCTCTTGCGGCTAAAAAGGTGGTGATGGGTCTTCCCTATGAGGTAATTCAAGATATGTGTTGATCAGCTTGCAAAATCAGGGTATTCGGGGTCTACAAAGCTAATCGTTTGCTGATTGACAAAGAAAAAGATTTGAAACGATTTAATGAGGAGCTTAAAACAAGCGAGTCTAAATATTTTGTTAAATTAAACGAAGCTTTAAAAGAAAATGATCACTTAAAAAAATAGTTTTGGAAAGAAATGTTGAGGTTAATAATTTGACTGAAAGGGTTGCTCTTGCTGAGTTTGAAACAAGCAAGCTTCAGTCAAAGCTTGATAAATGGACTATATCGGGAATGAAACATGACGATTTATGTAAATCTCAACGGGGGGCTAGGATTAAAACAGGTTTGGGATACGAAAATGCTAAGGTTTATCCTCCTCCTAGTACTTACTGTTATTCACCTATGCTTGTTCCCCATCCTTCTAATGATTTGACCCAAATAGATACTAACAGTATGTCTGTAGGTTTAGAAGGTATGAACCCTATGCATGTTCGTGAGGACTACGATTATGGACCGACTAGCGGGATTGGATTCTCTAGCCTTAGTACACCTGAACCTCAGCATATTGTTTTAGATCATAAATCTAGTTAAAATTTTTTTTTTGTCTCTAGTAATGCTGTAAAAGACTCTATTTCTTCATGTTCTAGTGATGTTTCTGTTTCATCTTTAAATTCTGTGGATTGTGAAATTGCTACATCTTTTGATTCTGTTGATCTTATGACTGATATCACTGTGAAGAATGATGAGAAAATTAAAATTAATTTTTTGGAAAAATTCTTTTCTCACCCTATTCCATCTTTTACTCCAGCTAAAATTTCTGTGTGTCATGACAGGGTTACATCTTCATCTGAGGCAAGTACAAGTGGTACTAGTACCACATGTATTTCAGATTACATCTTATCTTATTTTGTAAATAATCTTTCTTTATCAAATAAAAACTATTCTATTGACATATATGAGACATACAATGATGTTGATTCTATATTATATGAATGTGATAAGGAAATATGCATTGATAAAATCCCAACCTCATTACAAAATAGACCTAGATTAAAACCACACTGTTTTTGATGTGGTGAAGATGATCATGTTGTTAAGCACTGTCCTCTGCTTCATCATAGAAATGTGAGCAGAAATTCCTTTGGTAATAGGTTAACTCAATTAGTTAACAACATCTTTTATAAAAAAATCTGTTATTCATAAACCCAAATTTGTTCAAGCTTGGGTTCTTGTTTCACCCGGTTAACCTTTTCTTAATATTCATGCAGGAGTCATCCACTAAAGTTGTGAATAGTGTATGGCATGTTGATAGTGGATGCTCCAGACATATGACAGGACTTAAAGATCAATTGACTAACTATCAAATAATCAATGGACGTTTCGTTGCATTCCCAGGCGACAAGAGAGGAGGGAAAATGATTGGTCAAGGAGAAGTCTCCAACGGCTCTCTTACCTTAGAGAAAGTCAACTATGTACCTGAACTTGCATACAATCTGTTGAGCGTCTCTCAGATTTGTGATAAAAGTATTCCAGTCTTATTCAAGTCCAATGAATGTCTCTTTTTGAAATCTAAGATTGATATTCCAGATAATATGGTACTAATGCGGGCTCCAAGAAAACATGATACGTATCTTCTTTATATGAGTTCAAAGGATTCAATATCTACAGTCACCTGTCTTCGGTATAAAGCTTCCACTTCTGAGTCTTTCCTATGGCATTGTAGATTGGGCCACGTAAATTTTAAAAACAAAAACAAATTAGTTAAAAACAAAATCTTGTTAGGGGATTACCTTTAAAAGACTTTTATGTGGTTGAAAAATGCATGGCATGCGGAAAAGGAAAACAACATAAGAAACCACATAAACCTAAAATTGAAAATAGCATATCCAATCCCCTCGAGTTTTTGCATACTGATCTGTTTGGCCCAATCAGTGTTAAATCAATTGCTAAAAAAATCCTTCTCTCTTGTTGTTACAGATGATTTCTCAAGATATTCATGGGTGAGATTTCTTGCTCACAAGGGAGAGGTTGCTGAGGAATTGCAGAAATTAATACTTTCAATCGAGACAATAAGAAAGAGAAAGGTTCTGGCCATGAGAAGTGACAACGGTACTGAATTCAAAAATCAGATTCTTGATTCGTTCAGTGCTCAAAAAGGAATTGTGAGACAATTTAGTGCTGCAAGGACGCCTTGACATAATGGTGTAGCAGAACGAAAGAATCACACGCTTATTGAAGCCGCTCGTACAATGTTGATAGAATCATCGTTACCCATTATCTTTTGGGCTGAAGCGGTAAATTGTGCTTCATATGTTCTAAACCGGGTGTTGATAGTCAAGGACAACATGAAGACTTCTTATGAACTTTTTCATAAACGGAAACCTTTAATTGACTTCTTTCGACCATTTGGTTGTTCATACACTCTTTTGAATACTCAATCCCAAAAGATAAAGTTCGGTGCTGTGTCTGAAGAGTGTTACTTGTGGGTTATTCTTCTTCTCAAAAGGCTTATCGGGTTTATAACAAGAGAACACGTATCGTTCAAGAGTCGTTCTACGTGGATTGGCAAGAGTCTAACTCTTCTGATGTTTGATCTGAACCAGCATGGTTCTTTGACTCAGATACTGTGTTTAATTCTTTTAATCTTCCAGTTTTTGATGATGACATGTCCATCTCAAATGTTCAAACAAATATTATTTCCTCAACCCCATCTCCTGTCCATTCCACCTCTTCAGCAAATGATGCCACATCAGTTAATGTTGGATCATCTTCTCCATTATTTGATTTTTGACCAACACCTGTTTCTACATCTCATCCTTGATCACCAACATCTATCCCACCACTGCCTGTTCCATCTCTCTCACCTTCTTCTACTCATTCATAATCTGTCAGCGAAAAATCTCCAAACATCTTGCCTTTATCCACAGATTTCAAAACTTTAAAAGATCATCCTTATGATAACATTATTGGATTTATCACTGATGGTGTACGGACGCGGAGTCAATCTGGTTTGATTAATATTTGTCTCTTCTGTTGCTTTATCTCTCAATCTGTCCCGAAAAACATGCATGACGCTCTCCAAGATCCTTGCTGGGTGGAATCAATGCAATTGTAGCTTCAACAATTCAGAAAACTCAATGTATAGACTTTTGTTGACTTGCCTCCAAACAAATGCCTTACTGGTACAAAATGGGTTTTTAAGAACAAACCAGACGATCGTGGAGTTGTGGTGCGTAAAAATCGAGATCGGTTGTGCAAGGATTGGCCTAAGAAGAAGGGATTGATTATACTGATGTTTTTGCTCCCGTCACTCATCTTAAAGCAATAAGGATTTTTCTCGCTCATGCTGCTCATAAGCAGTTCAAGGTCTATCAGATGGATGTCAAGTGTGCTTTCCTTTATGGAGACATTGATGAGGAGATATATGTGTGTCAACCACCAGGTTTTGAGGATCCTGATTTTTCTGATAAAGTTTTTAAGCTTGACAAGTCTCTTTATGGTCTTCATCAGGCACCTAGGATCTAGTATGAAACCCTAACACAGTACCTCTTAAGCAATGGCTTCTCTCGTGGCACCATCGATATGACTCTATTCAAGAGAGAAGTGAATGGTGAAATGTTGATTGTCCAAGTCTATGTCGACGATATTATTTTTGGCTCCACTAATTCACAATTATGTCGGAGTTCGAAGAGGTGATGCGTAATAGGTTTGAAATGAGTATGATAGGAGAAATGTGTTTTTTTTCTGGGAGTACAAGTAGAACACAAGCCAGAAGGCATTCTCATTCATCTGGAGAAGTATGTTAAAGAAATTTTGAAGAAATTCAAGATGGATGACGCCTCCTGAAATGACTCCCTTTACTGCTCAAACGTGCCTCACTCCTGATGAGAACGGGAAACCTGTTGATCCTCATCTTTACAGATCTATGATCGATTTCCTTATTAATCTTACAGCAAGTCATCCTGACATCACTTTTGCTGTAGGATGTTGTGCTCATTACCAGTCAGCTCCAAAAGAGTCTAATGAAAAAGTCGTCAAGAGAATTTTTCGTTATCTCAAAGGCTCCTCTCGTTTAGGTCTTTGTTATCCCTATGGTGGGAATTTTGATTTACATGCTTATTCTGACAGTGATTCTAATGGTTGCAGGTTAAACAGGAAATCGGTGACTGGAGGATGTCAATACCTGGGCAATTGTCTGGTTTCATGGCAAAGCGAGAAACAGACCACTGTTTCCCTCTTTACAGGGGAAGAAGAATACATTGCTGCCTCTAGCTGTTGTTCACAAGTTCTTTGGATACAACACCAGATGATTGACTACGGAATCAATTTTCTCCACACACCGTTGTTTTGTGACAACGAAGCCGCCATCAGGATCGCTAAAAATCCTATTCATCATTCTCAAACCAAGCACATCAAAACACGGATTCACGCAATTCATGATTCACAGGAAAGGGTTTTATCGATATTATTCCCATTGATACTAAAAATCAAAAGGCAGATCTTTTCGCAAAAACATTTAACAAACCTTGATTTTATGAATTGATCTCTATGCTAGGACTAATAACCTTTTAAAACCTCTTTTCTTTTCTCTTATCTTTGTAAAAATAAAGGGTCTTTCTAAAGTAAAATTCTGGGGGAGTGTATATAACTTCCACATAAAAAAAAAAAACTAGGAACTTGATTTGAGATGACGAGAAATGATTATATATCTTCTGGATACACTCATTTATGCATGACTAGCATTTAAAATACGAAATGATAGTAACTGATGTTGCTATCTGATTTACATCTTATTTTTAAATTGCAAATAAAAAAAAGAAATTTAAACAGATTCTTTAATCGATATGCTTGGTAGACTCAGCCTGAATAATAAAGTAGACAACGGCAAAATGATTTAAATTAAAATCTATGCTTAAGGATGTCCAGGTTTACGCAATCATTTTAGCCTGCACGAAAACCGAGTCCCGACAAAAATTGGATTGAGAATTGATCTTTCACCCACCATGATACAAATCTTATAAGCCATATCTTTGAATCATGTCTGGTGTATTTATGTGTCTTGTACTTTTGCTTATCTCCTCTGCTGTGTGGTAGTACTGACCTGGAGTGATGATCTGCTCTGCTGTACGGTATTACTGATCCAGAGCTCTCATCGGCACATGATTAAATGGTCATCTCCTTTGTTATACGTGAGTATAGACGTGGAGCTCTCACGATATTGATCTAAGTTGTATCAAAGTATCTAAATGATGAATTCATCACAGAATGCAATATTCTATTGATAATCACTTATATTCTAATGGATAAGCCTTGTTTTATAAAGACCGTATCAAAATTCAAGAAATCCTGAGGTTGGGTGAGGGTTTTGCCAAATGATTGTGGTGTCCTAACATTCTAAAGCATCTAATCGAACCTTAACAAATCATATGCTATTTATTGAAAAAGATAAGGCATGGGTTTAAGTGGACAAACATATCAGCAATCGTTATTGATATGTTTGAGAATTTCAAAATTCCTTCAAAAGATGTGATCAGATTTAGTTACCGGTATGATCTCATTGCTTGTCGATGATTAAAGTCATCTTTGTGCTAATATATATCTTGAGGATGTGATCTCTGATCGATTAAGATCTCTGATTATACTTGTATATTAAATTCAAAAAAGGCAAAACTATACTTTCACTATTTGTTTCACTAGACGAAATTGCAATTTCGCTCAGCATTCTCATCCAGTGCGATGTCATTTTTGATCTGTGTATCGCTTGGCGAAATTGCAGATTTCCTTGGCGAAACTGTAGATTCGTCTGGCGAAACTATAGTTGCCCCACCTACGAAACTTTATGCTATTTAAGTCAATTTGCAAAATTATCTTCTCACTTTCGCACCATCGAACTATTAGGCTCTTTAGGGTTGTTCTGTAACATCCTCTTGCGATTCTGCGATTTTATGATGTTGATATCGATTGTTTGTTGATTCACACTCGCAAGTGAGTTTCGAACTCAGGACCTTCATTTAACCTTGTTTATAATATCACATTGTGAGGTTATTTGATCGAGACTCTTCGGTACCTTTCCCTGTTCTTCAAGTGAAATTAACGATAGTCCAGCGAAACTGAACGCAAGTTCTTGACTCCTCAGCGAAACTGTAAGGTTATGCAGTCCGAGGGAACGTAACAGCTTCGCTGACTATTTTTCAGTTTCGCTATGCCGAAACTATTGTTTCGGCTTGTCGAATCTACCTCATCGTTTGGGCGAAACTGGTGTGATCTTGCTAGCGAAACTATACTTTCGCTTTCCGAAATTAAATCTCATCCTGCGAAACTATAGTTTCGGCTAGTGAATTTAAATTTTCTCTATTTTTTTATTATTTCATTACTATATTTCATTTGTATTACAGGTTTAAATGGCTAATCTAAAATTCGATGAGAGAAACAACATCACCGCCATTCTGGATGATACACATCCGAAAGAAGCAGGGTTTAGAGACTGTATTCGGTGGCTGCAAAGAACCCCTATAGCTTACGCTATCTCTTACTCTACTACCATATATGATCTACACATCAGAGACTTTTGGAGATCTGCTGAGTATGACACGAGAGGGAACACCCAAAGGATCACTGCTAAAGTCTTGGAGAATGCGGTGACTATTACAGTAGAGACAGTTTCAACTATCCAAAGACTAGAAGAGGATTTAGGAGAAGAGGTTACTAGGTCAGATGCTGAGGTGTTCGCAGCATTCAGGAGTATGGGATATGAGGGGCCAGCTTTTGGTTCCTCAAAGGAGATCAAGAAGTCTTTTCTCTCAAAGGAATAGAGATTCATTGCCCATGTCTTTATTATGTGTTTAGATCATCGTAAAGGTGGAGCAGATGGGCTGAACATAGACTGGGCAAAAGCTATGGTGTTATGCTGCAGAGGGGAA
Organism: Flaveria linearis; assembly: GCA_024085815.1. Taxonomy (NCBI): domain Eukaryota; kingdom Viridiplantae; phylum Streptophyta; class Magnoliopsida; order Asterales; family Asteraceae; genus Flaveria; species Flaveria linearis. The sequence goes on from CM044005.1 coordinate 49,111,277, forward strand.
AAGGCAAACATTGTGAGATTGATATTTGCTTGTATGGCAGAGAACGTGATGGCCCTAAAGAAGGATAAGTGGCTCATGTATCCTAGATTTCTTCAAATAATCTTTGATGACCTAATTCCAAATGTTCCAAGACATGGGGAGGTGAAAAGGTCGATGAAGATGAACCCACGTATTTTTGTAGACTGTTGTGCCATCCGACATGATTTTAGCAGGAAGATCACCCATCAGTGAGAAAACATGTACCCACCTAAAAGATAGAACTATATTAAAAGGATGGATGAGTCGGAGAATAAACGAGCTGAAGAAACTAGAGCACAACAGACTGATGCAGCTAAGAAGAGAAAGAGATATGCAAAAGAGAAGGATTATGATTTTCAAGACAAATAAATGAAAGGGCTGAAGAGATAAGGGTTGAAATGGAGAAAAGGTCGAAGAAGAAAGCTGATATAGGAGAATCAGAGAGGAGAACCAAACACAGACATCAAACCTTTATTGTGCCCACACAAACTGAAAAAGAGCAAGTTTAGATAAGGATGTAATCAGGAACCTCAACACCTCTCTCCAATGAATTGAGTATGATTAAGACTAAGCTGATTGATCAGGAGATAAGGGAGAAGCAAAAGGATGAGATGATGGAGGGAATGTCCAAGATGCTGATTGATCAAAACAAACTGATCAAGAGACTGCTGGAGAAGGTTAATGAGCTGAAAGCTACTGCCGGCCTGCCCAATCAACTAACTCAATCTGAGTTAGATGATTTAACTAATACTTCTAAATACCTGTTCTTGAACGTGGGTACTTCCTCTAGGGCAGGAGAGGGTACATCTGGTGCAGCAACTGCTAGTGTAGAAGGATCTGGAATAAGGAATGAAAATGAAGATAGGGAGAATGAAGAGGAGATTCTAGAGGCTGGGTTTGTGAACATGGGATTTGATGTAGAAAAGGATCTGGTAGGAGAAGAGGTTGTGCGGGATGAGTCGGTTGAGAGAGATGCTGAGAAAGGAAAAGGGATAGTTGTTGAAGAAGAGGACGATAAACAACTAGTAGATTATGATTCTTAGCCAGAATTCTATGAAGTTGATGAGAGACCATGATATATGTAGCCAAAAAGGGAGAGCTAGATGAAGATATCTTTGACATGGATAAAGATGATTGGTTCGTTAAAGAGAAGGAGACTGAAGAATTAACTCCCCTTTTCCAATACTTGGAAGGGTTGAGTAAAAAATAGGCTGACAAGAGGATTATTAGCTGGTGTTATAACCCTGACCTTAAGTTGTTCATGATCAAGAGGATAAGGGGGTGGAATTAGCTACATGCATAAAAGGAAGGCATTCAAGACCTTGCCTAAATGGGATCTGAGAAGGTTGGCAACTCTACCATTACTGAATGCAAATCTTAGTGATCAAGCCTCACTTTTGGAGAAAGAGATTAAAAATGGCTTAGATGAAAACTTTGAGTCTTTTGGATACATGAAGGCTGAGAGGAAACGATCAAAGAAGGACAAGGTCTGGGAGACTGGAAAGGGAAAGATTGTACTAAGGGTGAAACCCCCAAAGACTGTGAATAGGGTCAGATTAGCAGATCCCCTCCCCTAACAACTACAGAATTTTGAGAAATTGTTTTATGATAACAATACGGGGGAGGCGGTAATCAGAGTGAAGAATGGTGTTGAATTCAAAGTCTTTGATCCGATGGAGCTTTTTAGCTTTTGTGATGAAGACCTGCTGGTTCTGTGCGAGAAACATATCAAGGCAGGTGCGGGAGATGAGACAAGGAAAGAAGCCAGTCTGTTTATGACTGTGGCAAATAATATTAAAGAAGTGAGAGCAGAAGTAAAAAGGCTTGCAGAGTGAGTAATGGCTCAAGGTGATCTGAACATCGATATACAAGATCTGACAAGACAGTTTGGGCAAGCTAGTGCTCATACCGAAGGGGCTCGTGAAGCAGGAAGAGACCATGGAGAATCATTTGCTGATGCCCCTAAGGAAGTGGTTGCAGGAGGCGTTGAAGTCAAATCAAAGGCAACAGAGGAAACTGGAGCTGAGAAGATTCATCAAGACGAGTTAAAGTGGTGAGTTCCAACCTAGGAGGGTATTGAAGATCATGTATAGGTTGAACTCACCTTATATTAGAATGTTAATTTTTGCTTGTAATAGGTCTTTTGTTAGTTTCCTTTTGTATGTAATAAGCTTTATGTAAATTTGCAGTCCTGCGAAACTGTGAGCGAAACTATAGTTTCGCTCGTAGTGAGCTGATTGGTTTGCTTGGTGAAACTACTGTTTCTATCGGGCGAAACTACAGTTTTGGCAGAACAGTTTCGCTGACAAAGAAACTGTCTGTGAAACTGAGACTGCTATATGTGAAACTGAGACTGCTATATATAGTTTTTGATCTTTATCATTATGGGTAAGCTTGCAAAACCCTAATCGTTGATCCTTGTTGCAAGTTACCTTTTCTAAGCAGTAAATTCACAAAAATATCATTGTGTTTTCATGTTATTGAATGTTATGATCTTTATTGTCTTATATTGAATGAGTTGTTATTGTTTTCAATCTTCATTGTTCATCTTGTTGAGTTTCTGTGTTTTATTGAATGATTCATCATTTCTTTTGCACTGTAACACGATCAATTAGACCAACACTTGGTACTATAGTTCAAAGTTATATCCTCAGTCTTTACCACTTCAAAACCTACAGAGATAAAAACTTGTTTCTGTTAAGAGTTGAAAGTGGCCTTGATCTCCTGAGCTCTCTTTGATATTCTCTTTGCTGCTCAGATCAAGTTCTTCCTCTTAGACTTAGTCATCCTTGACTTCTTCCTCTCATCAGGAGTGTAGTGACCCTTGTCAGGATGATCTTCGTCACTCTTCCCAGATCCATCCTTCACTACCTCCTCGTCATCCTCTTCATCACTGCGATCTATGGATGGCTGCTCATCTTAACTAGTTCTACACCTTAGAGATCTTACAGATAATAGTGTGTGGAGGAGCTATCTTAGTAGATCCTAGTCCCTGTTTGTTCTGATAACACACTTTGGAGTGTAGGGATGAGGATATGATGTCCTTGAAGGTCTCTTCTTCAAGAACATGCTTTTCGACCTTGGCTTTGTTCATCACTAGCTCATCCTGGCACTAAGTTTACTTAGTAATGAGATCTTTGATCTGAGTCCTATAGTTGGTATGCTCATATTTAATAGTTGAAATGGTTTTCTTTAAGTCTTTTATTTTTAACTTATACTCATTTTCAGCTCTTTTGAAATCAGATTTTAATATGTTTAAAGACTCAAGATCAAATCTCATTTCTAAGTTATAGGACCTGTATCTATTAACTTTAGCAGTGCATTTTGGGGTACAAAGATGTTCCGATACTTTGGCTTCATCCAGATCTGCCATTAGTGCTTAGTTTCAAGACACATCTTCTACCTGGAAGCTCCAATCAAAGCCTCCTTCTTCAACAGCAACTGCAGCTTGCTGCTTAGGCTTCTCAGTGTGTGAAGCTCCCGCAGTGTAGTTTGCCTTGGGTTGTGCTTGGCTACCATTTGTCTTGGGTTCCTTCCACTCTCTAGTAAAGTGTCTCATTTGGTTACAGTTGGAACACTTCACTTTGCTTTTATCCAGTCCAAACTTGCCACTAGATACATTGCTTATCCAGTCCAAACTTGCCACTAGATACATTGCTTAGAAACTTTCTCCCTGTCCTCTTGTATAACTTCTTGGCTCTGTGAGTGAGAAGAGCCATTTGTTGAACTATCTCCATGTACTCCAGGTCATCTGGATGGATGCAGTCCAAGTCTTAAAGGGTGAAGAGAAAGTTGAATATGCTTACATCATGTGACACAAAGGCATGTAATGAGCTTGTCACTTAGAATGGGTTCCATGCCCTCCTTTGGTGTCTCAAGGAAGGTAATGAAATGGCCCTTGGGTGGGTTGTCAGGGTAAGAGATGAAATGGTGTTGTGATTCTCTACAATCCCTTTAAACCATATGGAGGGTATAACTCTGCTAATTGTTAAAGTTACCAGATGGATTTTGCATGTTCATCTCCATCTGGTAACCACTGAGTATGCCATACAACTTAGTAAGAGTGAGCGTCTTAAGATTTTCAATCCACTTAGTGACCACACAATAGTATGTCCATTGTCTAGGAAGAGAGGACATGAACTATCTCACGATGTCCCTATTCTCCAGTTTTACTCCAACATCCATCAGAGTATCCAAAATCTTAATATACCTGAGGTGTTGTTGGATCATGGTTTCACCTGCTTTGAAGGTGAAATTCTCAAACTGCTGCTTTAGAAGATCCTTGTTGTATTCTTTTGCATCAGAAGAACCTTCATACATCAGCTTCAGTGCATCCCAGAGCTGCTTGGCAGTCTTTCACTTCTTGAAACCTGTGTAGATGGCATTTGAAAGAATAGTTTGGATGGTAGTCATGGCTTTCTGATATATGTCTATTCTTTTTCTATCCTCTAGAGCAATAGGTCAATATTCAATATGTATAGGCTTAGAACTTTGATCATCTTTTTGTAATAAACTCTTGTATAAATTTATCTTTTTGTGTGCAATATATGTATAGGTTAACAACATTATATGTGTTTATTTATATGTTTGATTGCAGGAATAACATCATACTTGGTCAATTTGTAAAATTGACCAAGTGTAAGAACTATATATGGATGAACAAAATGTTCTTCCGTAGATATTCTGACAAAACCAACAACGAATTACGCATCCGAAGATCTTCTGCGGAAGAACAAATTGTTGCGGATAAAGTCCACTTAACTCCTACGGAAGATTATGGTCCTGCGGAAGACATAAGTCTTGCGGATAACACAAGTCCTATGGAAGAACAAAGTCCTATGAAAGTCTCAATTCCTACGGAAGACCAAAACACTTGATTGTACACCAAGTACATCAAGTCAATATGTCAAACACTAAATTGTTATGGATTGCTACTAATCATAACCTAACAACAAACCCTAGTAACTGCAGGACCTATTAAGGGATGGTTAATAAAGTCAGTCTCAGAATGAGGAGAGAGTTAGAAAACTTACGGATCAAATAGGGAACCAGGGATTTGAGAGTTAGGATGCAAAGAACACAAGTAAGTAAAGAGACAGAACTTAAGACAATATATATAAGGTTTTCAAGGATGAATGCAAAGTGAAGTGTTACAACTATAACCAAATGGGATGCTTTGCTAGGGAATGCAAGGCACCCAGGACAAATAGTGGCCAAGCACAACCCAAGCCAAACTACACTGAGGGAGTGCCACACACTGAGAAGCCCAAGCAGGCAGCTACAGTTGATGTTGAAGAAGGTGGCTTTTATTAGAGTTTATAAGATGTGTCTCCAAACCAAGAACTAATGGCAGATCTAGGTGAAGTCAAGGTATTAGAACATCTTTGTACCTAAGAATGCATTGCTAAAGTAAATAGATACAGGTCCTATCACTCAGAGAGGAGATCTAATCTTGAGTCTTTGAATATATTAAAATCTAATTTCAAAAGAGCTTAAAATGAGTATAAGTTAAAAATAGAATAGTTAAAGAAAACCATTTCAACTCTTTAACATAAGCATACCAACTACAGGACTCAAATCAAAGATCTCATCAGTAAGTTAACTGAGTGCCAGGCTGAGCTAGTGATCAGCAAAGTCAAAGCAGATAAGCATGTTCTTGAACAAGAGACATTCAAGAACATCATATCCTCATTCCTACATTCCAAAGTGTGTTATAAGAACAAATAGATACTGGGATCTAATATGATAGCTCCTCCACACACTCTACGGTCTGTAAGACCTCCAAGGTGTGGAACTAGTCAAGATAAGCTACCATCCATAGATCCTAGTGATGAAGAGGATGAAGAGGAGGTAGTGAAGGATGGATATGGGAAGAGTGAAGAAGATCATCCTAACAGGGGTCACTATACTCCTAAGGAGAGGAAGAAGTTAGGGATGACTAAGTCAAAGAGGAAGAACTTGATCTGAGCAGCAAAAAGGAGATCAAAGAGATCTCAGGAGATCAAGGCCACCTTCAACACCAAGCAAAATCAAGTGTTTATCTCTGCAGGTTTTGAAGTGATAAAGACTGTGGACATAATACCAAGAGTTCAAGTACATGTTCAACTCATCCCTATGAAGGAATGAAGGCAGATCAGTTGTGTAACACTGCTACATAACATGAACCATCCACCTCTAAAGGCAAGATTCACCTTAGGAGGCCTGCCATAACATTTGCAAAGATAGGTGTCACACCCCAACCTTAAAGGCAGAAACATCGAGATGTGAGTGTTAAGATTGTTCATGCCACATAATGCTAATTCAAAGTGTCAATATTATTAACTTCCAAGGTTCATGACATACATTAAGGAAATAACATAAGTTTTAAACAAATAAAATACAAAAGTTCAAATATCATCATGTGACAAATAAGCCATTTTATTATTCTCTAGGTCCATTCCTAGATGTGATCAAGTCTTCAAGAGCAATATAAGCGGTATCAATTCCTGAAACATGTTAAAAATAAAGTCAACATAATGTTGGTGAGTTTCCATAGATTCAACATACATAGATACAAATCAAAAGATGCAATTCATGTCATAGGTTATATAATAAAGTCAATATAGATGGATGGACAAATGTAAAATCAAACCTTGAAAAATATGGTCATTACAAGATTATATGTAAGGTCCCGTTCTCGGGCACCTCACAGTTGGTCATTCATAGCACTAAACATACATATTATTATACATTTCATAAAATATCACAGCGGAAGTCATTAACAAAAACCATTCATTTTATTAATAATTATTGTTGTTATGCAATACAACATTGTTCAACTACAAAAGGATCTTTCACTGATTGCATTACAAAACAAAAATAATAACATGCGTGAATGGTTGCCAGTCTTGTCCTGTCAAGTAGCCTCCCTACGTGCCATCCTCAGCAACTTTTAACTGCCAACTACAAATGCATAAAAGTCAGCGTTGCTGAGTGAGTTCTAGTTTTATAAGTATTAAAATACTTTATACGTTTCATACGTAAAGATACTCTTTTCCATAAAACACTTTCTTTACTATTACATATGTTCATTTGTTATCGTACTTTATCTCGTTATTACTCGTTTCGTACTTTACCCTTATCTTTCGTTAACGTTCGTTTTGTACTTTATCACTATCTTTCGTTAACGTTCGTTTCATACTTCATCACTTCGTTCATTTCATACTTTATCATCTCGCTCATTTCGTAGTTATTCTAGATCCTGTCAGGCTTTTCCCCTATCGCGGTCTGAAACCGCCATTTCGAGCACAAAGCTCCTTTACTAATTGGCATGAAGCCCATGGCCCGAAGCCACCATTCTAGGTGCAAAGCCCCGTTACTATCTGGCACGAAGAAGTATCACATATTGGCACAACGCCCGGTGTCGAATGACAAGGATCCCGTTTCGTACTATGGGTTCAGTCACCTACACTGATCCCCCTGTGTGTGAGCCCTCATGGGTTAAAATCGCACGTTATAAGACACAGTTGAGCTACCAACTCACAAAGAGTTGTAATTCTTCTTTCTTTCTACTTGCAAGCCTTTTTCTTTCTTTCGTTACGTTTCACTTTTCATCTCTGTTATCTTTCTTTCATTATGTTATACTTTACATTCATTCACTCATTCATCATACTACATAAAGTAATAATGTAATACTTCACATATATTATATTACAATATAAATACGTTTTGAAAACTAATAAAAGATAACAACTTATACACATATGCATATCATACATTCATCATCACATCTTGCATATACTATTCATAAACTTTCACTTATTCATGCCTAAAATAGTCCAAAACAGTCCACAAGTCAAGCTAGGGTCAAACCCTAAATTCTGCTTTTCCTTAAAATTGTAGAAAAATTTTCTAAGTGTTGGCTGCATGGGAACTATTTGGGCGCATCAGCCCGGTTTGGGCGTTTCTCAACTATATAGGCACACCAGCCTACACTTAGCCACTTTAACACTTAGGCGCATTAGCCTTTTAGACGCATAGGCACTATTTGGGCTCTTCACCCTACACTTAGCCATTTCAGCCAAAAGCTCAGGCACATAGAATACTGTTCAGGTGCATGAACTTACACTTACAAATTCTAAGGTAAATCTAGGCGCATAAGCTACTATTTAGGCACATTACCTTGCTTAAAACTTTTCTAAGGCAAATACTAGGCGCATGGACTACTGTTTGGGCGCATCATCTCATTCTTAGTCTTTTAGACCTATTATTCAGGCGCATGGGCCCTGTTTAGGTGCATGAACATCCTTTTCATATGTTTCTAACATATTTTCAGTCCTAAACAAATTCTTAACATGTTCTAAGCCTTTCACTACCATTCTAAGCCTTAACTTAACATCTACAACCACAAACTATCAACATACAGACATATACTCATACGGTCATACATATAACTTTTATAAAAATCATTTAGATGCATTTTTAGCCCCAATGAAGTTTAAAAACATGTAAAAACCGAGGTCTAGAATCTCACCTTAGCTGTTTCCCAGCTTAAACTTTTCCACTCAAACTTTGTAAACGTTTCTAGCACCTAAATGCTTCCAAAAACACAATCCGAACACATGCACACACATAGAAACATGTAGAAATCAGTCTTACCATTGAAAAACCCATAAAATCAAACCAAAAACTTGAAAAACACTTACCAATTTGTGAATTCAGCTTCTTTCTCTCTCTAGAACCGAGGCTTTGCTGCTTTCTCTCTCTAAAGCATCGAGCAGTGGAGTGTAGCAAGTGGTGTGGGTGGCCATACCACCTTTTAAATAAAATAATAATAAGATTTTGTCCTTTTACACTTTGCATCCCTCCACTTTGGCCTTATTTTCTTTCTTACCAAATATGTTTCTTTTTATTTCTCATTTCTTTTCTTTCATTATTTTGACATGATTTTCCAAGTGTTATATTATACGATTAGCTAAGTGTACTTGGTTCCTATAGTGCTCAAGAATACAACACTTGGAGCCGGCAATAACCTTGGCTTTAGCACCAAATAGGCTTGTCAGGCCCATAGATCTATGACGTCGCTAGACTAGCAATAGCTAATTATTGTATTTACAAGACTCATCACAAAATAATTACAAGATTTCAAATAACCATGACAAATAAGATGAATTGCACAAGGATTACAAGATTAAAAACGTGTTTGAAAGTGTGTTTATAGTAAGGTTAATATATTTCACCCCAAAAGTGTGAAATAATATAAAATGGGGAATGAAAACTCACTTGGATAATAATGATGAGCAAATAAGAAAGTCTTGTATGAAATGTCTTGGATTCGATAAAGTTTAATCTAAATGAACAACATGTTAAGTTAATCATGATGATTTTACTGGTAACAATATACGAGAATTCACGGTTTAAGTTTGTGATTTTGGATAACAATTGTAATGATATAATTTATAAACCATTAACCCATGATTTTTAAATAGATATAATTTATTATTATTTTGATATTTAAATGATTAAATAAGAACTCTAGTTGTTAACACTATTAATAAAAGTTAAACTTTTATTATCATATGGTGATTATTTACTATTTAACAAAATAGTAATTTTGTAGATTTCAATTATTAAAAATAATTCTATTAACTACAATGAGTGTAGATTTTAAATATGTACATATGTATTTATTGTCTTAAAATATATATAAATGAATTTGTAACTATATTTTATAACAATAAAGAATTTATTAAATTGAATTTAAAATTAAATGGGACTCATTATAATTTAAGATTAATAATAAACGGTATTTTGTAGCAGTTTTTATAATTATTAAAATAAAAGAAATAAGAATTCTTAATTGAATTTCTAAGAAAATTAAAAAGAAAACAATTCTAATTAGTTTATGATTAATGATTTTTACATGATTAATAATAATATTTAAATATTTTCTAAAATTTAAATATTACTAAAAAACCTTTAAAAAAATAAAGGCAGGGTCTCGGGTTCGAACCCGGGTCCCTTGCCACACCAACCAACACTCAGACCACCGGACCAAGGCCCTGTTTGGTGTCAAAGAACAGAAATGAAACTTTAAAACATAAACCCAAAATCCCCAAATTTTCACATAAACCCTAGATTCATAATCGGCCAAATTGAAGCTCGAATCGATCATCATAACCAAATTAATCATAGGGCTTTGATTCCCTATGATTAATCGAGTTTATAACAACGTTTAATTACCTTAATTTGGTGGTAATTCGATAGAACAGAAAGTGGCACAAGTCAATTGTTCTTGATTGGTGAATTCGATATGGGTGTGTGTTTTGTATCAAATTGAGACTTCAGATTGTTTAAAGGAAGTGTTTTGGGCATTAGCCCTCTATTTTATAGTTCCAATTCGTGCGATTTGGTGCCCAATGGCACCATGGTTAATGTCAAGCTTTACGAATCGATTTAAGTGTGAAATTTACCGTTTCAGGTGGAATTTATCACACCATTAGTTTCTAAATGATTAAATGAACGTGTATACCCGTTTAATTGCGTTATCATTAAGATTTAAGTGTTGAAACGGATTTGATTTTAAGGAGGTTTAGTTTCGTTTTTAAGCTCATTATACCCACATTTAAAGTCAAATTAACACCCACCTTCGTGTTGGAAACTAGTTCACGAAAGTTTTGAAGTGATTTGGGGTTAGAATGGTCGTTGTTTGTGTGGGTTCTGGGGTCGCCGAAGCCACGCCGGCTTCGCCGGCCAGCGGCAGGAATTGCGGGGAGAGAGAAAGAGGAAAAAGGTGGGTGGGGTATTTTTTGCAGAATTTACAGTTTTAATCCCTGGGTTTTAAGTTTATTATTTCATGGAAAAGTTAATAAATTACAAGTTCTTCTAAAATTCTTTTTAAAAATACTTAGACTTATATAATTTTTATTTGTTTCCTAGATTATCACCAATTAAGTTTAATACTATTATTAACATTATTATTGTTATTATTTGCATTATTAGTATTAGCATTACTATTATTATTACTATTACTATACTTATTATCATTAATATTGTTATTAACTTAACATATTAAAAGAAATTAAATACAAAATAAAATCAAGATAAAAGGAATTACAAATGAGCCCTCGTATTATTGTTAATGGCAAAACATACTTACAAGAGATAACGAAGTTTAACAAAGGTGTGGTTGTTGTTCGGGTCATCTTCAGTGTTTGATCAATTATCTCGACTAGTTTCTCAATGAAATGCAACGACTCTTCAATTTGGATTTCTTGCAAAGGAACATGCAAATTTTTATTGGCCAGACATTTCCTAAAGTTTGAGACATGGAAGACAGGATGAACTCCTGCTAAGTTTGGAAGGTAGTTTTAGTTTGTAGGCCACTTTCCCAACTCTTTTCAGAATCTTGAAAGGTGCTACAAAACGTGGGGCTAACTTGCCCTTCTTCCCAAAGCGAACAACACCCTTCCATGGAAAGACCATAAGAAGGACCATGTCGTTGACTTGAAACTCTAATGGTTTGCATCTTTTATCTGCGTAACTCTTTTGACGACTTCTAGCCACCTCGAGGTTATTATGGATTTTGGAGACTTGGTCGGTTGTTTCTTGAATGAGTTCTAGACCATTAATGAAATTCTCACCAATGTCAGTCCAACAGATCGGAGAACGACATTTATAACCATATAAAGCCTCGAATGGTTCCATCTTGATACTCGAGTGATAGTTGTTAAACGAGAATTCCGCTAACGATAGATGCGTATCCCAGTCACCGCCAAAGTCAAGGACATAAAGGCGTAGCAAGTCCTCAAGAGTTTGAATTGTTCACCCGGGTTGACCGTCCGTTTGAGGATGGTAAGCCGTGCTTAAATCCACTTGGGTACCCAAAAGTTCTTGCATAGAAGACAAGAAGTGTGAAGTGAAATGAGCATCACGATCAGAAATAATATGCAACGGCACCCCATGACGACTCACAATTTCATCGATATAGATACGAGCAAACCTTGAAACCTTGTAACTGTCTCGTATGGGTATGAAATGTGCCGTTTTAGTCAAACAGTCAACAATCACCCATATTCTATCATGGCCATACGGAGTACGTGGTAACTTGGTTACGAAATCCATGGATATATGTTCCCATTTCCACATAGGGATTTCGGGTTGTTCAAGTAAACACTTGGCTGTTGATGTTCAGCTTTGACCCTTGCACACGTGAGACATTTGGAAACATAATATTGGCCACGCAGGTCCATATACATCTTATCGGACCCATGGTGAATAGAATAGCATCTTTGATGAGCTTCGTTCATGATGAAATGATGGAGATTACCCCGATTTGGAATCTAAGGCTGGTTTAAGAACTACCACATGTCATTAAGTTTTGTTCCCAATTGTAACCGAACGTTAAACGCTGGTTCTTCATCCTTCCCTTCCTCGGTTAATGCCGCTTGTTGGGCCTCTCAGATGCAAAACTCGAGATCACTATCAATCCTTATATTTTGAAGCATGATAGTAGGCTCATTGACATCCACATGAATCTCAGTATCAAATTCTCCCAGTGTGTCAAACCATTGTCTTCGATCTTGAATTTCTTGGAGTGAGACAGTCTTATTGTGGATCTTGCGACTTAGCGCGTCGGCTACAACATTCACCTTTCCAGGATGATAATGAATGTCAGAGTTGTTATCGCTAATCAACTCAACCCAACGTCACTGTCTCATGTTGAAATCATTTTAATTGAACACATGTTGAAGGCTCTTTTGAATGGTGTAGCCTATGCATTGCATCCCATAAAGATAGTGTCACCAAATCTTTAAGGGAAAAACCACAGCACCAAGTTCAAGATTGTGCGTTGTGTAGTTCACTACATGAACTTTAAATTTTCTTGACGTGTATGCTATGACTTTTCCACGTTGCATGAGAACATAACCAAGACCCTGACTAGACGCATCACAGTACACGCTAAAATCATTGCTTCCATCGGGGAGAGTTAGAATAGGAGTGTTACACAACTTGCATTTCAATGTCTTGAAAGCCTCTTCTTGTTCGGGTCCCTACTCAAAAAGTCTATTCTTTTGAGTTAGCATCGTAAGTGGTTTAGCAATCTTCAAGAAGTTTGCAATGAAGCTACTATAATAACCTGCTAAACCCAGAAAAGAACGAACTTCGGTTGGGGTCGTGGGAACACACCAGTTTTTCACAGCTTCTATTTTAGCAGGGCCGACGTGAATTCCTTGACTATTCACCACATGACCAAGGAAATGAACTTCTTCAACCTAGAATTCGCACTTAGAGAACTTGGCGTACAGTTGTTCCTTCTTCAAAAGTTCGATTGTTGCAAATGCAACTCGTGATCGGTTTTTGTATTGGAATAGATGAGAATATCATCGATGAACATGATCACGAATTTGTCCAGGTATGATTTACATACTCGATTCATGAGATCCATGAAGACAACAGGTGCATTAGTCAAGCCAAAAGGCATAACCATGAACTCATAGTGTCCATATCAAGTACGGAAAGCAGTTTTTGGAATATCATTGTTGTGAACTCATAATTTATGATATCCAAAACGTAGATCGATCTTGGAGAATTGCGTAGCTCCTTGGAGTTGATCGAAGAGGTCATCGATTCGAGGAAGAGGGTATCAGTTTTTTATGGTAATTTTGTTGAGTTCTCGATAGTCGATGCACATTCGATTTTCTTCTTCACTAATATCACAGGTGCACCCCACGGTGAACAGCTAGGACTAATGAAGCCCTTATCGATCAATCCTAGCATTTGACTGCTTAGTTCTTGCATTTCTGAAGGTGCAAGATGGTAAGGTGACTTAGCCATGGGGTTTGCACCAGGAATCAAGTCAATCTTGAACTCAACTTCCCGAACGGGAGGTAACCCACTAAGATCCACGGGAAACACCTCGGGAAAATCTTGTAGCACAGGAATATCCTTAAATTCCTTCCCCTTGGCTTTCGTGTTAACTATATAAGCCATGAAGGCTACGTATCTCTCACTCAAGCACTTTCGGGCCTTGATACGTGACATGAGTTTGAGTCTTTGGGATGATCGCTCCTCGAAGACTTTTAGAGTATCTCCCGATGGTAGAGGAATTCGGATGCACTTCTCGAAGTATATGATTTCCGCCTACTATTTGGCTACCAATCTATGCCAATAATGATGTCGAAGCTCCCCAATGGCATAGGAATAAGATCGATAGGAAATTCATGTTCGTTAAGACCCAGGATGCAATCAAGTATTATGACATCAACTATAATCGATTTTCCATCGGCGACTTCGACCATAAAGGATCTTTCTAAATTAGAACACGGATTAGCAAGAAAAGTCTCAAATTATAGGGATACAAAACTCTTATCTACACCCGGGTCAAAAATTAATGATGCATAACATTTATTTACAAGGTACATACCAGCTCAGATATAAACTATCATTGGTATACAGACGAATGGTAGGAATTTTACAAAATAACAGAACGATTAATGGAAATAATGATGTACCATTCACCACGTCATTGTTGGCTTGCGCTCGATTTGCGTTGATGTTGAAAGCCCTTCCTCGAGCCGGTGGAACATTTCCCGCAAGATGAGGACATTGAGGACGGAAATGCCATGTTTTGCCACAATTGTAACAGGCTCGGTTGGCAATCATAGCAGCATTGTTTGGGGCACGATGATAAATAGCCACCAAATGCCCATACTTCCCGTATAGAGAACAAATTCGACAAGGAGTATTTCCCGTATGATGATACTGGCAGGTGTTGCACAACGGGTATGGTCCAGTATAAGCGCTTGCCACGGGTGCTTGGTTCACAACAATAACTTTCCTTTGAGGGGCGTTAGGTGCTGTCACAACATATTGCGGACTGGTGTAAACTTGTGCTTTTTACCCGTTAGGTATCGTCCTTCACCTCCTTCGTCGTCTCGGGTGTCACCTTTACTGCTAGTTTTGTACCCTTCACCGTTAATGTACCAGCCTTAATATGGTTCTTGGTGAGCTGGGTGGTGATGTTGATTGCTTCTCCAGAGTTGTGGGTCTACTTCCCACCACAACATCTTGAATTTGAGGTGGTTCCCCTATGATAAACTTCTCGATGTTGCGGGGTATGGTATCCACCATATATGGTAGAAGCATGCTCAGTTCATGATATCGGGTGGAGTACGCCAAATGGTTACCACCATCCTGCTTAAGATTCTAAAACTCCTCCTCCAGTTTTTGTAATTCACTTCTCACAGAATTTTCGGATCATGATATCCTTAAACTCCTCCCAAGGTAATCCCAAAGCAACTTCCGCACCCCGGTTTCTCTTCTCGCTATTCTACCAAGTAAGAGCCCGTTGTTGAAGGACAATTGCAACATAATGGACCTTGACCTCTTCGGGACACTCACTATTGATCAAAGTGTTCTGCATGCTTTCGTACTAGTCGAGAAGTCCAGTGGCTCCCCCTTCCCACTAAAACTAGTGGGTTTAGAAGAGTTAAAGTGCTTGAAAGTACAGGTACGGTGATTCCCTCCTTGGTTATTGTTGTATTCACCGTGAGCATTATTATCACCGCCACCATTGTTCCCATTCACGTTGTTATTATTTTAGCCAGCAAGGTGGTACTTAGTTTGGCAACCATGGTTAAGAGTACAACAGCCATTTGCCGGGCAATCATTGAAGCGAGCTTTTGGTCAGAGCTAGCACGTTTTCCTTGATGACGAGTGTTGGACCAAAAGAACCAAGAGCCAGATCAGAAAAACCTCTAAGTCCCACAAGACATCACAACAACTGCTAAAAGCATCATCAGCTGTTTGACAAAGTCTGAAGACCTCAACAGCTGAAGATCAAAATACTGAAGAACATCAGCTGAAGACACAAGTACTGAAGACTCAAGTACTGAGGCTCAAGTACTAAAGACTCAAGTACTAAAGACTCAAGTATTAAAGACTCAAGTACTGAAGACTCAAGTGCTGAAGACTCAAGTACTGAAGACTATCAGCTGAAGATCAAAGTACTGAAGATCAACATCGGAAGTACAAAGACTGAAGACAAAGACTGAAGACATCAGCAAATGACAACTACTAAAGTCATCAGCTGATGAAACATCTGAAGTTAAAGTCTGAAGACAAGTGCTGAAGCTTCAGAGTTTGTCACAACAACTGAAGAAGAATTCTTCAGTTGTTGTGATGGTTTACCTTTCAGCTTTTTCTTATCAGTGGTTGTATTTTCTAGTTCAGTAGTTTGTAAAACGACTGAAGAGTATGCTCTTCAGTCGTTATAGTTTTCAGTAGTTTCTTTTCAGCTGTTGTAATAAGTTTAACACTTAGCATTTTGTAAGGAGATGTCAGCTGTTTGACATCTTCAGTAGTTAAAGTAGTTTCAGTAGTTTGTTAAAATAACGGTTTGATGTCACTATCAAGTGACATCAGCTGACGTCATTCTTCCTATAAAAGGAAGATGACCTAATTGTAATCCTTACCGAAGCGTGTGATCTAATAGAAAACACCTTTTTGCAGAATTCCTCTCTTTCTTTATAACCTACTGTTACATTGATATATCTCTTGTGTTCTTAGTATAATTTGCTTAATTCTTGTGCTAAATCCACTGTGAATACAACCTAATTGATCAAACTAGAGGCTGTGATCCTCTCAAATGGTATCAGAGTTGTTAATCATTGATAGATTTAACAATTGATCATTAAAACTGCTCTTTTGCTATCTACGTTTGATCGAATTAGCAAATTTGCAAGAATCGGTTATAGAGATTGAGTTTCTACTGCTTCTGGCCATTAAACTTGAGGTTCTCGTGGTTTGACCTAGATTTGTTTTGTTTACCTTGAATTTGCTTGAAGTCTGAGATGGCGACGCCAACTAATGATCCTTACAATACTGGCTCCTCAACAAAGCCTCCGATGCTTGTGAAGAGTGAGTATAACATATGGCAACGTCGTATGCTCCATCACTTGTCTATCAACAGTGCTGGTTGTTGGAAGTCAGTGGTACATGGACCATACAAGCCTATGGTGAGCGTTCCTGAATCAAATGAGAGGGTTCCGAAGAAACCTGATCAATATTCGGACGAAGATCTTAAGCTGTTCGAGATTGATGCTAAAGCCTATGGAATTCTGGCCAGGCACTACCTAATGAAATCTATTCAGGGGTGATGCATCATGAAACTGCTCATGATCTCTGGGTTTCTCTGAAGGAACAATTCAGAGGAACTGATGAGGTCTTAGCAAACACTAGGGAAATCCTCGCCCAACAATACGAGACATTCTCTCATAGGAAGGGTGAGACTCTGACTCAACAGTTTGAGCGATTCTCTTGTTTGATTTCTGAACTGAAAATGGTTAAACAAGAGTATTCAAACAGCCAGATAAACAACCGATTTCTCAGATCACTACCTGAGAGATAGGACACATACACTATTGTCCTATGCTCTACTACAAATCTGAGCACTCTATCTCTCACCCAACTTCATGGGAAACTGCTTACATTTGAAAGAGCGATAGAACAGAAAAGGAAGTTGTCCACCTCTGGTAAGCTCAATGATGACTTTGTATCAGGCAATGCTACACTAATAGGTTAAGAGTCAGAATATGCTGCATCAGAGAGTGCCTATGATGAGCATATTGATTTTTCTACTAATTCTGAACATGCTTTTGTTGGTGTTGATGGTAGTTCAGGTGGTAGCAGTGATAACCTGTGCTTTCTGATGGAGGACTTAAAGGGCATTCCAGATGATGATCTGGAAGTGATGGATATTTTGAGTCAAATGGCAATGATAAATATCAGACCTTAAAAGTTCTACAAGAGAACTGGCAGGAAATTTCCTGGTCTCTCTGGCAAAACCAAAGTTGGTTTTGACAAGAGCAAGTTGAGGTGTCACAAGTGCCATAGGCTTGGACACTTTGCTAGAGAGTGTAGATCATCTGGATCTAACTCCTCTGCACCCTTTGTGACTTTTCCAAGCAATAGCTCACAGCACAAAGGGCAACATACCACCAGTTCTGGTCATCCATCACCAGCTCAGGCATCACCTTTTGTGCCTCAGGGTCATGTGCCATACCCATACCCCTGCTACTACATGCCTCAGTCAAGTCAAGTTCAAGCACCCATTGCTCAGGAACCATATGCTCTCCTTGAGCCTCAACCTTCTCAATCTCATCATCAAACCCAACCTCAACAACCCAACTTCTTCACCCCTGGTGTTGTTGACTGGAGCAATTTACCAGATGATTTATCTGGTCATGAACAACTGTTTCCTGGTGCTGGTCAACATGGTGGTAATCATCCTTTTGGGAACCTTGCTCTCATGGCCCTGGAGTCTGCTGATGGGTCATCCTCCAATGCTTCATCACAGGTATCTTCTGAGGCCAAAGCCAAGCTATGTTCTGAATCTTGCATAGCTGCATTTGCATCTATTAGAGAAGCAAATGTAGCTTTAATTGATAAAAATCTGAACTTGAGTCTGTGCTTAATGATAAAAATGATGAGATTTATAAACTTAAATGCCAAATCAAAGATGATAAGGCTAGGGAAGAGGTCCTTCTAGAGAAGTACAGAGACCTCAAGGAAACACTTGCAGCTACCCAGGTAGAGTGTGATCGCTGGGTGCAATCCTGCAAGGGTTTTGAAATGCTTCTGAGTAAGCAATCAGCTTCCAATGTAATGTTTGGCATTGGTTATAATCACACTGCTCCTCCAACAGATTTTACTTCCAGAGCAGAAGTAGAATCTGATAGAGAACGCAATAACCACTCCTTCTCATCATGTGACCTACTATCTGATACAGCACCATCAGAGGTTGAAGTCAACATTAATTCCTCATAAAAGCAATCAGCTGATGCTACAACAGCTGATGGTTCAAATGCTGACTATCACATGATCAAAAAGTTGATCAACTCAGGTGTTGTCTCTAAAAGTACTGAAAGTACTGGAGAGCAAGTGATAACACCTGAAGTTCAAACCCCAACTACTGCCAGTACTGAAGGGAAGAAAACTGCAAGTAGAAAGGGTTTGAAAACTACTGAAGAAGATATCAGGAAAGCAAGTACTGCAAGGAAGAAAACTGCAAGTACTGATAGCAAATTACTGAAGAAGAAGTCTTCAGTAGTTTCATCTTCTTCAGTAGATGATCAACTAAAGATGAAGAAGAAGCCATGAGAAATATGTGGCTTGTTCAATCATCTTACTGATGATTGCTGGTACAAAAAGGGCTCCAAACTCAAACAAAAGGAGAAAACTAAAGAGAAAATGAATGTAATGAAAACTGAGTTTGAGACCAAGTTTGTACCAGCAACATCAAAACCTGAAACCCCTAAGTCCAAGAAGAAATCCAAAAAAAAGGATGGGGTTAATCAGGCAACAGCTGAGGTTGCTCAAAAGAAGATGGTGCAACACAGGAATCCATCACAAGCAAGCACGAATGTGTCTAATGAGCTAAAGGCTTTATCACAAAATCAGACATAGCTTGTTGTGATGGTTCAACATCTAATGGGAAGAGTCAACCAATTAGATGCTCCTGTGCTGAAACCACAGGAAAGGAAATCCAAGCCAAAGGATTCCTCTTCTACACCATCTCCTTCACCTCAGGCTGTCACACATAACAAACCAGTTAGTGTCACATCTATTGATGAGAATAGACCCAAAACCAAAAAGGTTTGGGTCTCAAAAACTAACTAACTTGTTGTGATGAATGCAGGGTTCTTCAACATGCCAAAGAAGCATCTGATATGTAGACAGTGGAGGATCCATGCATATGACAGGAAGCGGCTCACTTCTTAAGGACTACTCTCAAGGAAAGAAGGGGTTTGTTTCCTTTGGCAATGATGCAAAAGGTTACATCATCGGCAAAGGCTTTGTTTCTAATGGGGAAATAAGGTTTGATGATGTTAACCATGTGGAGAATCTCAAGTACAATCTCTTGAGTGTCAGTCAAATGTGTGATAAAGGCCATGTTGCCCTTTTCACCAGCCAGAACTGTCGGATTCTGTCATCCAATGTTCTGAGTTTGATTGACAAGGTGTTGGATGCATATACTCTCCTAAAGGCTAACAGGACAGGAAGAGTATATGCCTTAGATCTTTCAAAGAAAATTGATCTAAAAGGCCATCCTTGCATAGAAGGCTGGGTCATGTGAATCTCAAAAACATGAATCAGCTGATACACCATGGTTTAGTAAGAGGGTTGCCTTTGAAGGAGTTCAAATATGAAGACAACTGCACTGCTTTTTTCAAGGGAAAACAACACAAAGTCTCATCCCCTCCAATAGAAGAACCAAAGTCCAATACCTGCTTGCAACTTTTGCACATGGATCTTTTTGGTCCTGTCAGAGTGATGAGTATGGCATAGAAGAAATACAGTCTGGTAATTATGGATGATTACTCCAGATTTGTATGGACTTTCTTCTTGCACTCCAAAGATGAAGCTGCAAAAGCTATAATGAACTTTGTGTTATATGTGGAGAAGCAGTATTCCCTTCCAGTCAAGTGTGTGAGGAGTGACAATGGCACAGAGTTTAGAAATCACACACTTGATGACTTCTATCTGTCAAAGGGAATCAAAAGGTAGTTCAGCATTCCAAGAACTCCTGAACAAAATGGAGTTGTGGAGAGAAAGAACAGGACCCTCATTGAAGCTGCAAGGTCAATGCTGGCTGACTAGGGATTGCCACTGACCTTTTGGCTGAAGCTGTCAACACAGCTTGCTATGTACAGAATAGAGTATAAGTGAATCAGAGGTTGATAAAGACTCCTTATGAAGTACTTCATCATTTAGCCCCTTTGATTTCCTTCTTTAGAGCCTTTGGGTGTCCTTGTTTCATTCTCAACACAAGCAATCCACTCAAGAAGTTTGCATCAAAGGTGGATGCATGGTATTTTGTTGGTTATTCATCAACTTGCAAGGCATACAGAGTTTTCAACTACAGAACAAAGATGGTTGAAGAGACTTTGCATGTGAAGTTTAATGAATCTCCAAAGGACAAGATTCCACAAAACCCTATGGAGTTATTTGATCTGGACATACTGCAATATGTTCCTTATCAACCTCCAGCTGTTGTTCCTGTCAACAGTTCTCCACCTGGTGGTACTGATGATGATGTAGCCAGTACTCACCTTTTAAGGTTTAGTGACCACCTGCCTGAGTCAACTAAACCTGATACTCCTGTAGCTTAAGCAGCTCCATCCACAACAAATGCTGATAAGATTTCTGAATCCTCTACTTCATTTGAGTTACCATCTCCTACTTGGTTTCAAGAATCTACATCACCATCTGTTGCTGCTGAAGGTCCTACAAACACTTGAACTGATCTTATTGTCTATCAAGAGCTGAAGAATCACCCAATGTCTCAAATCATTGGTGATATCAATGCTGGAGTTTCAACCAGGAGTCAATTGTCCAATTTCTGCTTCTATGCTCTCTTCATCAGTCAGCAAGAGCCAAAGAATTATCATGTTGCACTAAGAGACAATGGATGGGTTGAAGCAATGCAGCTTGAGCTTCTTCAGTTCAAAAAATAGCAAGTGTGGGAGCTTGTTCCTTTACCCCAAGGTAAGTGTGCAATAGGCACAAAATGGGTGTTTAGGAATAAAACTGATGAAAAGGGCCAAATTGTCAAGAACAAGGCCAGGCTAGTTGTACAGGGGTTTGCACAAGAGGAAGGCATCGATTATGATGAAACCTTTGCCCCTGTAGCCAGATTGGAGGCAATTAGATTGTTCTTAGCTTATGCTGTCTTTCACAATCTTAAAGTTTTTCAAATGGATGTCAAAAGTGCCTTTTTATATGGTAAAATAAAAGAAGAAGTTTATGTGTGTCAACCACCAGGCTTTGAGGATAATAAACATCCTGATTGGGTGTATAAGCTTGATAAGGCTCTTTATGGGTTGAAATAAGCTCCTAGAGCCTGGTATGAGACATTATCTAATTTTCTTCTATAGAATAATTTCGCTAGAGGCTCCATTAATAAAACTTTATTCATTAAGAATGTGGGACAACATAAGCTACTTGTTCAAATTTATGTTGATGATATAATTTTTGCATCCACTAATCCATAGTTGTGTGATGAATTCACTAAGCTAATGAAGCAAAAGTTTGAAATGAGTGCTATGGGAGAATTACAGTTCTTTCTAGGGTTGCAAATCAAACAAAGGGCTGATGGAACCTTCATTCATCAGTCCAAATATATAAAAAAGTTGTTAAATAAGTTTGATTTACAAAACTGTAAGCCCTGTTCTACTCCCATGAGCAGCACCACACAACTAGATGTTGATCAGAAAGGTAAAGCGGTTGTTGAAACCCTTTACAGATGTATGATTGGGTCCTTGATGTACCTTACAGCTTCTAGACCAGACATTATGTTTGCAACATGTGCCTGTGCTAGATTTCAGGCTGCACCTAAAGAATCCCATTTGATTGCAGTCAAAAGGATCTTTAGATATTTGCAAGGTACCCAATCTCTAGGTCTTTGGTATTCTACTGGGCATTCTTGCAAATTAGTTGCTTTCTCTGATAGTGACTATGCAGGATGCAAAGTCACCAGAAAATCCACTTCTAGTGGTTGCCAATTCCTAGGCAATTATTTAGTTTCTTGGCAGAGTAAGAAACAAACATCAATTGCTACATCCACTGCTGAAGCTGAGAACATTGTTGCTGCAAGTTGTACATCTCAGGTACTCTGGCTTCAGAATCAACTCTTGGATTATGGCATTATAGAGACTAAGACTCCATTATTAATGGATAGTGCTTCAGCTCTTTGTATTGTTAAAAATCTAGTCCAGCACTCTAGGACCAAACATATTGAGATCAGACATCATTTTATTAGGGATTGCTATGAAAAAGGTCTGATTGATCCAAAGTTTGTGCCTAGTGCTGATGAGCTTGCAGACATATTTACTAAGCCTTTAGATAGTGCCACATTTCAAAATCTGGTACTAAGGCTTGGTATGCTGCAGCTAGAATAATTTGACTAATAATGATGCTCTCAGCACATAAGTACTGATGAGCATTAGTATGCAAAAGTCAAACATAAGTACTGATGAGTAATTTAGTCTCCAGCATTTTTTTAACTACTGAAGACTAAAATGCTTCACAGTACTGAAGTACATTATTTGTTGAAAACAACTGATGTGGTTACAACTACTGATGTGGTTATACCTACTGATGTATAGTTTTCAAACAAATAAGTACTGAAGAACAAATTGTGTTCACAAGTACTAATGTGTAATCTTACACATAAGTACTGAAGACAAAATTTGTTCACAAGCTCTGAAGAATAATTTATTTCATTAGGTCTTATAACATTTGTTCACAAGAGCTGAGGAATAAATATTCACAAGAGCTGAAGGCCAATGAAACATCTGAAAGTCAGCCAAAGAGCTGATGGGTAAATGTTGAGGTCAGCATGAAACAACTGTATTGACGACAACAGCTGATGAGTAATTTTACTCTTCAGCTGATTTCTTTTGCTATTTCATACCAAACAACTGAAGGACAAAACCATGTCTTCAGTAGTTTTCCAACTACTGATGACTAACACCAAGTCCTCAGTTGTTTACAACAACTGAAGCCAAAACCATGTCTTCAGTAGTTTACAACTACTGATGTCAGTAGTTTACAACTACTGATGACTAATGCCCAGTCTTCAGTTGTTTACAACGTCTGAAGATGAAAAACATGTCTTCAGTAGTTTATAACTACTGATGACTAACAACAAGTCTTCAGTCGGTTGCAACATCTGAAGGACAAAACCATGGTCTTAGTAGTTTCAACTACTGATGACTAACACCAAGTCCTCAGATGTTTATAACTACTGAAGGTTAAAACCATGTCACCAGTCGTTTCAAGAACTGATGCCTAACACCAAAACCTTCAGTCGTTTTCTTTCAGCCGTTTCAATCCGTACCCTATAAATACCCAACCCTACCTTCAGAGTTTTTCATTCCCTCATAACCTAATATTTCAAAAACTCTGAAATCTCATACCATTAATGGCAACCATGCAGCTCAAGCCAAGACACAACTGTGTCGCCTACCTTACCAAATCCCCATTCTGGACCAAGTTTCATAACGCCATAGATCTCATGGTCGATTCTCCTTACCAAACGGCCTTCCTCCTCAATCCCACAATATATGCCAATTCCTTACACAGTTCTGGACGAACGTCACCCTTACTGGAGAGAATGACGCCAAGGTCTCTCTCCAGTTGTTCGTCAACAACCAGAAGGTGGTTATTAATCCGGCAATCAACCGCTAAACCCTAAAATTGGATGATGCCATCTTCCCAATCGAATATCCAAAAGGCACCACTGATCTTTCATTTGCACACCATGACTATCAGGGTGACCTTCATGCCTCTACCCTGCTCAAGAAACATTTCCATGATGCCGAACGCCTTATATTCCACATGGTAAATGTTTGCTTAGCCCCAAAGACCTCCTCATCGGATCAAATATCATCAAGGTGGTAGCAGGTATTATTCTCTATCCTTGAAAAACAAAACTTAATTTTTCTGAAATAATTTTTTGGAACTTAAGGATATGGCCACAAAACCTTTTGCTAACCGTTGGATACTATATCCACGGTTCATAATGGCCAAATAAGAACCAGCTATATGCTGAGGGACTTGTTAGCCTTGGAGTCCCTGCCATGGCTATATTGCCTGAGGTATACTCCAGGCACAACACTGACCAAACGTTGAAAAAGGCTGCCAAGCTGCCAAAACCCATGCAGCTGGAACCCACAGCCTCCACCTCCAAATCCAAAGTCCCCACCAAACCCAAACAAAAGTAACCCAAAAAGGCTACTCAGGGAGATGAATTCCCTGAGGATGCCCCTGCACAACGAAGGCAGGAAGTAATTGCTGGCACGATTCTCCCAGCAATTACCATGACTCCACCAACCACAACCGCATAGGCATCCTCTCTACAGGAGCCTTATGCAACCATTTCCGGGGCTGCCACACATCTGGAACCTTTCTCACTTGAGGAGGTTGCCATTGAAAAGCACACATCTCCCCATGTGCATACTGCTTCTACCCCATCTCCCACTGCAACCGCCCCTCAAAGCCCTACATTCATAATTGCAGAAGTGTTAACTCATCTTAACACTCCACCCTCTCCCCAGGAACCAATCACAACTAGGAAAACTCCAACCACAGAGAGGGTGGATACAAGTGTTGCTGGGAGCCCACAATATAGGGAATCAAATGTCTTATCTCTAAGTGTGGCAAAGGAGATAGGACAATCTGGTGAGGCTGCCACTTCCCCTGTATCAGCACATGAACAGGAAGAAGTTGGTACCATCTCTAAGTCCTCACCAGAGGCAACTGCCGATGATGGATCCAATCCGGAGGCAGGAAGTCCCCGTACCAAGAACAAGGGGCACATGTGATCACTGAGCCATACTCAGCACATGTACATCCTGACTAAATCAAGAGGTCAGGTGATTCAGTTACAACTGATGATGACCTGAGCTTTTTCTACGATGTAGTAGCTCAAAACACTATTCATGAGGATGAGGTGAGTAGACTTAAAGAGCTACTCGCCAAAATGACTCAAGACCAAAGTCCATCTTCCACCATACACCCATAGATGGCACATTCACCTGAAGGTCTCACAAACACTTAGCCACTCCCACAAACTCAACCACCTACCGTTGCTTCTGGCACTAGTTCTCATGGACAGAACCCCCTGAACAATTAGCTGCTATCTTTCAAAATTCCTTGCCTCTCATCACACCCATTATCACAGATATTGTGATCAAAACTCTTGATGAGAGGCTTCCCTCTACTATACAGCCCTTGTTGGAAGCTGTTGTGATGAAGAAGCTTTCTGACAGTCAACCCCTTGCAACCAATGCAACCAAAAAGGGGAGACTTCAGTGAAAGCTAACAGAAAGAGAGTGGGGGAGGAAGTGAAAGAGAAAGAAGCTGAGGATGAGATAGTATATGAGAGGGAGTTGGTGGTGGAGACTGAGAGGGAGAAGGAGAAGGAGAGTGCTGAATTGGAAAAAGTGACTGAAAGTCAAAAAGACTTTCATGTCACATACAAAGAAGAAGGGAGAGAAGGGAAAGATAAGGGAGAGAAGGAGAAAGATCTAGTTGTCCTTATCAAGGAGGCTGATGCTGAACATAATAGGTCAATGGATAACATCATTGATCAGCTGCTTCGGCAAGGCTTTGACAGAGACAATGCTGAGCTAGATCAAGAGATAAGGAAGTTGGAGGTGAAAGAGATAGAATACCGATGGTCTTGTTATAGCCAAGAGGAAAAAGAGAGACTTGAGGCTATGACAAGATTCATTTCGAAGTATCTCGGGAGATCAGTCCTAGAGATCAGATCATGGCCCAGGGACAGCATCTTGGCAATAGCTACCAAGATCTGTTCGTTTGAGGTATTCACTAAGGGACTGATCATAGAAGCCCTTAGTGAAGCCAGTGCTGGGAACATGACTGAGTTAGCCAAACAAACCAAATCCTCTCTCGCATCTAAATTGCTAGCTCAGCCTGCCCAATTTCCCACACCAAAAACCAAACCACCACCCACAAAACTAACCCCTTCACTATCAAAACCCATAGCCGATGATGCACCCTTGAAGAGGAAGAGAAGGGTGCTGAGGCTAGAAGAAGAAGAAGACGATGATGAGGAAGAAGATAGGCTGCCTCTCTCTGCAGTTCTATCTTTGCCTAAAGCCAAACCTTTACCCATCACTCCTGCCTTATAGATGGAAGTTGTGAAGGTTAAAATTGTAGAAGAACAGTAGCATACGCTACATGATGATGAGCTGTTGAAAAGAGTAGATAAAGCTTATGTTGCTTCCTCATCAATCATTAATATGAGGAAACAAGCTCTGAGATTATTCACTTTAAGGCATACATATCATTATCAAAAGGATAAAGTGAGTATTTGGCCTGATCCCAGGGTGTCTCACAGGATTATTAAGAAAGACATTCCACTGAGATACAATGGCCAAGTAAAAAAGATTGTAGATGAAGTGATGTCTTTGGCCATTGTAGTATCACCCTGGAGATCATTGAAGATTTCAAGAAGACCTATCAGGCTAACCTGCCACCACAAAAGTTGTTGGAGAATAGGGTGGTTTAAAAGGGGTTAGTCTACAAGAGACTTGAGAATCTTAGGAAAACTGGGCTCTAGTTATCTTAGAGGGTAATCACCCTGATGAGTTCACCTATAGGGCTATAACAACTGTGGAGCTCAAAAATGGTAAACAGACCAAATTCATCTCAGAGCTCTATGGGCCTGAAGGATTATTTGAGGGTGAGGCAGAGGATCTTACCATGGAGGAACAAGTAATGTGTTTAGAAGCCTACACCAGAGAATCCTACAGCTTATAGTTGGGAAGTAGGTCTCATGGATGGGACAATAACTCTGTGTCCAGTTCCCCAAAATAGAGTTCCTATCCATACTATGCCAATCAGATCCTTGAGACCTCTTCCAAGGCCAGTGCTTATATGGGTCAACTTCTGAGCTGATCCAGAAGGAAATAGACCAATCATTCTGCCACAATAAGTGGGACCAACAACAAGCTTAGAGGTTTTGACTGCATTGGTTCAGGGGGAGTTTGTTGGACCAAAAGAACCAATGAGCCAGATCAGAAAAACCTCTATGTCCTACAAGACATCATAACAACTGCTGAAAGCATCATCAGCTGTTTGACAAAGTCTGAAGACCTCAACAGCTAAAGATCAAAGTACTGAAGAACATCAGCTGAAGACAAAAGTACTGAAGACTCAAGTACTAAAGACTCAAGTACTGAAGACCCAAGTACTGAAGACTCATGTACTGAAGACTCAAGTACTGAAGACTCAAGTACTGAAGACTCAAGTGCTGAAGACTCAAGTACTGAAGACTATCAGCTGAAGATCAAAGTACTGAAGATCAACAGCTGAAGTACAAAGACTGAAGACAAGGACTGAAGACATCAGCTGATGACAACTACTGAACTCATCAGCTGATGAAACATCTGAAGTTAAAGTCTGAAGACAAGTGCTGAAGCTTCAGAGTTTGTCACAACAGCTGAAGAAGTATTCTTCAGTTGTTGTGATGGTTTACCTTTCAGCTTTTTCTTATCAGTAGTTGTATTTTCTATTTCAGTAGTTTGTATAATGACTGAAGAGTATGCTCTTCAATCGTTGTAGTTTTCAGTAGTTTCTTTTCAGCTGTTGTAATAAGTTTAACACTTAGCATTTTGTAAGTAGATGTCAGCTGTTTGACATCTTCAGTAGTTAAGGTAGTTTCAGTTGTTTGTTAAAATAATGGTTTGATGTCACTATCAAGTGACATTAGCTGACGTCATTCTTCCTATAAAAGGAAGATGACCTAATTGTAATCCTTGCCGAAGCGTGTGATCTAATAGAAAACACCTTTTTGCAGAATTCCTCTCTTTCTCTATAACCGACTGTTACATTGATATATCTCTTGTGTTCTTAGTATAATTTGCTTAATTCTTGTGCTAAATCCAATGCGAATACAACCTAATTGATCAAACTAGAGGCTGAGATCCTTTCAACGAGACATTCTATAAGATAGAAATAAAGAAGGTATTAGAGTTCTGTAACAAACCAGTTTAGGAAATCATAAATTTTTTATATTTACAATATAAACAGGATGATTCCACTTGGTACCACACAACCAATAGGAATATGGACACGTCGAGGTGACTTAATCCAAACTACCTTGGGAAAATGTGTATGTTGATCATAATTTAGCACTCATCCTAGAAATCCCAGGTAAGCATAACAGGTCCTGCAATGGGATTTATACGAAATGCTTGCCTTAGCCCGAGGGCCTTTTGCTAGGAAATCCAAAATACAGGTGTTTATGTGTCATACACTTCCCTATAGGCTATTATAATTAAAACATTGATGGGATTTTCAAGATTTAGACATAACACCTAAGAAATATTACCCACTCGGTAAGATGCGTAGAATTCCACACGTAGTCGAGAATTAGTTTTAAAAGACATTAGACGCAGTAAGACTTAAAGGCATAAGAAGAGGATTACGGAGTCGGGGTATACAAGGTTCAAGTCATACTCCTAAGGCACCATTTTCTAAATATAATCAAGTAGCACATATGGGATTTATCATGCAACATGTAACATCATGTTATAGGTATATAAACAAACATACAAGATCATAACGATTCTTTATGAAAAGGGTCCCTAGGTTAACCATAGTTTAGGCCACCATTTCTAATAACCTAAATTCCTATAGTTATGGGTTCTGATACTAATCTGTCACATCCCAACCTTAACGGCAAAAACATCAAGATGTGAGAGTTAAGATTATTCATGCCACATAATGCTAATTCAAAGTGTTAATATTATTAATTTCCAAGGTTCATGACATACAATAAGGAAAACATAAGTTTCAAACAAATAAAATACAAAAGTTCAAATAGCATCATGTGACAAATAAGTCATTTTATTATTCTCTAGCTCCATTCCTAGATGTGATCAAGTCTTCAAGATCAACTTAAGCGGTATCAATTCTTGAAACATGTTAAAAATAAAGTCAACATAATGTTGGTGAGTTTTCATAGATTCAACAAACATAGATACATATCGAAAGATGCAATTCACGTCATAGGTTATAGAATAATGTTAATATAGATGGATGGACAAATGTCACAATCCAACCTTGACAAATATGGTCATTACAAGATTATACGATTAGCTAAGTGTACTTGTTTCCCATAGTATTCAAGAATATGGCACTAGGAGCCGGCAATAACCTCGACTTTAGCACCAAATAGGCTTGTCAGACCCATAGATCTACAATGTTGCCAGGCTAGCAATAGTTAATGATTGTATTTTTCAAGAGTCATCACATGATAATTACAAGAGTTCAAATAACCATGACAAATAAGATGAATTACACAATTGTTAAAGAGTAAAAACGTGTTTACAAGTGTGTTTATCGTAAGGTTAACATGTTTCACCACAAAAGTATGAAATAATATAAACTGGGGTATGAAAACTCACCTGGATAATAATGATAAGCAATAAGAAAGTCTTGTAAGAAATTATGAGGTTTCGATAAAGGTCAACCTAAATGATGTTGGAGCATATATAGTCATATATAGTGTGTCCGTCGCTTGACGAATAGTCTATGCTTAATGTTATACACCTTGTAAACACATGAAACTGGGTCATTCGCAGGAGCATATGCGAATGAGACTCAGTCGTACGACTGAGCCATGCTAATGGACCAGTCGTGTGACTGAGAGATGCGATTGGGACATTCGTAAAACTGAACCATAAGAATGATCCAGTCGTACGATTGAACCATACGCATGGTCCAATCGCACGAATGGGCCCAGTCACATCTAATATGGGCCGAAGCCTATATATACCAGTTTCATTGTGTAGAAACCTAAGGGTTTTGATAGTGTGCCCGGCGCCCAGGCGCTGCCGGATGAGAGGGAGATCATGCTCGATCTCCCCTTGCCAAAAGTTGTAATTCTTAAGTTCTAACGAGCTTAAAATCGTTATGTTTTCAATGAAATCATTCGATTATTGTTCGTGTTATTGATTATCTTTTGGTTTATCACCTTCCGTCGAGAACGTGCTCGGATGTTCATCGATCCGGCGACTTCACAAATGAACAACGTGTTAAGTTAATCATGATGATTTCAGTGTTAACAGTATACGAGAATTCATGGTTTAAGTTTATGATTTTGGATAATAATTGTAATGATATTATTATAAACCATTAACCCATGATTTTTAAATAGATATATTTGTTATTATTTTGATATTTAAATGATTAGTTAAGAACTTATTGATTAACACTATTAGTAAAAGTTAAACTTTTATTATCATATGGTTATTATTTACTATTTAACAAAATAGTAATTTTGTAGATTTCAATGATTAAAAATAATTCTATTAATTACAATGAGTGTACATTTTAAATATGTACATATGTATTTATTGTCTTAAAATATATAAATGAATTTGTAACTATATTTTATAACAATAAAGAATTTATTAATGAATTTAAAAATTAAATGGGACTCATTACAATTTAAGATTAATAATAAATGGAATTTGTAGCAATAAGAAAATTAGAAAGAAAATAATTCTACGTAATATCTGATTAAAAAAGATTTTTACATGATTACTAATAACATTTAAATATTTTCTGAAATTTAAATATTACTAAAAAGACCTTTAAAAAAATAAAAGCAGGGACTCGAGTTCGAAGCAGGGTCCTTTACCATACCACCAGCACTCAAACCACCGGACCAAGGCCTTGTTTGGTGTCAAAAGAACATAAATGAAACTTTAAAACATAAACCCAGAAAATCCCCAAATTTTCACATAAACCTAGATTCATAATCGGCCAAATTAAAGCTCGAATCGATCATGATAACCAAATTAACCATAGGGCTTTGATTCCCT
Organism: Flaveria linearis; assembly: GCA_024085815.1. NCBI lineage: Eukaryota > Viridiplantae > Streptophyta > Magnoliopsida > Asterales > Asteraceae > Flaveria > Flaveria linearis. The sequence goes on from CM044005.1 coordinate 49,142,698, forward strand.
ATAATTAATCGAGTGTATAACAGCCTTTAACTACCTAAATTCGGTGGTAATTTGATAGTTTAGAATGTGGCCCGACTATTCTTGATTGGTGAATTCGATATGTGCGTGTGTTTTGTATCAAAATGAGAGTTCAGAGAGTTTAAAGGAAGTGTTTGGGCATTAGCCCTCTATTTTATTGTTCCAATTCGTGCGATTTGGTGCCCAACAGCACCAAGGTTAATGTCGTGCGTTACGAATCGATTTAAGTGCGAAATTTACCGTCTCATGTGGAATTTATCATACTATTAGTTTCTAAATGATTAAATGAACGTATATACCCATTTAATTGCGTTATCATTAAGATTTAAGTGTTGAAACGGATTGCTTTTGAGGAGGTTCGGTCTCGTGTAAAAGCTCATCATTCCCGCTTTAAAGTTAAATAAACACCCACCTTCGTGTTGGAAACGAGTTCCCGAAAGTTTTGAAGTGATTTGGGGTTAGAATGGTCGCGGTTTGTGTGGGTTTTGGGGTCGCTGGACCCGCACCGGCTTCTCCGGACGGCGAGGGGAAGGGCTGTACACTGAACACTAACCCAATCCCGGAATTGCGGGTAGAGAGAAAGATGAAAAGGGTTGGGGTATTTTTTTGGAAAATTTACAGTTTTAGTCCCTGTGTTTTAAGTTTATTATTTCATGGCAAAGTTAATAAATTACAAGTTATTCTAAATATTTTTTTCAGAATACTTGGACTTTATTATTTTTTATTTTTTTCCTAGATTATCACCAATTAAGATTATTAATATTATTAACATTATTATTGTTACTATTTGCATTATGTAACACCCAGAAGTCTGACGTTTCGGTGGGCTATGCGACTGAGCCTCAGTCGCCTGTGAATTGTGCGACTGGAGGTCAACCGCATGGCTATTCGGCCGATTGAAGCTCAACCGCACGATTGGAGTTCAACCGCCCGAATGGAGTATGAGCCGCATGGAACATGTGCGATTGGGGTCCAATCGCATAGTGTTTATGCGACTGAAGGTCCAGTCGCCCCTGGACCAGATGCGACTGAGAAGTGGGTATAAAAGGGGAACAGCTCCACTCTCCTCCCATTTTCAGTCGGGGAGAGAGAGAGAGCAGAGGGCGACAGAGAGCAGAAAGAGACCGAGAAGAGAAGAAAGAGGGGAAGGTGCTGCCCGATTGTCGAGAAGCAAGCTAATTCGAAGCTCATCAACTTCTACCTGACAATGTGAGTTCTAGGACCCCTCATTTACATGTTTTCTAACGATTTTGGGGCTGGAAACACATTAAAACCCTAGTTTTGGAAATAGTGAAAGTTTGACCCATTTGGGTAAATCTTGACTAATGTGTTTATGGTATGAATTAGGACTAGTATATGCTTGTATGAGGTCCTAGTAGGAATCCCTAAGGCTTGGGAGGGTTGAATTGGGCTGAAATGGGTGTATGGTGACTGTGGGGACGGGTGTTTCGCGACTGCTGTTCATGAAGAACTCCAGTCGCTGCCCAGTTAGGGTTATGCGACTGAAGGGCCATTCGGCCGAATGAGTGAAAGTTGATGTCCAATCGCCCGACTGAGGTTCAGACGCCCGACTGAGCCTCAATCGCACTATAGTTGATGCGACTGAGAGTTTCGGTCGCATGAGTTCAATCGCAGAGTAGTTGAGTCGTACGGTTAAGAGTTAGTCGCATATAGCCCAGTCGCATAGTGTCTAGTCGTACGGAAGGAAGTTCAATCGCACGTATGAGTACCCATTCGCATGAGTAGCCCAATCGCATGACCCAGTCGCATGGAGGACATGCGACTGGTGGTAGTTCAGTCGCCCGGACAGGGCTGATGTGAGTGAATGTAGAAGTGTATGTATGATGTATGTATGCTAGTATGATGTATGTATGTTAGTATGATGTTGCCATGATAAATGGTGAGTACTGATGATATGTAAGTATGTATGTTCCTTATATATGTGTTTTATCTTTAATAACTTTACGTGAATGAATGAACGAAAGAAAAGAATGTATTAAGAACGTAAAGTGAAAGATAATGAAAGAAGGAACATGATGAATGAATGCATGCATTAATGAAAGAAAGTAAGAAAGGCTTGCAAGCAAATGAAGGAGGTGCACCCCCTGGCAGGTGTTAGCTCAACGGTGTACGGGTTAGCTACCCCGAAGGATGTACATCGGGTCAATCATTGAGATTGACAATGAGGTGAGCAACTTCGTGTTGCAAGAGACTCGGTTAGCAGGCATCATAAGATTGTCATTGAGGTGAGCAGTCGCGCACTGCAAGAGACGGCTAACGTATGTTAGTAGTGAAGTGAAAGTTAAGTGGTGCATGTACTTACCCCAGGTGACTGGATCAGCTTTGTGCACACGTTCGTGGCTAACCACCACAGGTCCAGCACCAGTAGTATGTATGATGAAAGTGGGGTATTGTACATGTCACCGGATGTAATGAACGTTCGAACGAAAGTAATGAAAGTATAATGAATGTAATGAATGTTCGAACGTAAGTAATGATGTATGAATGAAAGTAAAGTAGTACGAAAGTACGTGAAGTATGTATGTATGAAAGTAAATGAGAAGATGAAGAGTATATGAATGAAAGTAAAGTACGTACGAAAGTATGTAAAGTATGTATGTATGAAAGTAAACGAGAATGATGAAGTGTACACGAATGAAAGTATGTAATGAATGATGAGATAATAATAATATTATCTACGTGTACGTATGATGTGTGAACACATGTATGAAAGAGCAGTTAAAGAGAATGAAAGTATGTTTTATTATAAAACTAGAACTCACTCAGCAACGCTGACTTTTATGTGTTTTCCAGTTCGCAGGTAGTGTTGCTGAGGATGGCACGGCGACACTCAGCTCTTTTGGGATGGCATCCACTTTTTGATTATGCTGCACATCTGTGTTGTGGGCCCGAATGCGCGCAACACATCCTGTTGCATGCAAGTGCAAGATTTCTTGATAATCATGATAAACATGATTATTTAAGAAATCTTGTTTATGAAAGGAAATATATTCTTGAATTTAATATCTTCTTTACGAAAGAAGATATATTTTCCTTTATTATTTTATTTCAGTAGAGGTCGCTGTATGACCCTATGATTGCTGTGGAATGCATCAGCAGCAATCATAGTACAGTTAAACAATGTAAAGAAAAGCTTGTATTTTGTAATCAAGACAATGACGTAAAATTTTTATTATGCTGCCACAATGCCCGTAATGCGCGCAACACATCATGTTGCATGCAAGTGCAAGATTTCTTGATTATCATGATAAACATGATTATTTAAGAAATCTTGTTTTATGAACTTGAATTTAATATCTTCTTTTACGAAGAAGAATATATTTTCTTTCGTAGAGGTCGCTGTATGACCCTATGATTGCTGTGGAATATCAGCAGCAATCATAGTGTAATGTAAAGAAAAGCTTGTATTTTGTAATCAAGACAATGACGTAAAAGCTTTTATGATGAAATGAGAATGCATGTTTTGTAATTCCGCTGCGTATTTATGTATAATATGTAAGTTATTGTGCGATGAAGAACCAACCGTAAGGTGCCCGGTGAGCGGGGCCTTACAAGTTGGTATCAGAGCAAAAGTTAAGTAAAATGGGTAAATTTTTATAATAAACCTAAACTTAAACTGAGAATGGGACAGGGAGAATGAGAATGCCATCTGAGTAGTCGCGTGCCATCAGGTATTTTTCTTAAAAGATTAACTGGTATTATGTGCGCTTGTTATGTGAATGATGTGTACTGTTAGACTGAGATGCTAATGTAGTCAGGACAGGTGATGCTCGGGGTGTGAAGAGTAGAGTAAGTGGCTAATCACAACTGGCCACTGTAATTAGGGACTTACTGTACTTAACATAAACTGAGCTATTTCCTTGAATGACCGTATTGGTGTTTTAATCTTTCAGTGTGATAGAAGATGGTCGGTGATAGATCATCTGATGCTTCCCGTGATGGTGAACGTGGTGATGAGCGCGTATCACGCGAGGAAGATCTAGGAAAGAGAAAGTAGTTCGTGAGGAGAACGAGATTCCTCACCAGGAAGAGACGGACGAAGCGCCAAGTTGAGAGCCTCGGTAAAAGAGGCAGTGATTGAGGAAGTACACCAGGTGATGCAGACGATATTACCGACTGTAATGACCGAAGCGATAAAGGCAGTACGAGAGGAGGATAGACGAGGGAGGAGACGGTCTTCCAGTAGACAGCAACAGACAGAGGCAGAAACAGTATTGTCTGATGACGAAGAGGAAGAGGAGGAAGAACAGGTTAGGAGGACAGCCCGGGGTTGTGATTACGGGAAATTTATGAGATGCAAGCCTCCGACTTTCGATGGTTCGGGTACGGCTGCTGATGCTCACCAATGGGTGAGGGAGATGGAGGCGGTCCTCGATATCAGTGACTGCGAGGAGGATAAGAAGGTAAAGTTTGCTACCCACTCGTTTACGGGGACGGCATTGTGCTGGTGGGACAATATTGTCCAGGCCGAGGGTAGCAGGGCCATGGGAAATTGAAGTGGTCTGAGTTGAAGAGAATGGTGATCGAGGAGTTTAGTCCTCGTCGAGATATGGACAGAGTTGAGAGAGAGTTCCTGCAGTTGGAGGCAGGAACGATGACCCACCAACAATACACGACCAAGTTCAACGACATGGCACGGTTGGTGCCAGAGCAAGTGACGCCGGTGTCTCGCAAGATTAACCGGTATATTCAGGGGTTGCCAGCCGAAATTCGTTGGCATTTGATTTCCGCCCGACCCAGTACTTTCAGGTCGGCGGTGGATTTAGCTGGAGGTTGTACGATGAACGGGCTGCGATGGTGAAATCTGAGGGCAGTAAGAAGGGAAGTGATGAGAGGAAGTGGCAGGGAAAGAGGTTTGGTCGGGGTGATACTTCGACAAGTAGTAAGAAGGCACGGGTTGATGAACGCCGTGTGGTCGTGACAAGTGCAGGATCGAGAAAGTGTGGGAAGTGTGGGCGAGAGCACGGTGGTGAGTGCAGATGGGGCTGAATGTATGTTTCAAGTGTGGAAAGTCCGGACATATGGCCAAGGAGTGTAAAGCGATGAGGTGCTATAACTGTGGGGAAAGTGGTCATATGAATAAAGACTGCAAGAAGCCGAGATCTGAGGGTTCCGGCGTGAAGAAGACAGGGGGTGAAGGGTCGAAAGCGAGCGCCAGAGCATTCACGATGACGCAGGAAGAGGCGAGGACGGACCCTGATGTAGTGTCCGGTACGTTTCTGGTGAACCAAACCTTAGCCTCTGTATTATTTGATTCGGGTGCCAGTAGGAGTTTTATTTCTGCTGCTTTTTGTGCCAAATTGCCCGTTAGTAGTAGGCGTGTGGATGTGCCGTTTGATGTAGAGACTGCGATAGGTAAAACCACCAGGATTTCAGAGGTAATTGAGGGTTGCGATGTAGAACTGGAGGGTCACAAATTCCCAGTTAAACCCTTTGTGATGACGTTAGGTGGTTTCGATTTGGTGCTTGGGATGGATTGGTTGGCAGATTTCGAGGCGAACATTGTGTGTCGCAAGAAGATGATCAGTTTGACAGCGCCTGACGGTAGTCCAGTGACAGTTTATGGGGATCGGGTTACTACGATTCCGAAAGTGATCTCAATGGCAGTGGCGGGGAAATGTATGAGGCGTGGATGTAACGCCTATTTATGTTATGTGAAAGATGTAGAGAAGCCAGCACCACAACTGTCTGATGTTCCGGTGGTGTGTGAGTTCCCAGACGTGTTCCCGGAAGACTTATCGGGATTGCCACCTGACAGAGAGATCGAGTTCCAGATTGATTTAGTACCAGGCGCCCAACCTGTTGCCAAAGCACCATACCGATTGGCCCCGACAGAGATGAAAGAGTTGATGGAGCAGTTACAAGAGCTGTTAGATAAGGGGTTTATTCGACCGAGTATCTCACCTTGGGGTGCTCCGGTCCTGTTCGTAAAGAAGAAGGACGGTAGTATGAGGATGTGCATCGACTACCGCGAGCTGAATAAGCTGACAGTAAAGAACAGATACCCCTTGCCGAGGATCGACGACTTGTTTGATCAACTTCAGGGTGCTAGTTGGTTTTCACGTATAGATCTTCGATCAGGCTACCATCAACTGAAGGTGAAGGAGCAGGATATCCCTAAAACAGCTTTTCGTACGCGCTACGGTCATTATGAGTTCCTCGTTATGTCATTTGGTCTGACCAACGCGCCAGCTGCTTTTATGGACCTGATGAATAGGGTGTGCCGGCCGATGTTGGATAAATCAGTGATTGTATTCATTGATGACATCTTGATTTATTCAAAGAGTGAGACTGAGCATGCCGGTCACATTCGCGATGTTCTGGAGACGTTGAGAAGGGAGAAGTTGTATGCTAAATTCTCCAAGTGCGCATTCTGGTTGCGTGAAGTTCAATTCTTGGGTCATGTAGTAAATCCGGACGGGATTATGGTCGATCCGGCGAAAGTGGAAGCAGTTATGCAATGGAAATCTCCGAAGACGCCGACCGAGATCCGTAGTTTCTTGGGTTTGGCAGGTTACTACCGAAGGTTTATCCAAGACTTTTCCAAAATTGCTTCTCCACTGACAAAGTTGACCCGGAAGGATGTGAAATTTGTATGGGGTCAAGCTCAAGAGAAGGCGTTTGAAGAACTGAAGACGAGATTGACTCAAGCTCCAGTATTGGCGTTACCCGAGGGGAGTGAAGATTTGGTGGTTTATTCTGATGCCTCCTACTCGGGGTTGGGGTGTGTATTAATGCAGAGAGGAAAGGTGATAGCTTATGCATCCCGACAGCTGAAAGTTCATGAGGTTAACTACCCTACTCATGACTTGGAGCTAGCAGCTGTGGTTTTCGCGTTGAAGATTTGGCGGCACTATTTGTACGGGACGAAGTGCACCATCTTTACGGACCACAAAAGCTTGAAGTACTTCTTCGAGCAAAGAGATCTGAATATGAGGCAACGGCGATGGTTGGAGCTTATAAAAGACTATGATTGTGAGATCCATTACCATCCGGGCAAAGCCAATGTGGTGGCGGATGCCCTTAGCCGAAAGGAGAGGCCCGAGCCAATTCGAGTGAAGGCGTACCAGCTAATCATGACCTCCGACGTGATGAAACAGGTCAAAGAGTTCCAAGATGAGGCTTTGAAAGACGAACATCTTAACTCTGAACGAATGAGAGGTCTGGTCGCGGAGTTGGGTGAGAACCCAACGGGTGTTAGAACTCGGTTTGGGCGTATGTGGATTCCTCGTCTTGGGGATCTAAGAATGAAGATTTTGGATGAAGCTCATAAGTCTCGATACTCCATTCATCCCGGCGCCACCAAGATGTACCAAGATATGAAGAAAGATTATTGGTGGCCGGGTATGAAACGCGATGTGGTGGAGTATGTGAGTAAATGCCTCACGTGTTTGCAAGTGAAGGCGGAGCACCAGAAGCCGTATGGAAAGATCCAACCGTTGGCATACCGGAATGGAAGTGGGAACACATCACCATGGATTTTATCACAAAGCTGCCACGTACCCCGAAAGGGTATGATACGATCTGGGTGATTGTGGATCGATTGACGAAGAGTGCTCACTTCTTACCGATGCGGGAGACATATTCGTCCGAGAAGTTGGCTGATCTTTTTCATCAAAGAAATTGTGACTCGTCACGGTGTACCGGTGTCGATTGTGTCTGATCGCGACACCCGGTTTACATCTAAATTTTGGAAGAAATTCCACGATGCTATGGGGACGAGATTGCATATTAGCACGGCTTATCATCCTCAAACTGATGGTCAGTCTGAAAGGACCATTCAGACCTTGGAGGACATGCTCCGAGCATGTGTTATTGACTTCGGGGGAAGTTGGGATGACCATCTACCGTTAGCTGAGTTCTCATACAACAACAGTTATCATGCCAGTATCGGCATGCCACCCTATGAGATGCTATACGGTAGGAGATGCAGGACACCCGTCTGTTGGGGTGATATTGGTCAGAAAGAATTGGGAAGCGTCGAAGTGGTAGAGGCTATGACTGAGAAGCTCGAAAGAATTAAAACTTACATGAAGGCGGCCAAAGACCGACAAAAATCGTATGCCGACAAACGACGCAGACCGATTGAGTTCCAGGTGGGAGATCGTGTGATGTTGAAGGTCTCACCTTGGAAAGGGATCATCCGATTCCGGAAGCGGGGTAAGTTGAGTCCGCGATATATAGGCCATTTCCGAATCATTGCTCGAGTAGGAGAGGTGGCCTATAGGTTACATCTGCCAGACGAACTAAGTGGAATCCACCCGACTTTCCACGTGTCCCATCTGAGGAAGTGTTTGGCGGACGAAGACATGGTCGTTCCACTGGATGATATCGAAGTAGACGAAAAGCTCAATTATGTAGAGCAACCAGTGGCGATCATAAATCGAAAAGAGAAGAGGTTGAGAAATAAAGTGGTTCCCCTTGTGCGTGTACAGTGGTGGCACAGGAAGGGATCCGAGTCAACGTGGGAAACCGAAGAAGAAATGAGGCAGCATTACCCACGATTGTTCGAAGAGTAACAGGTTTCGGGGACGAAACCTAAAATAAGGGGGGTGGACTTGTAACACCCAGAAGTCTGACGTTTCGGTGGGCTATGCGACTGAGCCTCAGTCGCCTGTGAATTGTGCGACTGGAGGTCAACCGCATGGCTATTCGGCCGATTGAAGCTCAACCGCACGATTGGAGTTCAACCGCCCGAATGGAGTATGAGCCGCATGGAACATGTGCGATTGGGGTCCAATCGCATAGTGTTTATGCGACTGAAGGTCCAGTCGCCCCTGGACCAGATGCGACTGAGAAGTGGGTATAAAAGGGGAACAGCTCCACTCTCCTCCCATTTTCAGTCGGGGAGAGAGAGAGAGAGCAGAGGGCGACAGAGAGCAGAAAGAGACCGAGAAGAGAAAGAAAGAGGGGAAGGTGCTGCCCGATTGTCGAGAAGCAAGCTAATTCGAAGCTCATCAACTTCTACCTGACAATGTGAGTTCTAGGACCCCTCATTTACATGTTTTCTAACGATTTTGGGGCTGGAAACACATTAAAACCCTACTTTTGGAAATAGTGAAAGTTTGACCCATTTGGGTAAATCTTGAGTAATGTGTTTATGGTATGAATTAGGACTAGTATATGCTTGTATGAGGTCCTAGTAGGAATCCCTAAGGCTTGGGAGGGTTGAATTGGGCTGAAAATGGGTGTATGGTGACTGTGGGGACGGGTGTTTCGCGACTGCTGTTCATGAAGAACTCCAGTCGCTGCCCAGTTAGGGTTATGCGACTGAAGGGCCATTCGGCCGAATGAGTGAAAGTTGATGTCCAATCGCCCGACTGAGGTTCAGACGCCCGACTGAGCCTCAATCGCACTATAGTTGATGCGACTGAGAGTTTCGGTCGCATGAGTTCAATCGCAGAGTAGTTGAGTCGTACGGTTAAGAGTTAGTCGCATATAGCCCAGTCGCATAGTGTCTAGTCGTACGGAAGGAAGTTCAATCGCACGTATGAGTACCCATTCGCATGAGTAGCCCAATCGCATGACCCAGTCGCATGGAGGACATGCGACTGGTGGTAGTTCAGTCGCCCGGACAGGGCTGATGTGAGTGAATGTAGAAGTGTATGTATGATGTATGTATGCTAGTATGATGTATGTATGTTAGTATGATGTTGCCATGATAAATGGTGAGTACTGATGATATGTAAGTATGTATGTTCCTTATATATATGTGTTTTATCTTTAATAACTTTACGTGAATGAATGAACGAAAGAAAAGAATGTATTAAGAACGTAAAGTGAAAGATAATGAAAGAAGGAACATGATGAATGAATGCATGCATTAATGAAAGAAAGTAAGAAAGGCTTGCAAGCAAATGAAGGAGGTGCACACCCCTGGCAGGTGTTAGCTCAACGGTGTACGGGTTAGCTACCCCGAAGGATGTACATCGGGTCAATCATTGAGATTGACAATGAGGTGAGCAACTTCGTGTTGCAAGAGACTCGGTTAGCAGGCAATCATAAGATTGTCATTGAGGTGAGCAGTCGCGCACTGCAAGAGACTCGGCTAACGTATGTTAGTAGTGAAGTGAAAGTTAAGTGGTGCATGTACTTACCCCAGGTGACTGGATCAGCTTTGTGCACAACGTTCGTGGCTAACCACCACAGGTCCAGCACCAGTAGTATGTATGATGAAAGTGGGGTATTGTACATGTCACCGGATGTAAGGAACGTTCGAACGAAAGTAATGAAAGTATGAATGAATGTAATGAATGTTCGAACGTAGGTAATGAATGTATGAATGAAAGTAAAGTACGTACGAAAGTACGTGAAGTATGTATGTATGAAAGTAAATGAGAATGATGAAGAGTATATGAATGAAAGTAAAGTACGTACGAAAGTATGTAAAGTATGTATGTATGAAAGTAAACGAGAATGATGAAGTGTACACGAATGAAAGTATGTAATGAATGATGAGATAATAATAATATTATCTACGTGTACGTATGATGTGTGAACACATGTATGAAAGAGCAGTTAAAGAGAATGAAAGTATGTTTTATTATAAAACTAGAACTCACTCAGCAACGCTGACTTTTATGTGTTTTCCAGTTCGCAGGTAGTGTTGCTGAGGATGGCACGAGGCGACTACTCAGCTCTTTTAGGATGGCATCCACTTTTTGATTATGCTGCCACATCATGTGTTGTGGGCCCGTAATGCGCGCAACACATCATGTTGCATGCAAGTGCAAGATTTCTTGATAATCATGATAAACATGATTATTTAAGAAATCTTGTTTATGAAAGGAAATATATTCTTGAATTTAATATCTTCTTTACGAAGAAGAATATATTTTCTTTCTATTATTTTATTTCAGTAGAGGTCGCTGTATGACCCTATGATTGCTGTGGAATATGCATCAGCAGCAATCATAGTACAGTTAAACAATGTAAAGAAAAGCTTGTATTTTGTAATCAAGACAATGACGTAAAAGCTTTTATGATGAAATGAGAATGCATGTTTTGTTAATTCCGCTGCGTATTTTATGATTATATACATTATGTAAGTTATATGTGCGATGAAGAACCAACCGTAAGGTGCCCGGTGAGCGGGGCCTTACACATTATTAGTATTAGCATTACTATTATTACTCTTATTATAATTATTATCATTAATATTGTTATTAACTTAACAAATTAAAAGAAATTAAATATAAAATAAAATCAAGATAAAAGGAAATACAAATGAGCCCTCGTATTATTATTAATGGCAAAACATACTTACAAGAGATAACGAAGTTTAACAAAATGTTTAACGAAAATACGAGAGGTCACAATGGGGATGGAGATGGAAAGTGATCAAATTCTGTTTTCCATTCACAAGAAGACTCTTAGAAGGAAGCACATTGACTGCATAATGTGTGGCAGTACTTCTCATCTTGCCACGGATTGCTTCTACAACCCCAAGTGTACTGTCAACATAACAAAGAAGAAGACTTCTGAGCAGAAAAAGAAGAAGACTTCTGAGAAGAAAAAGAAGAAGAAAGCTTCAGATGAAATCTGTGTTTCTTTTGGAAGCTCTAAAATGAAAAGGAAGACAGGTGAAAATTTGCCTTAAGAAGAAACTTTGGTCTCAGAAGAAAGGAATTCTTCCGAATGAAGCTTGCTATAGTGAAAGCAAGATCTTTCGAAGGGTCAGTCTTCAGCAAGTGATCCCTATAGCCTCAGTATAGGATCAATTACAATCATATTGTCTTTAGTTCATTTTGAAGAGCTAAAGACCAATAATAACTAATTCTCTTTTTATTATGCAGGAATAGCTGAAGACAAAAAGAAATGTATGGATCATTGCCAGTGGTTGTTCCAGGCACATGACGGGCAATGGCTCTTTGCTTAAGAACTTTGAGAATATTGATGGAGGGCCAGTTGATTTTAGAGGAATACATTACAGGAAGGGACAGGATCACAAATAGTAAGCTCAGCATTGAGAAGATAAACTTTGTTAAAGAGCTTAGGCACAATTTACTGAGTCTATCCGAATATTGTGACCAGAGACATAACAGGCTCTTTATTGAGCATGAGTGTATTGTTCTCAAGCCTGGGGTGGTCATTCCTCAAGAGCATATCTTTCTTAGAGCACCCTGGAAAGGGAACATGTACAAGATGGATTTGAAGAAAACATCCCCTCAGGAGAAGTTTCTTGCTTTCTATCTAAGGCCAATAGTGATAAGTCTTTCCTTTGGCATTAAAGAATGTGCCCTATAAACTTTAAAACATGAATAAGCTAATTAAGAATGATTTGGTAACAGGAATTCCAAAGAAAGAGTTTACAAGTGATGATCACTGTGTTGCATGCCTTAAAGGGAAACAACACTTGGTGTCTCACAAGCCAAATGAAAAGAACTCTATCACTACTCCCTTACACTTATTACACATGGATCTCTTTGGCCCCACCAGTGTAATGAGTTTAGGAAGGACCTCATACTATTTGGTGATCATAGATGATTTCATAAGATTCAATTGGGTTTTCTTTCTTAGAACTAAGGATGAAAATCCTGAGATCTTGAAGAATTTCATTCTGAAGGTTGAGAATCAAATTGATCACAAAGGTCAAGACCATAAGATGTGATCAAGGAACTGAATTCAAGAACCAAATTTTGACATATTTTGTGATGAAAAGGGTATTACAAGACAATATAGTGCTCCCAGGACTTCTCAGCAAAATGGTGTTGCTGAGAGAAGAAACAGGACACTTATTAAAGCTATAAGAACCATATTGTCGGACTCTAAACTACGCATTACCTTCTTGGCAGAGGCAGTCAACACTGCCTGCTACGTGCAAAACAAAGTTTTTGTAGTTAAGACTCATGGTAAAACTCCTTATGAACTGTGGCATAAAAGAAGACCATTCATTGGTTTTCTCTGGTCATTTGGATGTCCCTGGACCATCTTGAATACCAAAGATCAAGTAGCCAAGTGCAGGAACGATATAAGTCTCTCAACACTTAGTGTTTCTCACAAACTCGATAAGTATCACTCGTTTGATGAATGCCGAATCAAGAACTCAGTTGATAATAATATAATAAGTAAAGAACACAAGAAATGGTTTTCAAGATACTTGTATATATTATCTCTCAACTAAGTATTACAAGACTCATGCAGAAGCATGGATACTAAGTTACGGTGAGCGACTATATATTCTACTATCTACAGCTTTTTATACTTTGATAACATGATGGGACATACTACTAAACTAATACTACATTGCTAGAGGTAAGGTATCTTAGATAAAGTATTGTCTAAGATAAGGTTGTCATGACAGGTCCATGACTTACCTTTTGGTCACCTACTAAAGGTGGCAAGTGTACCAACTAAGGAATGGTGAACAATGAAGAAAAGTAAGGTCAACCAGATGAACGTGGAAAGCATCTTGCAGTGAATTAAAGTAGGCAGCAAGTGTCAGTTGGACCATGCTTTGTCTATTGGTTCATACTAAGATTCTTCCGAAGGTAAAATAGTTTTGGAAGAATAAGTTCTTCCGAAGTATTTATACTTCAGAAGACACAGCTTCTTCCGAGGCTTTGTCTTCAAAAGACTTTGTCTTCGGAAGACTTTGTCATCTAAGTGTTTACTTCGGAAGGAGATCTTCTAAGTCTCGAAAGACTAAGTTCATGCTTTAGAAGTTCTTCAAAAGATCATCTTGTAATATTCGAAAGTTGCAGCATTGCCTTCGGAAGACTTCTCTAGTTATATAGATTTCTTCTTAGTGTTGTTTTGGTCGCAGCAGCCTCAATAAATCCAATACCAAGTTTGTTGAGAAATCAGATGATGGACACTTCACTGGATACTATTCTCAAGCTATGGACACTTCATTGGATACTCTTCTCAAGCTAAGGCTTATAGAGTATACAATCTCAGAACTAGAGTAGTTGAAGAATCAGCCAATGCGATCTTTAATAAGCACACACCCTGTCTGAAAGGTTCTGACCAAGATTTGAGCTGAGAAGACCAAGTCAGACTACATCTTCATCTGCAGTGGTAACTAACCCTGAAAATGAAGTTTCTATCAGCACAACAATCGCAAATCAAGCTGATACACCTGAAGTGACTAAAAATTCCAGCTCAGAGGCACAAAACACATATGTAGGAACTTCAAATGTAGGAGGCAGTAGTGGTGGTGATAGTGATCAAGAATTTCTTGATGCTAATAACCACTTCCTTGAGAATAACATCAATGATGTCACACATTTATTGGATCAAGTTTCTCTAATAAGTGTGCTGATGTGGTGAAAGACATTTCATTACAAGATGTAAACATTTCAAATTTAGATCTGTCTAAACAACTTGCTCTGATCCCTCAACTCAGGATCCACAAGTCACACCCCACCATAAACATCATTGAATATGTTGACAAGGGGGTGAGAACTAGAGGAAAAACCCATGACAAAAATGTTTGTCTACACTCTTGTTTCTTGTCCCAGATAGAGCCAAAGAAAGTTGACGAGGCTTTGGAGGATGGAAGTTGGGTTGAAGCAATGTAAGAGGAGCTGCTTCAATTCAAGAGAAAAGGTTTTGGAACCTATGTCCTCTCCTTATGGATATACTATCATAGGTACCAAATGGGTGATTAGGAATAAAAAGGATGATAGAGGACTTGTCATCAAGAACAAGGCAAGACTAGTTGTTCAAGGGTACACACAAGAAGAAGGAATCGATTACGCTAATGTCTTTGCTCCTGTAGCAAGACTAGAAGCTGTTACGATATTCCTTGCATTTGTTGCATCCAAAGACTTCAAGGTCTACCAACATGATATCAACCGTGCATTTTTATAATAGGTGATTGATGAAGAGGTGTATGTCAAACAACCACCTGGCTTTGTAGACCCAGATCATCCAGATTATGTATATAGGGTGCGTAAAGCTCTTTATGGGCTGCCAAGCTCCAAGGAAGTGGTATGAGACACTATCTTAGTATCTTGGTCAGCATGGCTACAAGAGGGGTACTATATATGGAACTCTCTTCATCAAAGGAACAGGGAATGACTTGATGCTGGTTCAAGTATATGTAGATGACACTATCTTTGGGTCAACTAATCTAAAGCTCTGCAAAGATTTTGAGAAGCTGATGAAGAATAGATTTAAAATGAGTGCGATAAAGGAACTCAATTTCTGGAATTCAAGTGAAACAAGTTGATAATGGAATCTTCATAAGTCAGTCAAATTATGTACATGACATACTTACAAAATTCAATACGACTGAATGTAAGATTGCAAAGACACCCATAGCCAGAAACCACTCTCTTGGACCTGATCTTGAGGGGGAGTGTGTAGATGTACATCTTCACAAGGCAATGATTGGGTCTCTTATGTATCTTATAGCCAGCAGGCCTGATATTATGTTTGCTACATGTATATGTGCAAGATACCAAGCCAACCCCTAGATGTCACACCTGGTTGTTGTCAAAAGGTTTTGTAGATATCTAAAAGGTACACCTAAACTAGGCCTTTGGTACCCAAAGAATTCTGATGTTAATCTGTATGCCTATATATATAGTCACTATGGTGGCTTGTAACACCCCGAATTTTAGTTAAAAGAAGGGCAAAGAAAAGTAATAGAGAGAAAAGAAAATGGACACAAGTGGAAGCGGGTAAAGTGTACAAAGTACAAAAGTCTATTATTTTATTAGATGAGTGGGTATGGCCACCCACTTGAAAGTAAAAAACTGCTTTTGTTCTCGGTTGAAGAAGAAGAAGCAGAAGAGCTCCCAGATTCTAAAGAGAGAAAGGAAGAAAAAGCTGTAAGATGTAAGTTTTCCTGAGTATATGTTCGGTTTTAACCGAATTCATAAATGGTTGACCGAATTCTTGGTGTTTTTGAGTTGGTTTCGAAAACTTGGAGTTGAATTTGCTAGTGGAAGTGTCTAGCACAAAGATTTGCTTCAGGTGAGTTTCTAGAACCCCTCTTTTACAGATTTACAACTTGTTTGGGGCTAGTATGCATACCAAGTAAATGATTTTTATGAAACCATGGGTTTACAGCTTTGTGTTCGAGTGTTTTAAGTGCCTTAGTATGTTAAATTGATGTTAGAGTGTTTTATGTGCCTTAGTATGTTAAATTTGTGCTTGGGTGGTGTTAGATTAGCATTCGGGTGTTAATCTAGCATAGAAAACATTTCAGAATGTTCTCATGCGCCTAGGTGTTGGCCATGCGCCTAAACAATGTTTCCATACGCCCAGAGTTGCTCAGGAGTCTAAGTGTTGGGTCATGCGCCCAAATAGTAGTCATGCGCCCAGAAAAGTGCCCATGCGCCTAAGTGTTGGCCATGCGCCAAAATAGTGCCCATACGCCAAAATCTGCTAAAATGCCTAAGTGTTGATGCGCACAAATAGGTGTCATGCGCCTGCATAGTAGTGAAGCGCCCAAACAGGGCTCATGCACCCAAATAGTGCTGAAGCGCCCAAATTGTTTTACAGTTAGAATTTTTATGCTCATGCTCCTGAAAAGTCCCATGCGCCTATTTTGGACTTAGGATTTTCTAAGTGGTTTTAAGTGGTAGAATGGTGACATAGGCCCTGTTATGATGTGATAATTTTCTAAGTGGTTTTATGTGGTACAATGGTGACATAGGCCTTGTTGTGATGTGATTGCTTATGCTTGATGTGTGCATGGTGATGTGATAAAGGTTATGATGTGTATGTGTGTGAATGATATGTTATCTTTCTTCGCTAAAGAGTTTTCAAAACATACATATTATGTTATGTAATACATTATGTATTACATTACGTGGTATGACGTATGAATGAATAAATGAATGAACATAAAGTATTATGTAACAAAGTGAATGATAATGACGAAGTACGAAACAAAGAAATAAGAAAGATAATGATAAAGTACGAGACGAACGTATAGGTGAGATAATGATAAAGTACGAAATGAACAAATACCATAAAGCACGTAACAAACGAACACGTGAGATAACGAATAATGAGTATGGAAGTGACGGTTGATGAGATCCGTGTCACGTACCCGGTACTGTGTCATTCTTAGGACATCAGTCGAGAGTTTATTTACAGGCCCCGGCACAGTATCAGCTTTCGAGCATGAGTCGGGGGTATCGCATGAGACAAAATGACGTATCAAGGAGATGAGTCTTGTTGCCCGCCCCCAGTACTGTGTCAGTGTTCGGACATGAGTTGGGGGTTTATTTATAGGTCCCGACACAGTATCAGTCTTTGTACATGAGTCGGGGGTGTTGCATACGAGATGGATCTTTATTGATGTATCCCGGTGCTATGGCAGTCTTCAGAGATGAGTCGAGCGTTTGCGTACAGGCCTAGGCACATCATCAGCTTTCGAGCATGAGTCGGGGATATTGCATGAGACAAGATTCAAGTAATGATGAGTTACGAGTGGAGGATTTAATGAATGAACGAATGATGTCGAAGATAATAATAATAATTATTATCAGTATGTATGTATGATGTATGACCACTGTCGAACGTAAAGTATGAAAAGAAAGTATGAGACAGTGAAATGTATGAATAGGAAAGTAACTATTAATGTAAAGAATGAAACAATGTAAGTATGAAAGAACGAAACGAATGAAGAATACAGAATGAGTGTACGTATGATGTATGACCACGGATGAATGTAAAGACTAGTTTTCAAAAGAAGTAAAGTATTTTATTATAAAAACTAGAACTCACTCAGCGTCGCTGACTTTGTATGCTTGATAGTTGGCATGTATTTTGTTGATGCTAAGGAGTTGCAGGTATGAATGCATAAGCTACTGGGAGTATTTTGAGGATGGCATCCACATTAACATGTTATTGTATTTTGATATGAAAATGAATGTTGTAATGTAATGACATAACATGCTTTTAATTATAATGAAAATTTTTAAATTCCACTGCAAAAGTAATGTATGTTTTAATATGTTTTATGAGTGATGAATATCCAACTATAAGCGTCTCGGGAAAGGGGCCTTACAAGTTTAGAGCTAAAGTTAAGTGAATTGGGTAAAATATTTTCAAAAACTAATCTTAAACTAAGAATAGGACAAAAAGAAAGGGATGTCATTCCTAGTAGCTAAGTGCTTGCAGGTAAAGGTTTATTATACATGTTTTATGTAAGCTAATATTAACCGCCATGATGTGCGCATGATATGTGGCTAGTGTGCTTTTGTGTAGATTTAGATATTGATGTAATCAGTATTGCAAATGCTTGGGATGTGAAGAGTAAAGTAAGTGGTGAATCATAACTGGCCACTATAATTATGGACTTACTATACTTGACATAATCCGAGCTATTACCTAGAATGATCGTGTTAGTATTTGAATCCTATAGTTTTTGGAGATGGCCAGAGGTAGATAGTCTAAGGCTTCTAGGGGTGGATGTGGTGCTAAACTGCATGTTACGAGGAATAGGGCTAGGCATACCGAAAGGACATGTGAGAAGCCCGAGATGAATCACCAGGAAGGTGGTGATGAAAGTGCGAACTTGAGGGCGTCGGTGAAAGAGGCAGTAGTAGAGGAGGTCCATCATGTTATGCAGATAGTTCTACCGTCGGTGGTAATTGAAGTGATTAAAGCAGTGAGGGAGGATAAGGAGAAGAGGAGGACCACCAGGAGAGGATAAGGAGGATGACCGGAGACTGGGACGGTTGCTCAGTGAGGAGGAGGAGGAGGAGGAAGAAGCGGTGCAAGAAATTGCACGGGGTTGTAACTACGGGGCATTCCAAAGATGCAGGCCCCCAACATTTAATGGAAACAGGAGTGCTACAGCTGCTCACCGTTCGATGAGAGAGATGAAGGGGGTACTTGATATCAGCGAGTGCTGAGATGATCAAAAGGTAAAATTTGCTACCCACTCGTTTGTGGACTCAGCTTTATGCTGGTGGGATAACATTGTCCAGGCTGAGGGTAGTAGGGCAATCGCAGAATGAGGTGGATGAACTAAAGAAGCAGGTGATCGAGGAGTTCTGTCCTCACCAGGAATTAGACACGATCGAGAGAGAGTTCTTATAGTTGGAGCCGTGAACAATGACACACCAGCATACACCACTAAATTCAACAAGATGGCTAGGCTGGTGCCAGATCAGATGACGCCTGCGTCACGAAAGATTAAGAGGTACATTCAAGGACTGCTGGTGGATATCTTCAGACATCTAATCACTGCCCGACCAGGTACATTTAGATCGTTGGTCGACTTAGCTGGGATATTGTACGATGAGTGAGAGGCGATGGCGATAACGAACCAAAAGGAGGAGCGGGACTATCTTAAGAATGGGAATAGAAGGCAAGGCAATGATGGTGGATTTGAGTTTGGAGGTGAGCCATTTAGGGTCAATGATCAGAAGAAGGTAACAAGGAGAGAGGAGGTATGCAAGAAGTGTGGTAGAGTCCACAAGTGGGAGTGTAAGTGGGGACTGAACATCTGTTTCCAGTGTGGGAAGGAGGGCCACAGGGCCGGAGATCGTCGAAAGGCTAAATGCTACAACTGTGGCAAGACTTGACACATGAGCAGAGATTGCAAGATGTATAGGGTAGGAAGCTCCGGTGCAAGGAAGGAGAACAGAGGGTGAAGGCTAGAGTCTTTGGTATGAATGGGAGGAGGCTAGATCAGACTCCAAGGTAACGTTAGGTACGTTTCTAGTAATTTACATTTGTGCATCTATGCTTTGATTATGGTGCTAGTAGTCGTTTCGTTCCTACTTCCTTCTGAGATAAGTTGGACGTTACGAGTAGGGAGATCGATGAGCCCTTCGATGTAGGAATTACTACTGGTAAGTCCACTAGGTTACCTGATGCCCTAGAGGATTGCGTGATAGAATTGAGGGAGAGCTTGTTTCATGCTATACCATCCATGATGGACGTAGGTGGATAGACGTACACCTCTAGGTGAACTGGCCAGTAACCTATGAGGTGAACACCGAGTGTTGCAAGGAGATGGATTGATCAACCGTGCCCGACCAGAGTTTGGTGCTAACCTACGACAATGGATTATGATGAAGGCTTCATCAAGAAAAGTTGATTATCTGATTTAGGAATCTGGTAAAGCTAATACTAGGGTATAGAGGGTCATTCCATGTTGTTGCTCGGGTAGGAGAAGTGACACCTCGACTGGAGCTACCCGGTGAGTTAAGAGGAATTCATTTGACATTCCATGTATCTCGTCTAAGAAAGTGTTCAATCGATGAGGATATGATCGAGCCACTAAAGGATACTGAGATGGGTGAAGGATTTAACTACGAGAAGCAACTTGTGGTCGCTTCTGATAGAGGAAGAGAGGGGCTAAGGAGAATGATGGTTTCACTGGTGCGAGTGCAGTGGAACCCAAAGGGATATAAGCCTACATGAAAGAGAAATGAAGAGGTGAGACAATATTGCCCATAACTGTTCGAGGAGCGATAGGTTTCGGGGTTGAAACCTATTTAAGGGGGTGGACTTCTAACACCCCGAACTATATTTAAAAGAAGGGAAAAGAAAAGTAAATAGAATGAAAAGAAAATGGACACAAGTGGAGGGGGGTAATGTGTACAAAGCACAAAAGTCTATTATTTCCATAGATAAGTGGGTATGGTCGCCCACATTAAAGTAAAAAATTGCTTTTGTTCTCGGTTGAAGAGCTCTCGGATTTTAGAAAGAGAAAGGAAGAAGAAGCTGTAAAAGGTAAGTTTTCTTGAGTATATGTTCGGTTTTAACTGAATTCACAAACGGTTGACCGAATTCTTGGTGTTTTTGTTGGACCAAAAGAACAAATGAGCCAGATCAGAAAAACCTTTAAGTCGCACAGACATCATAACAACTAAAGAAGACTACATCAGCTGAAGACAAAGTCTGAAGACAAAGTCTGAAGACAAAGTCTGAAGACAAAGTCTGAAGACAAAGTCTGAAGACAAAGTCTGAAGACAAAGTCTGAAGACAAAGTCTGAAGACAAAGTCTGAAGACAAAGTCTGAAGACAAAGTCTGAAGACAAAGTCTGAAGACAAAGTCTAAGACAAAGTCTGAAGACAAAAGATGAAGACAAAGTCTGAAGACAGAGTTTGAAGATAAAGTCTGAAGACCA
The DNA here is from genome assembly GCA_024085815.1 of Flaveria linearis. Taxonomy (NCBI): domain Eukaryota; kingdom Viridiplantae; phylum Streptophyta; class Magnoliopsida; order Asterales; family Asteraceae; genus Flaveria; species Flaveria linearis. The sequence continues at coordinate 49,163,787 of CM044005.1, forward strand.
AGTATTCAGAGATTGTCACAATAGCTGAAGAAGTACTCTTCAGTAGTTGTGATGGTTTACTTTCAGTAGTTCTCTTTATATTTTCAGTAGATTGTAATCAGTAGTTTAGTAAATGTAAAACGTCTGAAGAGCTTACACTTCAGATGTTGTAGTTTCAGTAGTTGTAGAATTAGCTGGTACTTAAGCTTTTATTGTAAGAAGATATCCTCAGCTGTTGTGGACATCTTTAGTAGTTTCAGTTATTTTTAGTTGTTTGTGTAATCGGTTAGATGTCACTATCAGGTGACATCTGCTGACGTCACCTTTCCTCTATAAAAGGAAAGTTGACCTAATTTGTAATCACTAAAGCTTATGAATGATTGAGAACATTCTCTTTTGCAGAAAACTTTCTCTCTCTATAACCGTTACTGTTTGATTGAATATTCATCTTGTTCTTGCTTAAATTTCGTCTAATTCTAGTACTATTCCACTGCAAATCATAACCTAATTGATCAAACTAGATCTTAGATCCTTTCAAATGGTATCAGAGCTGGTTAAGCATTGATCGATTTAACAATCGATCATTGAAACTGCTCTTTTGATATCTAAGTTTGATCGAATTAGCAAATTTGCAAGAATTGGTTATAGAGTTTGATTTTTTGTTGCTTCCGGTGAATTAATTTGAAGTTCTACGTGTTTAAAACAGAATTGTTGAGTTTTTAAGCTAGATCTGTTAAACTTACATTGAATTTGTTTGAATCTATGAAAATGGCTACACCAACTAATGATCCTCACAATACTGGCTCCTCAACAAAGCCTCCGATGCTTGTTAGGAGTGAGTATAATATATGGCAACGACGTATGCTTCATCATCTGTCTAACAATAGTTCAGGATGTTGGAAATCTATGGTGCATGGACCATACAAGCCTATGGAGAGCAGTATTCAGATGAGGATCTAAAACTGTTTGAAATTGATGCTAAAGCCCATGGAATTCTGGCCATGGCATGCCAAATGAAATCTATTCAGAGCTTATGCATCATGAAACTGCACATGACCTCTGGGTTGCTCTGAAGGAACAATTTGGAGGAACTGACGAGGTTTTGGCAAGCACTAGAGAGATCCTTGCCCAACAATATGAGACATTCTCTCATAGAAAGGTTGAGTCTCTGACCCAGCAGTTTGAGCAATTTTCCTGTTTGATATCTGAGTTGAAAATGGTTAAACAGGAATATTCAAACAGCCAGATGAACAATAGATTCCTCAGATCCCTGCCTGAGAGATGGGACACATATACTATTGTCCTATGCTCCAGTGCAAATCTGGACAGTCTATCTCTCACCCAACTTTATGGGAAACTGTTGACATTTGAACGAGAGATAGAACAGAAAAGGAAACTGTCTTCATCTGGGAAGCTCACTGATGACTTTGTACCAGGAAACACTGCACTGGTCGGTCAGGAGTCAGGATATGTTGCATCAGAAGGTTCCTATTATGAGCATATAGATTTCTCTTCAAACAGTGGAGAACATGCTTTTGTTGGTGTTGATAGTAATTCAGGTGGTATCAATGATAATTTGTGCTTTTTGATGGATGATTTGAAAGGAATTGCATATGATGATCTGGAAGAGATGGATATTTTGAGCCAAATGGCAAGGATCAATATCAGATCTCAAAAGTTTTACAAAAGGACTGGTCGGAAATTCCCAGGTCTCTCTGGAAAAACCAAGGTTGGTTTTGACAAGAGTAAGTTGAGGTGTCACAAGTGCAATAGACTTGGACACTTTGGAAGTGAGTGTAGATCATCTGGATCTAACTCATCTGCACCCTTTGTGACCTTCCCAAGCAATAGCTCATAAAACAAAGGGCAACATTCCACCAGTTCTGGTAATCCTTCACAAGCTCAATCATCTCCTGCATATTTTGTCCCTCAAGGTCCTATGTGTGACATCTGTCAGGTCCGTCATTTAACGTGTTCGGTTGACTTTTGTTATCAGTCATTCCCCACCTCTGCAACCCATCTATGTGGGTATCATATTTGCTTGCTTGGTTATCCTTATACTTGTGCTATCGTTGCTTGCATTGTCATCATCTTAAAACGTTTTCTAAGATTGCCCCCGTTATCATTGAATGCACCATTTTTATATAAACCTAATGTTACAAATAAAACCATTTTTAAATTATAAATATCATTAACTACGTCTTTCATCATTAATAAAACAAGCGTAATTAATGTCGTTTCAACCGAAATAAAATTTGGGAACCTGGGGGCAAAGTGCAGGGACTAAAATTGATATTTTACCAAACTGGGGCTGGGTAAATAAACCCCATTTCCAGCCCTAGCCCTCATTCTTCACCATCTTCTTCATCTTCTTCTTCTTCACTTTCTTCACCATTCTAGCACCAAAACCGCTAATTTTCTTACGTTTTCACCGGCAAATCTTGGTTATCATCATGAATACTTACTTCTAACAGGTAGATAACCTCATTGGAACCGTTTCTTGCTCGATTTCACTTCTGCGTTTTCTAGGGTTTCGGGTGCTCGGGTTCATCCGAGCACATGAGGTCGTGTGGGCTTGTGTGTTGCGTTTTTGAGTGTGTTTCTTGTTTAGACATGTTAGAATGTGGATTTTGGAAGTTCTTGGGGTGTAAAATGAGTGCACGGAGCAGTCAGAGGCTTCTCAGCACTTCAGCAGTCGCGATCTGCTGCACTGAGCGTCTGGGTCTGTTCATGCGACTGAGCCGTGTGATTGGGTTAATCGCACGACTGAGTCATGCGTCTGGGTGTGTCGCGCGACTGAGCCGTGCGATTGGGTGAATCGCACGACTGAGTCATGCGTCTGGGTGTGCACGATTGAATGTGTGTGCGATTGAGTCCATGCGAGTGAATGTGTGTGCGATTGAGTCAATGCGGATGAGATTGTGTGCGATTGTGCGTGAGTCGCACGACTGAAAGGCTAGTCGCACGAATGAATGTTCAATCGCACGAATGAATGTTCAATCGCACGAATGAAGCTGATTCGTGCGAATGAAGGTTCAATCGTGCATATGGAGGTTGAGTTGCGCGATTGGGTGTTGCATGGTATGACTGAATGCTTAGTCGCATGGATGAAGGTTCAATCGTACGAATGAAGCTGATTCGTACGACTGAAGGTCCATTCGTGCGAATGGAGGGTTGAGTCGTGCGCCCGGTCCTATTGTGTGACTGATGATGCGTGTATGTGTGAATTCCCTTTTTGAATGTCTCGTGATGACAAGGTAACATCAATAAAGTGTCATTGCTTGACCAGAAAGATTAAAGTCAACGCTATTAAAAGGCACATACTTTTTTAATTTAAAACAACCCAACCTTTTTCAATTAACGACAACCCATTTGGGACTACAAATATTTAACTAGCACTACCTTTTATAATAAAGGGATCCCCATACGGATGTCATTAGCAACGACGACTACCCTTAATACTTGGATCTACATAAGGTCCGATAGGTGTATGCCTGCTTGTGTGTGCTACCCACGACCGAACCAAAATAGCTCGAACTAATCAAATGTCTTCTTATGCCTTATACTCATATTAATGCTTGTCAGTAACTGTCAATAGGTGTTTGACCGTTCATAGCATTTACCTTTGGGAATATTCATCATACGTGCTTATCATCTATTCCGTGAGTTTCGTAGCCCCTTTTTACTCTATTAAAATATTTTAAATATTTTCAACTTGGGGGAAAAGAATGCTCACCTACTTAACTTGATTTCAAACATCTTCCTTAGTGGAAGCTGGCTGCTACTTTTTGAGTGTCTTATCTTGCTTATCTTGTTGATTGATGCTATATGAACTTGACTCTATGTTATGTTACCACCTTGTATGTTACTTGGTGGTATCACATTACTATGCGCTACTACTTTGATATTATGTGTTGATTGATGCTACCTGTGATTGGTATTATTGATGGATGCATCGGCTGTGTGGTTCTTCTGTCTGGTTCTTCTAAGCCAATCATCCATTACAACCATTAATCCTGGTAATGGGACCTAAGGATTGGTTTGGTTGTAACCTATATGTATGCGCTGTGTGGATCTTGCTACATCTTGTAAAACTTATGGGATGCTTTCTTTACAGCCATCAATTCTCATGTGGAACCGATGTTTAGGTTTGGCTGTAGCTATCTATATCTTGTAAACCCGCTTACACATAACTGTAGTCACGGAAACTCTTATTAAACTTACAAGTTGTTTTCATCTTAACATCTTTTATTACTTAAAACCTGCGAAGCTCACCAACAATTATGTTGACCGTTTTGAGCATGTCTTTTCAGGTGATCAAGGTAATTGAAGTTCATGGAGTGCTACCTTTTAGAGGAGACCCTAGGATGCATTTTTGGATGATTATGCATTTTGTTAAACATTGATTCTTGGAACATTTTGGTTGCTTAAACTTGTACATTGTATACTTGTTACCGGATTGTGGGAATTTATAATACAAGTTATCATCAATGCTTATGTGATCATTTTATGTTATGCTTATGGCTATGCTATCATGAACATTGACTGAACATGACACAAGTCTTCATTTGTGTTCAGGTGTCATCATGAAACGCTTGTCATCATACTTATATTGCTTCTCTAACGTATACCATGTGTTATGACGATCCCGTCTAGCTCGCATCCCCGTGTTTCCGCTGTCAGCGGGGGTGTGACAGACTGGTATCAGACCCATTGGTTATCGAGAATTAGGCAATTACACTTGACCTAGACTATAATATAGGAACCTTCATGTAGATTTGCATGCTTAAGCTTGAGTGCATTTATATATCTTGTGTTTGTGTTCCTCTTTAATGTTTGGTTATCCTTCTGTTTTGCGATCTTTCACCTTGTGCTTGAGCCCTCGTGCTCGTCCCTTATGTGATGCTTCCTTTTGGATCTTCCGTTCCCTCTGCGCGCCAAGTTATCATGATCAAATTCAGGTATTGAGACCCGAAGATATCTTCACAGATCATACATTACGCTTAACCTCGTATACTGAGACCGACCCGAGGAGGCTATGTCTGAGTCCTTTCAAGGATGTCAGATAGACAACCTCCGCCAGGCTATATGTGATTACATGTTTGGGCTCTCAGTTGACTTGATGGATCATTATGGATATGATGTGAAGGAAGGTCGGATGTCATGTAACCAGATCGGGCATCATTCTTAGTACATCGTGGGTGTGGTGGGAACGCTGCGGGGAACCCTGTATATAAACACCACCGGTATACCGAGAATATGCTTGAAATGGGCTGCATGGTGATCTTGACTGACCGGAACATGAAACGTTGGAACTTGATAAGTGGAGTACTTGTGTATCTTAAAGTGACTAAAGCTTATATGTTACCTCTTTTATGAATAGAGCATGCCGCCTTGAAGATCTACCCGCAGCAATAGTAGCAGAAGTGAAGCCCCGAGGGGCAGAAGCAGAGGCAGGGGTAGACCTCCAAGAGTAGGTGAAGGCCCTTCTGGCAATACTCAAGGGACTGGAAGCCCTGATATGGCAGCCCTGATATGGCAGCCCTAATTGCTCAACAATTGGCTGCCCTGATTCCAACTATTGTAGCTCAGGTGAGAGACGTTCTTCAACAGCAAAACCACCAGGGAGTTGGTGGCAATGAAAATGAGGATAATGGGAACCCGACTGGGAATGAAAGCAATCAGGAGACCGGGAAACCGGGAATGGTGGTACAGCCAGAAATGAAACTGGAGTTGCTAATACCAAACAGGACTGTTCTTACAAGGAATTTGTGGCCTGTAAGCCCCGGGAATTCGATGGGAAAGGTGGGGCGATAGCCCTGACTAGATGGCTTGAAAAGATGGAGGCAGTGATTGACATCAGTGAATGCTTCGATAGTCAAAGAATCAAGTATGTTACGTACTCACTGCAAGGCAGAGCACTAACCTGGTGGAACACCCAGGTTCAAGATAGAGGAAGAGAATCTGCGATGCAGATGACTTGGGATGAGTTCAAAGCCCTGATTACTGAGGAATACTGCCCCCTCAACAAGATGTAGAAACTTGAGCATGAATTTTGGAATCATGCTATGGTGGGGGCTGGTCATGCAGCTTACACTGACAGATTCCACAAGCTGGCTAGACTAGTTCCACACCTAGTCACTCCGGAATCTAAGAGGATTGAAAGGTACATTTGGGAACTCGCGCCTCAAATCCGGGAAATGGTAACTGCAGGTGCTCCTCCTACAATCCAGAGCGCAATTCTAAAGGCTAGCGCTCTCACTAATGAGATGATAAGGACAGGGGTATTGGGTAGGGGAGCAGAGAAGAGAAAAGAGGCCGGGGAAACGAGCCAGCCTAACGCTGGAAGGTTTGATAAGAAGGCCAAGACGACCCGAAATTTCATGGCTGTGACACAAGGGAAGAGAGAATTTGCTGGACCGCACCCGAAATGTGACAGGTGCAACCTTCATCATCCCCCAGCAATACCATGTCGGGCGTGTCTGAACTGTAGATGCCCGGGGCATCAAGCAAGATACTGCAGAGTAGCGCCAAACCTAGTGGCACCCTTCAACACGGTTAACCCCGCCGGAAATGCCAGGGCCTGTTACGAGTGTGGAGGCCTCGATCACTTCAGAAACATGTGCCCCGACTGAATAGGCACTGGGTCAGCAAGGAAACAACCAGCAGCAGATAGTGGCCATAGCAGGTGCTCAAGGCCAAGGAAATCAAGGCAATGCTGCACGGGGTCGTGCCTTCGTCATTGGAGCTAATGATGCCCATCAGGATCCGAACGTTGTCACGGGTACGCACTTACTCAATAACCATTTCGCATCTGTACTGTTTAATACTAGAGCAGACAATAGTTTTATATCATCTGAGTTTGTGCAAATGCTTGATTTGAGTGCTAGTAGACTAGAAACTAGTTACTCCGTGGAAATGGCTAATGGTAGGGTTGAACAGGCAGACGAGATTATTAAGAACTGCACCCTGATACTGGAAGACCTGGTCTTCAACATAGATTTGATACCATTTGAGTTAGGAAGCTTCGACGTAATAGTGGGAATGGATTGGTTGTCGAAACATGAAGTCGAGATTGTTTGCCGAGAGAAAGTAGTATGAATCCCTCTGTCAGACGGGGAGATACTCAAGATTCAAGGGGAACGGCCGAGAAGAACTCTAAAGCTTATTTCTTGCATGAAGACGCATCGATGTTTACGGAAGTAGTGTTACGCATTTCTGGCCCATGTGGTGGAAAAGAAAGAAGAGAACAACAAGTTGGTAGATATTCCTGTCGTACGAGATTATCCGGATGTATTTCCTGATGACTTGTCGGGTTTGCCTCCTCTACGAAAGGTGGAATTTCGTATAGAGTTGGTTCCTGGAGCTACGCTGGTAGCAAAAGCACCGTACCGGTTAGCACCATCTGAGATGCAAGAGTTGTCCAGTCAACTACAGGAACTACTAGAGAAGGGTTTTATTCGACCGATTCATTCACCGTGGGGAGCACCGATGTTATTTGTCAAGAAGAAGGATGGGTCGTTCCGTATGTGTATCGACTACAGGGAGTTGAACAAATTGACCGTGTAGAATCGGTATCCTCTCCCTATAATCAACGACCTGTTTGATCAGTTGCAAGGAGCCTCGTATTTCTCTAAGATCGACCTCCGATCTGGATATCATCAGTTAAGAGTATTCGAGGACGACATTCCGAAAACAACATTCAGAACTTGATACAGGCACTATGAGTTCTTGGTCATGTCGTTCGGGTTGACCAACGCACCACCTGTCTTTATGGATATGATGAATCGGGTGTGCAAGCCTTATCTTGATAAGTTCGTGATGGTATTCATAGACGACATACTTATCTACTCCCGTTCAAAAGAGGATCATGAAGAACAGCTTTGGGAAATTCTAGAACTGTTGCGGGAAGAGAAACTTCTTGCCAAATTCTCGAAGTGTGAGTTCTGGCTTCGAGAAGTGAAGTTTTTAGGTCATGTGATTAACAAAGATGGAATTCATGTGGACCCCGGTAAGATTGAGGCTGTGAAGAAATGGGATACACCCCAAACACCTTCAGAGATACGACAATTCTTAGGATTGGCCGGATATTATCGTCGGTTCATTGCGAATTTTTCAAGGATTGCTCAAACGTTAACTTTGTTGACTCAAAAAGTCAAGAAGTTTGATTGGGGACATGCACAAGAACGAGCTTTTTAGACATTGAAAGAAAAGTTGTGCAACGCTCCAATACTGTCCCTCCCGGATGGAACTGATGATTTTGTGGTATACTGCGATGCTTCACATCAAGGATTGGGATGTGTGCTAATGCATAGAGATAAGGTCATTGCCTACGCATCGCGACAACTCAAGGTGCATGAAAAGAACTACACAACTCATGATTTGGAGTTGGGCGCTGTAGTATTTGCCCTCAAGATATGGAGGCATTATCTAAATGGAACCAAATGCATTATCTACACTGATCATAAGAGCCTTCAACATATTCTGGATCAGAAGGAACTTAACATGCGATAGCGACGCTGGGTAGAGTTACTTAGCGACTACGATTGCGAAATCCGGTATCATCCTGGGAAACCTAACGTGGTGGCTTATGCTTTAAGCCGTAAAGAACGTGTGAGGACACTACGTGCTCGAGCGCTAGGTTTGACTATTCAAAGTAATCTAAAGGCTCAGATTCGAATTGCATAATGTGAGGCTTTGAAAGAAGAAAACCTTGCGGGAGAAGAATTCCGAGGGTTGGATAAACAAATGAGTTGCAAGGATGATGGCGTACATTACTTCATAGATCGTGTATGGGTCCCCAGACGGAGAGGTGTACGTACACTAGTCTTGGATGAAGCACACAAGACTCGATACTCTGTTCATCCTGGTGCAGACAAGATGTACCACGACCTGAACGATCTATACTGGTGGCCAGGTATGAAAAAAGACATTGCTATATATGTGAGCAAATGCTTGACATGTTCAAAGTCAAGGCTGAACACCAGAAACCATCCGGATTATTGCAACAACCTAAAATTCCCGAGTGGAAATGGGAGAACATAACTATGGATTTTATTACCAAACTCCCGAGAATGCCAAGCGGACACGACTCGATATGGGTCGTGGTGGATTGAATGACAAAATCCGCTCACTTCTTGCCTATCCGAAAAGACTATAAAATTGATAAGCTGGCAAGGTTGCACATCAAAGAGGTCATGACACGGCACGAGGTGCCGGTGTCAATCATATCCGACCGAGACAGTCGATTTACTTCACGATTTTGGCAGACATTACAGAAAGCGATGGGCACTCGATTAAACAAGAGTACAGCCTATCACCCCCAGTCAGACGAACAAAGTGAATGAACAATACAGACGCTTGAGGACATGCTGAGGGCATGTGTCATTGATTTTAGTGGCAGTTGGGATACTCATCTACCGTTGATCGAGTTTTTCTACAATAACAGTTACCATACTAGCATTGGGTGTGCACCGTTCGAAGCGTTGTATCGCCGGAAATGTAGATCCCCGGTATGTTGGGCCGAGATTGGTGAAAGTCAGTTAACAGGTCCCGAAATCATTCAAGAAACAACCGATAAGATCTTCCAAATCAAGGACAGACTTAAAGCTGCTACAGATCGCCAAAAGAGCTATGCCGACAACCGTCGGAAGCCGCTAGAGTTTAACGTTGGGGATCAAGTGTTACTTAAGGTCTCTCCTTGGAAAGTGATCGTTTGGTTTGGAATGATAGGGAAGTTAGCCCCAAGATATGTTGGACCATTCGAGATTACAGAAAGAATCGGTCCGGTGGCGTACCAATTAAGGCTGCCACGAGAACTTAACAGTGTACATGATACTTTCCATGTATCGAACCTCAAGAGGTGTTTAGCTGACGAATCACTTCAAGTACCTATTGAGGATATCAAGATTGATGAAAACCTTCATTTTGTGGAGGAACCCATTGAGATCATGGACCGAAAGGTCAAGAGGTTGAGGCGCAACAAGATACCTATTGTTCGTGTAAGATGGAATTCTAAACGAGGGTCAGAGTTTACATGAAATGTGAAGATCAGATGAGGCTTAACTATCCACATCTATTCGAGGATGACACTCTTGGACCTAGCACCAGTTGAATTTCGGGACGAAATTCCCTCAACTGGAGGATACTGTGACATCCGTCACTAAAGCTCCGTCATTTAACCTGTTCGGTTGACTTTTGTTATCTTTCATTCCTCACCTCCGCAACCCATCTATGTGGGTATCATATTTGCTTTCTTGGTTATCTTTATTCATGTGCTATCGTTGCTTGCATTGTCATCATCTTAAAACGTTTTCTAAGATTGCCCCCATTATCATTGAATGCACCATTTTTATATAAACCTAATGTTACAAATAAAACCATTTTTAAATTATAAATATCATTAACTACATCTTTCATCATTAATAAAACTAGCCTAATTAATGTCGTTTCAACCGAAATAAAATTTGGGAACATGGACTAAAATTAACATTTTACCAAACTAGGGCTGGGTATATAAACCCCATTTCTAGCCCTATCCCTCATTCTTCCCCATCTTCTTTATCTTCTTCTTCTTCACTTTCTTCACCATTCTAGCACCAAAACCGCTTATTTTTTGCGTTTTCACCGGCAAATCTTGGTTATCATCGTGAATACTTACTTCTAATAGGTAGATGACCTCTTTGAACTGTTTCTTGCTCGATTTCATTTCTGCGTTTTCTAGGGTTTCGGGTGCTCGGGTTCATCCGAGCACATGAGGTCGTGTGGGCTTGTGTGTTGCGTTTTTAAGTGTGTTTCTTGTTTAGACGTGTTAGAATGTGGATTCTGGAAGTTCTTGAAGTGCAAAACGAGTGCACTGAGCAGCCGGAGGCTGCTCAGCACTTCAGCAGTCGCGATCTGCTGCACAGAGCGACTGGGTCTGTTCATGCGACTGAGCCGTGCAATTGGATGAATCGCACGACTGAGTCATGCGTCTGGTGTGTCGCGCGACTGAGCCGTGCGATTGGGTGAATCGCACGACTGAGTCGTGCGTATGGGTGTGTGCGATTGAATGTGTGTGCGATTGAGTCCATGATAGTGAATGCGTGTGCGATTGAGTCAATGCGGATGAGATTGTGTGCAATTGTGCGTGAGTCGCACGAATGAATGTTCAATCGCACGAATGAAGCTGATTCGTGCGAATGAAGTTTCAATCATGCGTATGGAGGTTGAGTCGCGCGATTGGGTGTTGCATGGTATGACTGAATGCTTAGTCGCAAGGATGAAGGTTTAATCGTACGAATGAAGCTGATTCGTATGACTGAAGATCCATTCGTGCGAATGGAGGGTTGAGTCGTGCGTCCGGTCCTGTTGTGTGACTAATGATGCGTGTCTGTGTGAATTCCTTTTTGAATGTCTCGTGATGATAAGGTAACATCAATAAAGTGTCATTGCTTGACCACAAAGATTAAAGTCAATGCTATTAACAGGCACATGTTTTTTTCAATTTAAAACAACCTAACCTTTTTCAATTAACGACAACCCATTTGCGACTACAAATATTTAACTAGCACTACCTTTTATAATAATGGGATCCTCATACGGATGTCATTAGCAATGACGACTACCCTTAATACTTGGATCTAAATAAGGTCTGATATGTGTATGCCTGCTTGTGTGTGCTACCAACAACCGAACCGAAACAGCCCGAACTAATCGAATGTCTTCTTATGCCTTATACTCATATTAATGCTTGTCAGTAACTGTCAATAGGTGTTTGACCGTTCATAGCATTCTACCTTTGGGAATATTCATCATACGTGCTTATCATCTATTCTGTGAGTTTCGTAGCCCCTTCTTACTCTATTAAAACCTTTTAAATATTTTCAACTTGGGGGAAAAGAATGCTCACCTACTTAAATTGATTTCAAACATCTTCCTTAGTGGAAGTTGGCTGCTACTTTATGAGTGTCTTATCTTGCTTACCTTGTTGATTGATGCTATATGAACTTGACTCTATGTTATGTTACCAACTTGTATGTTACTTGGTGGTATCACATTACTATGTGCTACTACTTTGATATTATGTGTTGATTGATGCTACCTGTGATTGCTATTGTTGATGGATGCATCGGCTGTGTGGTTCTTCTGTGTGGTTCTTCTGTGTGGTTCTTCTAAGCCGATCATCCATTACAACCATTAATCCCGGTAATGGGACCTAAGGATTGGTTTGGTTGTAACCTATACGTATGCGCTGTGTGGATCTTGCTACGTCGTGTAAAACTTATGGGATGCTTTCTTTACAGCCATCAATTCTCGTGTGGAACCGATGTTTAGGTTTGGCTGTAGCTATCTATATCTTGTAAAACCGCTTACATATAAGTGTAGTCGCGGTAACTCTTATTAAACTTAAAAGTTGTTTTCATCTTAACATCTTTTATTACTTAAAACCTGCGAAGCTCACCAACAATTATGTTGACCGTTTTGAGCATGTCTTTTCAGGTGATCAAGGTAATTGAAGTTCTAGGAGTGTTGCCTTTTAGAGGAGACCCTAGGATGCATTTTTGGATGATTAAGCATTTTGTTAAACATTGATTCTTGGAACATTTTGGTTGCTTAAACTTGTACATTGTATACTTATTCCTGGGTTGTGGGACAAGTTATCATCAATGCTTATGTGATCATTTTATGTTGTGCTTATGGCTATACTGTCGTGAACATTGACTGAACACGACACAAGTCTCCATTTGTGTTCGGGTGTCATCATGACACGCTTGTCATCATACTTATATTGCTTCTCTAACGTATACCATGTGTTATGACGATCCCGTCAAGCTCGCATCCCCGTGTTTCCGCTATCAACGGGGGTGTGACACTATGCCATATCCTTACCCCTGTTTTTACATGCCTCAGTCTAGCCAGGTTCAAGTACCCAAAGCTCAACAACCACTTGCCCTACCTGAGCCTCAACCATCTCAATCAAATCAACAATCTCAATCTCAACCACAACAAAGCTTTTTCACCCCTGGAGTTGTTGACTGGAGCAGCTTACCAGATGATCTTTCTGGTTATCATGAACAACTATTTCCTGGTGTTGGTCAACATGGTCGTGAAAATCCTTTTGGAAATCTTGTTCTTATGGCCCTGGAGTCTACTGATGGTTCATGCTCAAATGCTTCAACATCACAGGTACCACAGGTATCTTCAGAGGCTAAGGCCAAGTTATGTTCTGAGTTATGCATAGCTACCTTTTCCTCAATTAGAAAAGTAAATGTAGCTTTAATCAATAAAATCTTGAGCTAGAGAAGGTGATTTTAAAAAGAAAAGTTGAGTTTGAGTCGGTTTTAAATGAAAAAGATGATGAGATTTATAAATTAAAATGCCAAATCACTGATGAAAAAGCAAAGGTAGAGGTCATCTTAGAGAAATATAAGGATCTCAAAGAAACACTTGCAGCTACCCAGGTAGAGTGTGAACGCTGGGTAACATCATGCAAGGGGTTTGAAATACTTCTCAACAAACAAAGAGCTTCAAATGTGAAGTTTGGGGTTTGTTATAATCACACTGCTCCTCCTACAGATTTTACTCCCAAATTAGAAGTAGAATCTGAAGGAGAAAGCAATTACCAATCCAAATCATCATATGTCTCACCCTCTGGTAATGAACCAAAATCAGAGGATGAAGTCAGTATTAGTACCTCAGCAAATCAATCAGCTGATGGTCCCAATGCTGACAAACACATGATCAGGAGAAAGCTGATCACTTCAGGTGTTGTCTCACAAAGTACTCAAAGTACTGAAGGGCAAGTCATAACACCTGAAGAACAAACCAAACCCACTAAAAACAAAAATGGTTTGACAACTATTGAAAAGTCTATGAGGAAGTCCAAAAGTACTGATAGAAAACTTCTGAAGAACAAATCTTCAGTAGTTAAGAATCCGTCAGTACTTAACATAAGTACTAAGAGGAAGAAAGTACTGAAGAACAAACCTTCAGTAGTTTCATCTTCTTCAGTAGTTGATCAACTAAAGATGAAGAAAAAGCCATGTGAAATATGTGGCTTATTCGATCATCTCACTGATGAATGCTGGTACAGAAAGGGTTCCAAATTCAATAAAGATAAGAACATCAAAAAGAAAATTAATAAAATGAAAGATGAATTTGAAACCAAGTTTGTACTAGAGACATCTCAACCTAAAAACCCAAAATCCTTACCGAAATTCAAAAAGAAGGAATGGGTTTATCATGAAATAGCTGAAGGTGTTCAATGGATTCCTCATGGAATACCAAACCACCAGACCAAGTCTTTGTCTTTCAAAAGTGAGGAAATGGTGAAACACAGGAACTAATCAAAAACAAGAACTGAAGGCTTTAGCAAAGAATCAGACACAACTTGTTATGATGGTTCAACATCTGTTGGGGAGAGTCAACCAAATAGATGTACCAATGATTAAACCATAGAAAAGGAAAACCAAGCCAAAATCAAAGGAATCCTTTCCATACCATCTCCACCTCCACAGGCTGTTAATCATGACAAACCAGTTAGTGTAAAATCTGTTGATGAGGACAGACCCAAAACCAAAATGGTTTGGGTCTCAAAAACTAACTAGATTCTTTTAACAAATGCAGGGTTCTTCAGCATGCCAAAGAAGCATCTGGTATGTGGACAGTGGAGGATCCATGCATATGACAGGGAGCAGCTCTCTTCTTAATGCATATGGATCTTTTTGGTCTAGTAAGAGTGATGAGCATGGCAAAGAAGAAATACTGTCTGGTAATTGTGGATGATTACTCTAGATTTGTATGGACTTTCTTCTTGCATTCAAAAGATGAAGCTGCAAAAGCCACAATATACTTTGTGTTATATGTGGAAAAACAGTACTCCCTTCCAATTAAGTGTGTGAGGAGTGATAATGGCACAGAATTTAGAAACCACACACTTGATGAATTCTACTTGTCTAAGGGAATCAAGAGGCAGTATAGCATTCCAGGTCAATGTTGGCTGATGCTGGTTTGCCACTGACCTTTTGGGCAGAAGCTGTCAACACAGCTTGTTATGTGCAAAATAGAGTTTTAGTAAATCAAAGGCTGACAAAGACTCCTTATGAAGTGTTACATCATTTGGCTCCTCTGATTTCAATTTTTAGAGCACTTGGGTGTCCCTGTTACATTCTCAACACAAAGAATTCACTTCAGAGGTTTGAATCAAAGGTGGATGGAGTGTACTTTGTTGGGTATTCATCCACTTGCAAGGCATACAGAGTTTTTAACTACAGAACAAAGATAATTAAAGAGACCTTGCATGTGAAGTTTAATGAATCTCCAAAGGACTCAATTCCATAAAACCCTATGGAGTTATTTGATTTGGACATATAGCAATATGTTCCTTATCAGTCTCCAGCTGTTGCAGTTCCTGAAAATCCATCACCTCCTGCAAACAGTTCTTCATCTGGCGGTACTGATGATGATGATGCTGATAGTACTAACCTTTTCAGGTTTAGTGATTAATTGCCTGAGTCATCTAAAGCTGATATTCCTGTAGCTTCAGCAGCTCCATCCACAACAAATGCTGATGAGATCTCTGAATCATCCACTTTGTTTGAATTGCTATCTTCTTCATGGTTTCAAGAGTCTAACTCGACATCTGTTGCTGCTGAATCTCCGACAAAAACATGCATAGATCTTATCGTCTGTCAAGAGCTGAAGAATCACCCAATGTCTCAAATCATTGGTGATATTCATGCTGGAGCTTCAACCAGAAGTCAATTGTCCAATTTCTGCTTCAATGCTCTCTTCATCAGTCAGCAAGAGCCAAAGAACTATCATGTTGCATTAAGAGACAATGGATGGGTTGAAGCCATGCAACTTGAACTTCTTTAGTTTAAAAAGCAGCAAGTGTGGGAGCTGGTTCCTCTACCCCAAGGTATGTGTGCAATAGGCACTAAATGGGTGTTTAGGAATAAAACTTATGAAAAAGGTCAAATTGTCAAGAACAAGGCCAGACTGGTTGTACAGGGGTTTTCATAAGAAGAAGGTATTGATTATGATGAAACCTTTGCCCCTGTCGCCAGGCTGGAGGCAATCAGATTGTTCTTAGCTTATGCTGCTTTCCACAATCTTAAAGTTTTTCAAATGGATGTCAAAAGTTCCTTTTTATATGGTACAATAAAAGAAGAGGTTTATATGTGTCAACCACCAGGTTTTGAGAACAATAAACATCTAGATTAGGTGTATAAGCTTGATAAGGCTCTGTATGGGTTAAAACGAGCTCCTAGAGCCTGGTATGAAACACTGTCTAATTTTCTTCTTCAAAACAATTTCACCAGAGGCTCCATAGATAAAACTTTGTTCATAAAGATAGTAGGACAGCATAAGCTACTTGTCTAAATTTATGTAGATGATATTATTTTTGCATCCTCTGATCCAATGTTGTGTGATGCATTTACAAAATTGATGCAACAAAAGTTTGAAATGAGTGCCATGGGAGAATTACAGTTCTTTTTGGGTTTGCAAATCAAACAAAGAGCTGATGGAACTTTCATTCATCAGTCAAAATATACAAATGATCTTCTGAAAAAGTTTGATTTACAAAACTGTAAGCCCTGTTCTACTCCCATGAGCAGCACCACACAACTGGATGCTGATCAGAAAGGTAAAGCGGTTGATGAAACCCTTTACAGATGTATGATTGGGTCCTTGATGTACCTTACAGCTTCTAGACCAGACATTATGTTTGCAACATATGTCTGTGCTAGATTTCAGGCTGCACCTAAAGAGTCCTATTTGATTGCAGTCAAAAGGATCTTTAGATACCTGCAAGGTACTCAATCTCTAGGACTTTGGTATTCCACTGGGCACTCTTGCAAATTGGTTGCTTTCTCTGATAGTGACTATGCAGGGTGTAAAGTAACCAGAAAATCAACTCCTGGTGGATGCCAATTACTAGGCAATTGTTTGGTTTCTTGGCAGAGTAAGAAACAAACTTCAGTTGCTACATCCACTGTTGAAGAAGAGTACATTGCTGCTGCAAGTTATACGTGTCAGGTACTCTGGCTTCAGAATCAATTATTGGATTACGGCATTACAGAGACTAAGACTCCATTACTGATGGACAGTGCTTCAGCTATTTGTATTGTTAAGAATCTAGTCCAGCATTCTAAGACCAAACACATTGAGATCAGATATCATTTCATCAAGGATTATTATGAAAAGGGTCTGATTAATCCAAAGTTTGTTCCTAGTGCTAATGAGCTTGCAGATATATTTACTAAGCCTTTGGACAGTGCAACTTTTCAAAATCTGGTGCTAAGGCTTGGTATGCTGCAGCTGGAATGAATTGACTAATACTGATACTCTCAGATCACAAGTACTGATGACCATTAGTATTCAAAAGTCAAAAATAAGTACTGATAAGTTATCTTGTCTTCAACAGTTTTCAACACTACTGATGTGTTATAAAGACTAAAGACTAAAATACTTAAAAGTATTGAAGTACATTATTTGTTGAAAAGAACTGATGTCGTTTCAACTACTGATGTTGTTGTAATTACTGATGCCTATTTCCAACAGATAAGTATTGAAGAACAAATTTGTCCAAAAGTACTGATGTGTAATCTTGAGCATAAGTATTGAAGACAAAATTTGTTCACAAGTTCTGAAGAATATTATTTCAAAAGATCTACTGCACAAATGTTCAGGAGAGCTGATGAATAAATATTCAAAAGAACTTATGACAAATGAAACATCTAAAATTCAGACAAAGTCTGATGAGTAAATGTTGAGGTCAGAATGAAACAACTGAAACCTGTGAATTGATGACAACAACTGATGAGTAACTTTACTCTTCAGCTGTTTCAAACAACTGATGTTTCATTTCAAAACAACTGAAGCCAAAACCAAGTCTTCAGTAGTTTCTAACTACTAATGACTAACACCAAGTCTTCTGTCATTTACAAAATCTGAAGGTTAAAACCATGTCCTCAATCATTTCAAACAACTGATGACTAACACCAAACCTTCAGTCGTTTTCCATCAGCAGTTTCATAGCCTATAAATGCCAAACCCTAACTTTAGAACTTATCATTCTCAGAACGTTATTATTCAAAATCTCAGAACTTCCCTCCTGCATTAATGGCGACCATGCAACTCAAACCCCGCCATAACTATGTCGCTTACCTCACCAAATCGGCCTTTTGGAGCAAGTTTGATAACGCCATCGATCTGATGGTTGAATCTCAACACCAAACAGTCTTTCTTCTGAACCCAACCATTTAATTAGAAACCCTACGACAATTCTGGACAAACAACACACTCATAACTGGTGAGAATGATGGTGAGATCGCTCTCCAGTCGTTTGTCAATCAGAAGAAGGTGGTTGTCACTTCTGATATCATTCGGAAAACCCTAAATCTGAATGATGTCGACTTTGTCACCGAATACCCTAAGGGTACCAATGATTTATCCTTCATCAACAATGGGTACGAAGGCGACCTAAGTGCTACCACAGTTTTGAAGAAGCACTTCCATGACCCTGAACGCCTAATCTTCCACATGGTCAACGTCTGCCTTGCCCCCAAGACCTCCTCATAGGTTCAAATGTCTTCTAGGTGGCAACAGGTATTGTATTCAATCCTTGAACGCCAAAGCTTAAATTTTTCTGAAATTATATTTTTAGTATTAAAAGATCTGGCATTGAAACCTGTGACTAATAGATGGATATTATATCCAAGGTTTTTTATGGCCATTATTGAAAATCAATTAAAATCTGACGGCCTTGTTGGCCTTGGAGTCTCTGTTGTGGCAGTTTTGCCTGAAGTATACTCCAGGCACAACTCGAACACATAACTCAAAGAGGCTGCCAAGTTGCTAAAACCCAAGCAGCGGGAACCCACAGCCTCATCCTCCAGATCCAAAGTCCCCTCCAAGCCAAAATCCAAAAATCCCAAAAAGGCTACTCAGGGAGTTGAGTCCCCTGAGGATGCCCCTGCAGCACCAAGGTAGGAAGAAACTACTGGTAGTAATCCACAAGTAGTTACACAGACTCTACCAGCCATAACCATTCAGGTATCCTCTCAACAGGATCTTGAAGCAACCACTTCTAGGGATGCCACATTACTGGAACCTCTCTCATTTGAGAGGGTTGCCATTGAAGAGCACCATTCACCCCAGGTGCAATCTGCTTCCCACCTATCTTCTGTTGCAACCACCCTACAAAGCCCAACTTTTATAATTGTAGAAGTGCTGACTCAGCTAAACACTTCACCCCCTCCCCAGACACCTATTACAACTGGGAACACCTCAACAGCTGAGGGGGAGGACTATAGTGTTATTGATAACCCACAACACAAGGATTACACAGTTCAATCTCCCTGTGTAGAGGCGGAGATTAGAACATCTGGTGAGGCTGCCACTTCCCCTGTTTCAGCACATGAACAGACTGTGTTTGGTGGTAACATTTCTAAGACCTCACCAGAGGCAACTGCCGATGAAGGACATAATCCTGACGCAGGAGGTCCCCAGTACCAAGAAGAATGGGCACAAGTGAACACTGATCTACACTCAGCACTTGTTCATCCTGATGTATTCAGGAGGTCAGATGATTCAGTAACCACTGATGATGACCTGGGCTTTTTCTATGATGTTCTAGCCCACAACACCATTCTTGAGGCTGAGGTATGCAGACCAAAAGAACTGCTTGCCAAAAATGTTTCAGGAAGCAAGTCCATCTGCCTAAACTCACCCATAGATGGCACCTTCCTCTGAAGGTTTCCCACACACTGAGCCACTCACAACAACTGAGCCACCAGCCTCTGTTTCAGGCACCATTTCTCACGGACAGAACCCCTCTAAGCAAATGGTTGTTGCCTTTACATCCTCCCTGCCTCTCATCACTCCCATCATCACTAACATTGTACATCAAGCTCTTGATGAGAGGCTTTCCTCAAATATTCAAACCCTAGTTGATGATGCAGTCACTAAAAGATTTTCTACCATTCACACCCCTAAACCCAATGCAACCAAAAAGGGGGAGTCTAAGGTAGTGAAAACAAACAAGAGGAAGAGATGTAACACCCGAAACTTTATTAGATGAAGAAAAATAATAATAAGAAAAAAAAGAAAAGAAAGTAGCTTGGAAGGAAAGGAGAAGGAAACAAAAGGGGAGGGGGGTATTGTGTAAAATGTACAAAGAAAAGACAAATATCTGGTATTTATGGGGATGGCTGCCCACTCTTTTCTCATAACCCCAAATCATCGAACACTCTAGAGAGAGAAAGAACAGAATACAAGATTCGAAAGGAAGAACAGGAAGAAGAGGAAGGCTGATTCGAGGTACCGGGTTCCACGGCGACCGACTTTGAAGAAGCCTTACTCAGCAACACGAGGTGAGTTCTAAGACCCCTAATTTTAACCGTTTTTGAATGATTTTTGGGGCTGGAACACATTGGGAAACTGTTTTCGAGCTTTGAGTGCTTGATCCTTGTATGTATGTACGAGTATGTGTGTGTATGGTCGGCTCATGGTTGCTATGCTTATTGTACATAAGATTTCTAGGGCAGATATATGAGTTATAGCATGTTGTTCATGTGCGTTCTGTTGATGTATGTTTTAGGAGTCTTTCTTATGATGTATGGCTTGTTCTAACTGGATAATATGATAAATCTGTGCTAAGGGTGGGTTAAGATGATGAATAAGTTATGGAAATGGCACAGGTTAAGTTGCAGGTCACCTTATTCAGTCGCATAGGCTAATGCGGATAGCCAAACGAAATATGGCCAAGGCAGACTTCAAACGCATTAGCAAATGCGGATGACTAAGGAAATACGGCCGAGACATTTTGCTCAGCCGCATTGACCTAATGCTGATAGGTCAGGAAATGTACCTAAGGCAGTACTCAGCCGCATTGACCTAATGCGGACAAGTCAGGAAAAATGGCCAAGGCATTACTCAGCCGCATTGACCAATGCGGGTAGATCATGAAATGCGGTTAAGGAAATCCTCAGCCGTATTGACTAATGCGGACAGTACAGAAATACGGCTAAGGCATTTCCTCACCCGCATTGACTAATGCGGATGGCTATGAACTGCGGATGAACCAAAGAGGGAAATGCAGGTAAACACTTAGCAAAAAAAATTCTGCCTTCTGGGAAAATGAGTAAGATAGGCTTTGACCTAGGAGATTCCTGTGGGTTATGTAAGTTGACTTTTAGAGTCGTGGATGATATGATGATGTGTGCTTGACGGACATGCATGGTTTATGTCATATATGTATGATTGCCTTGTGTGATGATGCATGAATGATGTGTGTATGTTCCTTATGATATCTTATGTTTATCTTTTCGAAACTTTACGTCTTATGATAATGAATGAGCAAAGTATTATGTAACGTAAAGTGAAAGATAACGAAAGAGGACATGATGACGAATGCATGTATTAATGAATAAATGAAAAAGAAATGTGATGACGAGTACATGAATTAATGAATGAATGAACGAACGTAAGGCTTGTATGCATAAGTATGAGGTGAGCGACTCCGTGTCGCAACAGACTCGAACGGGATCTCTGTCGCGTATCCCGGTACTGTGTCAGTCTTCGGACATGAGTCGGGGGTTTGTTAATCAGGCCCCGACACAGTATCAGACTTTGTACATGAGTCGGGGGTATTGCATGAGATGAGATAGTGAGGTGATCAACTTTGTGTTGCAACATACTCGGATAGAGTTCAATCCAGGTGATTGACTCAAACGGGATCTTTGTCGCGTATCCCGGTGCTGTGTCAGTCTTCGGACATGAGTCGGGGGTTTGTGAACAGGCCCCGGCACAGCATCAGCTTTCGAGCATGAGTCAGGGATATTGCATGAGACAATATACAGAGATGAGATCTCTGTCGCGTATCCCGGTACTGTGTCAGTCTTCGGGCATGAGTCGAGGGTCTGTTTGTCAAGCCACGGCACAGTATCAGTCTTCGGACATGAGTCGGGGATATTTCATGAGACGAGATAGTGAGGTGAGCAACTTTGTGTTGCAACCGACTCGGATGGAGTTCAATCTAGATGATTGACTCGATGGGATCTTTGTCACGTATCCCGGTGCTGTGTCAGTCTTCGGACATGAGTCGGGGTTTGTTTGTCAAGCCCCGGCACAGTATCAGTCTTCGGACATGAGTCAGGGATATTGCATGAGACAAGACCTAGATGAGAAAGAGAATTATGAAAGGAAGTATGAAACGAATGCAAGTTAATGAAAGTAGTGAAAGTTAAAGAACGAAAGAATGAAAGTAACGAATGGAAGGAACATAATGATAACGTATGAAACGGGATCCTTGTCACTCGACCTCAGTAATCATGGCTGTGTGCCATGAAGAGGGTAAAGTGTGACCGGATCTAGATAGAAGTGAATGATAGAGAATGCATGAAAGTTAAAGATAGATAATGAACGAATGACAGACAGAGAATGAATGAAAGTTAAAGATAAAGAATGAATGAGAAAAGAAGATAATAATGATATTATCTATGTGTATGTACGTATGATGTGTGTTCATATACGGTAGTATAGTGTGTTTTTGAAAGAAGTAAAGAACGGTTTTAATGAAAGAAAAGTATGTTTTAATATAAAACTAGAACTCACTCAGCAACGCTGACTTTGATGTGTTTCCAGTTGGCAGGTATGTTGCTGAGGATGGCACGGGGTGACTACTCAGTTTCGTTGAGGCTGGCATCCATATTTTGACATGTCAATGTATTTTGAGATGAAAACGAATATTGTAATGTTATGAAATGACATGTTTTTAGTTATAAATGAAAGTTTTAAATTTCGCTGCAAAATAGATGAACGATTTAAAATGTTTATGTGCGATGAATGACCAGCTGTGAGGTGCCCGGGAACGGGGCCTTACAAGAGAGTTGAAGAAGAAAAGAAGAATGAGAAAGAAAAGGAGAAAGAGAAAGAAAAGGAAAAGGAGATTGAGAAAGAGTAGGAAAAGGACTTCCATATTACTTACAAGAAAAAGAAGGGTGGTGAAAAGACTCCTGATGAGAAGAAGTTAGAGGAACTGATTAAAGAAGCTGATGAGCAACATAGCAGATCAATGGATAAAATCATCGATCAGCTCTTTAGACAAGGATTCGACACTGCCAAACTTGACTTTGAGATCAGAAGGCTGGTGATACAAGAGATTGAGCATCGATAGGCTAGCTATAGTGAGAAAGAACAAGAAAGGCTGGAAGCTATGGTCAGGTTCATATAAACGTATTTGGGGAGATCAATTCTTGAAGTGAAATCATGGGCCAAGGACAGTATTTTGGAGATAACCAACAAAATCTGTTCGTCTGAAGTATTTAGCAAAGGATTGCTCATAGAATCCCTTGATGAAGCTGGTGCTGGGAAAAGGAATGATATGACAAAGTACTCCAAAGCCTCACTTACAGCTAAGATGCTAGAGCATCCTGTACAATCTCCCACACCAGAACAACCAATATCACAACCCACAAAACCAACTCATTTACCCAAGAATCCAGCACAAACAACTGCTGATGATGCACCCAAGAGGAAGAGAAGGGTGTTGAGGCTTCAAGAAGAAGAAGATGATGATGATGAGGAAGATAGGCTGCCCATTTCAGCTGTTATTAAAACAAAGATGCCTGAGGCCAGGAGTCAACCAACACCAATCACACCTGCCATCCAGAGGCAAATAGTAAAAGTAAAGCTTGAAGAAGAACAACAACACAAACAACATGATGAGCAGTTGTTGAGTCTGGTTGATAAAGAGTTTCCTCAATCTACATTGATACAAACTATGAGGAAACATGCTCTGAGGTTGTATGTTCTCAGATTTACATTTCAGTATCAGAAAGAGAGAGTTAGAATTTGGCCTGATCCCAGGGTGAGTGAGAGAATCCACAAGAAGAGTATCCCAAGAAAATACAATGGTCAAGTAAAGAAGGTTGTAGATGCAGTGATAATGCTAGCCATTGTAGTGTCACCCTGAGAAATCTTAGAAGACTTCAAAAGAGCCTACAAGTCTAATCTGACCCCACAAACTTTACTGGAAAACAAAATGGTGAAGAAGGGGTTGATCTACAAGAGGCTGGAAGAAGTCAGAAGCAATGAGCTCCAGTTGTTACTTGAAGGTAATCATCCTGATGAGTTTGCATCCAGAGAAATAACAACTGTGGAGCAAAAGAATGGGAAACATGTTAAGTACTTATCTGAGTACTATGGGCCAGAGTTTTTCTTTGAAGGAGAAGCTGAAAAACTCACCCTAGAAGAATAGATTGTCTTCCTTGAGGCCTATGTTCGAGAGTCTTACAGACTCATGGTAAGGAAGTAGGTTTCATGGATGGGGCAACAACTCTGTGTCCAATTACCCAAGACAGAGTTCCCATCCATCCCTTGCCAATCAAATCTTCTGAAACCTCTTCCCAGGCCTATGATTATATTGGTCACTTCTGAGCTGATCCAGAAGAAAAAGACAATATTTTTGCCTAATAAATGGGACTCCAATAAACATAAAGGTTTTGGCAGGATTGGTTCAGGGGGAGTTTGTTGGACCAAAAGAACCAATGAGCCAGATCAGAAAAATCTCTAAGTCCCACAGACATCACAACAACTGAAGAAGACTACATCAGCTGGAAGATAAAGTCTGAAGACAAAGTCTGAAGACAAAGTCTGAAGACAAAGTCGGAAGACAAAAGCTGAAGACAAAGTCTTAAGATAGAGTTTGAAGATAAAGTCTGAAGACCAAGTATTCAGCGATTGTCACAACAGTTGAAGAAGTACTATTCAGTAGTTGTGATAGTTTACTTTTAGTAGTTGTCTTTATATTTTCAGTAGATTGTAATCAGTAGTTTAGTAAATGTAAAACGTCTGAAGAGCTTACACTTCAGATGTTGTAGTTTCAGTAGTTGTAGAATTAGCTGGTACTTAAGCTTTTATTGTAAGAAGATGTCCTTAGCTATAGTGGACATCTTCAGTAGTTTCAGTTATTTTCAGTTGTTTGTGTAATCGGTTAGATGTCACTATCAGGTGACATCTGCTGACATCACCTTTCCTCTATAAAAGGAAAGTTGACCTAATTTGTAATCACCGAAGCTTATGAATGAATGAGAACATTCTCTTTTGCAGAAAACTTTTCTCCCTATAACCGTTACTGTTTGATTGAATATTCATCTTGTTCTTGCTTAAATTTCGTCTAATTCTAGTACTATTCCGCTGCAAATCATAACCTAATTGATTAAGCTAGATCTTAGATCCTTTCAGTTTTAGAGTTTGTTTCGAGAACTTGGAGTTGAATTTGCTAGTGGAAGTGTCTAGCTTAAAGATTTGCTTCAGGTGAATTTTTAAAACCCCTCTTTGATGATTTACAACTTGTTTGGGGATATTATGATACCAACTAACATTTTTTTAAAGAAACCATGGGTTTACAGCTTTGTGTCCGTGGATGATCTGTGTATGTATGTTTTAGAATTTGTTTATGAGCTACAAATTGATGTTAGAGTGTTTTAAGTGCCTTAGTATGTTAGATCTATTCTTGGGTTGTGTTAGATTAGTATTCGGGTGTTATTGTAGCATAGAAAACATTTTAGAATGTTCTCATGCACCTAGGTGTTCGCCATGCGCCCAAGTGTGGGCCATGCGCCAAAACAGTGTTACCATGCGCCCAGAATTGCTCAGGAGTCTAAGTGTTAGGTCATGCATCCAAATAGTAGTCATGCACCCAGAAAAGTGCCCATGCGCCTAAGTGTTGGCCATCCGCCTAAATAGTGCCGATGCGCTGAAATCTGCTAAAACGCCTAAGTGTTGATGCACCCAAACATGTGTCATGTGCCTGCATAGTAGTGAAGCGCCCAAACAGGGCTCATGTGCCCAAATAGTGCTGAAGCGCCCAGTATGTTTTACAATTAGAATTTTTGTGCTTATGCGCCAGAAAAGTCTCATGCGCCCATTTTGGACATAGGATTTTCTAAGCTGTTTTAAGTGGTAGAATGGTGAGATAGGCCCTATTATGATATGATGGCTTATGCTTGATGTGTGCATGGTGATGTAATGAAGGTTATGATGTGTATGTGTGTGAATGATATGTTATCTTTTTTCATTAAAGAGTTTTCAAAACATGCGTATTATGTTATGTATTACATTATTTATGACTTTACGTGGTATGACGTATGAATGAGTAAATGAATGAACGTAAAGTATTATGCAACAAAGTGAAAGATAATGATGAAGTACAAAACGAATGAATACAATAAAGCACGAAACGAACGAACATGTGAGATAACGTATGATGAGTATCGAAGTGACAGATGATGAGATCCGTGTCGCGTACACCGGTACTGTGTCAGTCTTAGGACATGAGTCGGGGGTTTGTTTACAGGCCCCGGCACAGTATCAGCTTTTGAGCATGAGTCAGGGGTATTGCATGAGACAGAATGACGTGTGAAGGAGATGAGGTCTTATTGCCTGCCCTGGTACTATGTCAGTCTACGGACAAGAGTCGTGGGTTTGTTTATAGGCCCCGGCACGGTATCAGTCTTCGGAAAAGAGTCGGGGGTGTTGCATACGAGATGGGATCTTTGTCACATATCCCGTGCTGTGTCAGTCTTTGGACATGAGTCAGGGATTTGTGTACAGGCCCCGGTACAGCATCAGCTTTCGAGCATGAGTCGGGGATATTGTATGAGACAAGATTCGAGTAATGATGAGTTATGAGCGGAGAAATGAATGAATGAATGAATGATAACAATTATTATCAGTATGTATGTATGATGTATGACCACTGTCGAACGTAAAGTACGAAAAAAAGTAAGACAAGAAAGTAAGAGACAGTGAAAAGTATGAATGAAAGTATGAATATGAAAGTAAATATTAATGTAAAGAATGAAACAATAAAAGTATGAAAGAACGAAACGAATGAAGAATACAGAATGAGCGTACGTATGATGTATGACCATGGATGACTGTAAAGACTAGGTTTTAAAGGTAGTAAAGTATTTTATTATAAAAACTAGACCTCACTTAGCGTCGCTGACTTTTGTATGCATGATAGTTGGCAGGTATTTTGTTGATGCTGAGGAGTTGCAGGCATGAATGCATAAGCTACTGGGAGTATTTTGAGGATGGCATCCGCATTTTGACATGTTATTGTATTTTGATATGAAAACAAATGTTGTAATGTAATGAAATGACATGTTTTTAATTGTAAAGAAAGTTTTTAAATTCTGCTGCAAAAGTAATGTATGTTTTAATATGTTTTATGAGTGATGAATATCCAACTATAAGCGTCCTGGGAACGGGGCCTTACATGGCTGCAACATGTCTGCAAAGTCCACATCTGGCGGATGTCAAGTCCTTGGTGGAAGGATTGTCTCATGACAATGCAAGAAACAATCCTGTGTATCTGCATCAACTGCTGAGGCTGAATACATTGTTGCTGCAAGCTACTATGCTCAAGTGCTTTGCATTAAAAATCAGATGCTAGATTATGGATACAACTTCAAAGAGACTCCTATCCACATAGACAACAACAGTGCTATCTCTATCATAGAGAATCCTATGCAGCACTCAAGGACAAAGCACATCAACATCAGGTATAATCTAATTAGTGATAATCATGATAAGGAATTGATAAAACTAGTTAAGGTTGATACAAATGAACAATATGTTGATGTGTTCACAAAAGCTTGATGAATAGAGATTTAAACATCTTATATCAGCTATTGGGATGATTAACCTTGAATAGATTTTCTTAAAACAATAAATATTATTTCTAATAAGAAGTTGTGTGTCCTAAGTTGTCTAAACTATCACCTACATATGCCCAGTTTATATTGGGAGAAAATCTTTTTCAAATGATATCTCTTAGCATTTTTGAAAAAAAAACTTAAGTATATTTTCCTTGGGAAGACATTAACATTGTCTTTAGAAGAATTTTAAGTCTTCAAATCAGATAACTACTTGTAAGAAATTTACCTTTGGAAGAAATGCTCTTATTTCTTCCGAAGCTAAAATATGCTTCTAAGTACTTATATGAATTTGAAGAACAAATTTCTTAAAAAAGCAATTATGCCTCGGGAGAATTATTCTCTTTAAGAATAAAACTTTGAAGTCTTAATATCTTCTGAAACCAAATACTCTTCAGAAGAGAAAATACTCATAAGTAATTTTTCTTCCAAAGCCATTTTTCATTAATCTAAGAAATATCTTCCGAAGCAAAATTTTGGCTTCGAAAGCTTTTCACAAAGCTTCCGAAGATAAAACTACCTTTAGAAGAGTTTCAACTTCCAAGAAAACTACCGTTTTGTGCATATTTTCAGAGGCGGGACCGACATTTGGATTTCAAAGTTTATTTTTTCACATTAACTTTGTCTCACATCCATTTCCTATAAATATACCCAATGGTTCCCCCTCTTTCACTATCTTCTTCTCTGTAAACTTCTCTAAACGTAAATTCACCCTCACCGCCTTTGTTCTTACCTTTTTGCATCTCAAATCTACCTCAAATTGCCAAACTTGACCGCAGAAACCTACCAGATTTTCCATGCAACTTCATACGCAACACAATCAAGTGGCTCTATTGAGCTCTGAGAAAGATTCAAGTTTCTCAGAGGTTTGCCATTTTCATTCTCTGTCCAACTACTTCATTTCCCTCACCATTGACCCTCCACTCTATGAGGATCAACTTTTGGATTTTTAGAGGACCTGCCAAGAGGTCACCATGGATGGGGAGAAGGCATTGTCTGCCTAATGCACGGAAGGACATTGTTCATCATTCCAGCCTCCATTAACTCATAGTTACAGCTGGATGATAAAGAAGGTGAGGTGTTCTTTCCAAAATCTATTGTAAATCATTCTTTTGAGTCAATAGGGTATGAAGAGGACTTCTCAGTTAGAACTTTCAAGAAACAGAAGGTTTCCTCTCAATAGAAGTACCTCCTACATGTTATTATTCATAGTTTGTCTAATAAACATGGAGGACGGGACCAAATTCCAGAGGATCTCTCCTTCATTGTTCATGAAATGGTTCATGCGGTCAACTTCAGGTATTCTCAATTTGTATATACTAATTTGCTTGCAAACTTGGAGTCGATAAAGTATTACATGTTTCCTGGATATGTCCAGCACATTCTCAACTGCGAACTAGGCTCATAGTTGATGGGAACAGGTATATTTTTAAATTGGGATAGATGAAGCCCGGCATCTTCAAAACAATAAGAAAGCCTACTGTGGGCTTCGCAGGGGTAGAAGCAGCCCTGGTCCTAAAAATGTTAGAGCTCATTGCGCAAGGTGAAAACTTAGTAGCACCTCTAGTATTGAACCCATACCTTATACTTCAAGACCATCCACACAACCAAAAACAATCTACACCAACTGAAGAAAGTCCAAACAAACCCCTGCACATGTTATTCAACCTGTGCAGGCCCCCAAATCACCACCAACACAGGAAGAAATGGACAATGGAGCTCCTACTTCTCTTTAGGAGGAAACCACTCTAGTAAACAACCTTTAGGGGTAAGTTACCATCCCTAGCCTTTATACTTAAATTAACCCATACCCAGCCTAGAATTCTATGATGATGAAGATATAGCACTCAGTGAGTACCATGATCCTCTCTTCTCCTTCCCTACTCAAAGAGAGATGTGTACTCCTATGTCCTGTGTATCTAGCCCACATCATCCACCTCTAACTAAGGTTGATCTCCCTAAACCTATTCAGGAGGTTTATATGGAAGAGGCTCTCATTTTTGCAAGTGATTACATCATTAAGACCTCAACCGTGGTAACCCAGACATTGAAACTTCATCTGAAGCAGTCAGTGAGTAGGGGAAAACCAGCACCCAAGAACAACAAGCTGGTGATGAGGAAGAAGACTTAGGTCCAATTCTCTCATCCACCATTGATTCTTCTACTGAAGATGATGGGAATCTTAGACTAAAGGTGAAAAAATTGTCTATAACATGCAGCTATTTAGTCTCCAAGGTTAGTCACTTGGAATCTCAAGTGACTACATTGCAAGGAAAGATCAATGATCAGTAACTTGAGATTATTGATCTTAAGGAGGTACTAGCTAGGAGACCCTTAAGGAGGATTCAACCAGGAACAGAAGAACCTGAGGATGTAATTGACTTAACCTCCAGCTCACCTATGCAAGTAGGTGATGCTATCAAAAAGGGGGAGGAAGTTGTTACAATCATACAACCTCAGAGTCCTTCCCTGAGTATGGACACTGAAGATTCACCAACCTCATTTGCAATTGTCCAAACTCAGCAACCTCCTCAAATTCACAATGATGTAGACTCACTCATCTAGAGTCTATTTGAGGAGGGTATACCAAGGGCAATGTCATACCCACCTTTTGGAGCTACAAATAAAATACATGGGTGGATGTATGATGTTGAAAGAAGTGCCCTCATACTGCATAGAGTTCAAGGACAGCAAGAGATCTTCAAGTTTCAGACCATGAACTACTATGATAGTCTTTCTCTTGTTAATATGCCACTTGCCAACCCAAGTCAACACAGGCAAGCTGACATATTGGCTAAGAGAATTCAAGATAAGATCATGGAAGAACTCTGGCATAGAAGAGGACAATTGCAAGCAGGCAATGCACTGGTCAACTGGATGTTGAGGTGGACCCTAGGATTAGCTTCAAAGGGGAAACCTTGACTGAAGGCCCAGTGAGTAAACCTATGAGAATTGTCCTAGAGTCAATCACTTAAATAACGTCATGTGCCCTCAGTGAGGCACCAATTAGTGAAGGTGCTTCACAACCTCTCTCTGGCCAGAGTTTGACTGATAAATAAGGAAATGAAGGCCAAAGCTCTCTGCAGCCTGAGTCACCAAGGGCTATGAGTGACAAAGGGAAAAGGAAACTAACTCTTGAGGGGATTAAGGAGAAGCAAAAGAGAGAGGAAGAGGAAACTAAGGGGAGAGAGTTCAGCTGGTTCCTTAGGCTTCAGGGAAGCTCCAATCCGGGCAGCCCCTAGGCCAAACACTCAAGATGATGAGTTCAAGGCTGCTAGATTGAACTATCTAGGAACCAGGAACTAAAACATTGATGAACTCATCTCTCTTCCTTTAGAAGAGTTAAATGAACTAGCAGACTTAGAGCTGACCAAAGAGAAGAAGGAGGCAGAGGATGCAGAGTTGCTCCTTAGAGTCAAAGAAGAAAGATAACAAAAGAGACTATACAAGAATGCTCCTCCTCTCTCCCCAGTTCATGAAAGCCCCGAGAGAGAGGCTGTGGCAGCTGAACCACCTCAGGTAGACGAAGAAGTTGATAGACAAAACATGATCAGCTACCTGAGTGCCACAGGTCTCTACTAGGCATCTGCACTTCTTCCCCTCTCTTATGAATACATTGAATTTGAGTACCTTAAGCAGCTTGAACAATAGTTCAGAAATGAACAAAATGATGCTAAAAGAAAGATGAGGGAAGAAGCTGCAAATCAAGGGCCATCATCTAAAAGAGCCAAAAGAAGTCTGCTGAGAGACAAAGGATAATGAGCTTCTTGAAGCTGTATGGATTCTCCTGAAGGATGCTTGGTCCAATGTCTCTATCCATTATGGATGAGCACATTAGAGTGATCAAACAGAAGATTAAGAATGGAGAGATTGTGGACTTGCATTCTCCACCAATCCAAGCTCCCCTTGAGGTTGAGGTTGTGGTTGAGGTTGAGGTTAAGGTTGAACCAAAGACAACACAACATGGACCTTCAGTTGCTTCACTGCCAACTTCATCTTCAGATCCACAGGAGGGTTCTACTCCCTTTCCTTCTGAACCTGTGAGGGAAGAGGACCCAACTGACAGAGGCACAACAAAACAACCTGATACTCAAGACCAGCCCACTCAGTTAAACACTCCCTAAAGGAAGAAAGGGATGGCCCTGAAGAGAGTATACAAGAAGACAAAGGCATCCGCTTCCAGACCTCAGGATGAGTTAGAGCATCCTGAGGAGGTGCAACAAGAAGCTGCTCAGTCAACTCCTACTCAAGCACAGCCTCTTGTAACTGGAAGACCCATCTTGTCTTGGACCTTTGCTACTAATCCAAATAGATGGTATGTCATCAGAGATCAAGGTGGTCAAGAGGTCCACTTCTTTTAAGACACGCTTGATCTACCTTTGCATGATCTCCATGACATGAGAAGGTATTATGAGAGTCTGAAGGATCATGACCAAATGATGAAGAAGAGAATGGTCTTGATCCTAATGAGGACTGTCAACTGATAAACAACCTTCTCTGTTTTGGTAGCATCAGCCTAAGGGGAGTTTATAAAGTTTGTATAAAGGCTGATGCAACAAAAGCAACCAAAGGCTTTCTGCATGCATGCACTCAGTATTAAGTACAAGTTGCTCCGGAAGTTTTTATACTTGGAGTAAGAATTCCTCTAAGTATAAAATCTTCCTAAGCCAAAGTTGTTGCGGAAGTTTTACACTATACTCAAAAATATTCTAAGTGTAAAATCTTCAGAAGCCAAAGACCAAATCTTCTAAATCCAAAAGATAAAGTCCTCCAAATCTTCAAAGACAAAGTCTTCCGAAGCCAAATGAAGTGAAGACTTGTTTCTTCCGAACACTGAGGAGAACATGCTTTTCTCGGATGTGCTTTTGCATAAAGCTGACACACTTTCCGCTGTAGCTCTGAAGACTTACTAACTTGCAAGAGTTGGTGAAAAGGTCCATGCTTTTGCAACTGTATATTGAGGTCTTGAGTCTGTAACTTTCTACTTTATGTACTTTTATCCTGTTTTATAATATATTAGGATGTGAGCTATGGCATGTCATAGTCACTATTCAAAAGGTAATTTGTCTTTTGACTATACATTGATTTTGTTGCCTTTCAATGATCCAACTGACTTTGCAAGTATAGCCGATTGTAGGATGTAGTATAAAGTATCTCAGGGTCTTGTGACTAATACATTATGCATTGTAACTCTTGTAAGAGAACTTGAGATTAATATACAACACTCTTGAAAATCAAATATTGTTCTTCTTAACTTCTGTATCATTGTTACTTGTGTTCTTTGCATCTTGTTCCTAAACCCCATTCCCTATTTGAACTGTTAAGTGTTCTAACACTCTCCTCATTGTGAGACTAATTGTATTGACCATCCCTTAACCAACCCTGCACCAATACCACCAACAATTAGCATACCATATGCATCGCACCACCTCAAATCACTCACTGCAACCCTAATCAACATACCAAATCCTTAATAATGATTATCAAATAGGATGGTGAATGTAATTGGAGCATGTATGAAGTAGAACTCAAATCCCCAGATCATGCCCTCATGGCCCAACTTAAAGAGAAACTAATAAAGATCCCGAAAAAGGTTATAGAAAATCTCTGAACTCAAGCATGCATTGACGAATTTACTAGATACAGAAATCATGCTGATCAACTTTCTAGGAAAGTGGTTAAAACAAACATTTTAAATGACAGTCTTAAAACTAAATAAAAAAATATGAAATTAAGATTTTGTCACTTAAAAATAATTTAGACAAGCTATTGTCTGAAAAAACTAACCTTGACAGCACAAGTTGAGCAACTCTTTGAATCAATAACTCAATCAAAAATAGCAAGGCTAAAACAAAAGTCAAATTTCAAAAATTTCAAGTAAGCGATCAAAAGTTTAAAGAAATTCTTGCTCAGCGGCATTCAAAGACCCTTCATGCATTGGGTATAACAAAGTTAACCCACCTTACAATGACAACTATGTGTCATTGCCTGAATTAATGACCAACAAGCGTGGGGATTCACTTGATCCTCATGAAAGAATTGACAATTCAAAGCCTACATCATCATTATCAAAGTAAGTTTTAATTAGGTTTGTTAAAATTCAAAATTCACCTCAAATTACAGCAAAATTTTACCAAGGTGAAAAAAATGAATTGATGTACATACTTCTGATGACGATGATGAGGATCTATTGTATGATGAAGTCGATCAACCCTCCACTGAAACTACAAATTTTTCAAATGTCTTAGTGATTGCTGGACCACCACCCAAACAATCAAAACAAAAGCAAAAGTTTGAAATTTTCTAAGGTGGAAAAAAGGCTAAATTTTCCATTGCCCCTCTTAAAAGAATAATTAAAAGAAAGGGCAAAATCACCACTCAATCAAAGCAACAAAGTGTAGATTTTGATATACCATTAAAATCATCCCTTAATGCAAAAGTTGAAAACAACCAAAATACCTCCAATTTACCAAATTATGAATGTTGTGATCAATATACTCATAGTACTAAAAAATGTAAATTTCGAAAGCATTGTAAGTATTGTGAAGTGAAAACCATAGCAACAAAACATGTTATTTTAGTAACCATTATTCAATTTGTGATAGAAACAATCATAGCACTGCAAACTACATTTTTAATAATAAAAGTAGCAATCAAAACGAGCAATATTAGACTTAGAAATCAACTGTGAAGGAACCAACTGTCCCTAAGAGGAACAAAGGTGGGGCACCTAGACAGACTCCACACGTCAAAGTTGTTTTAAACTCA
Source organism: Flaveria linearis (assembly GCA_024085815.1). Lineage (NCBI taxonomy): Eukaryota > Viridiplantae > Streptophyta > Magnoliopsida > Asterales > Asteraceae > Flaveria > Flaveria linearis. Next base: position 49,198,247 of record CM044005.1, read on the forward strand.
GATAAATCATTTTATTACAATTTTAATCAACCAAACAAGAAACATAAATCAAATCAAACAACAAAGTGACCTTATAAATGAAAGGAAAAGAGCTCAAAGCACCAATCTTAAAAGAGCTATGACAAACCAAAGGAAATCTAGTATATCTAGAGTTCATAAATCAGCAAACAGTGCATCTCTTAAAGAGATTTATTTTTTAGGATAAGATAGACAACCGAAGACCATCTTGGTTTGGGTTGCACCCTCTAACTAAGTTTTTTGTTTGTGTACGGACATCAAAGAAGACCTGACAACATCTTGTATGTTAACAGTGGATGTTCCCGCCATATGACTAGAAACCGTTCCCTCCTTTGGGATTTTAGAAGCAAACATGAAGGAAATGTAGCCTTTGGAAGAGATAAAATAGGAGAAAAGATTACTTGTAATGGAACAATATCCAATAGGTTGATAAGCTTGGAAAATGTCAACTACTTCTCTAACCTCCAATTCAATCTGTTGAGTGTATCTCAAATTATGACAAGAGATATGACACACTCATTGACTCCAACAACTGGTACATACTCAAGACGGGTTTTCATATTCTAGAAGATTGTATCCTTTTCAAAACACCTCATCAAAACAACACATACATAGTTGATATGAATACATTTCAGCTTCAATCCCTGAAACTTGTTTATTTTCAAAAGCAACAGAAGATGTTTCCCAATTATGGCATACAAGATTGGGACACTCTAATTTTAAAGAAAGTATCAATCAGTCAAAAGGGATCTAGTAATAGGTCTATCTCAAAAAGAATTCATCTGTATAGACCACTACACTGCATGTTCTGTCACACCCTCAATTTCCACAAACGGGGTTTTACCGTTAGGCGTGTGACATACCAGGATCTCAGACACAGGCATATCGAACGACACTATATGAATTTAAAATAAACATTTGACTTTATTCAAAAGAACATAAACGAAGTTTACAATAGTGCGGAAGCGTGTACATAATTTGTAAATCCATTACAGTACAGTTACAATAGCCATATTTAGACAAAATGTTCAATGCTGAAAATAAAATAGATGAATGCATGTCCTGAGTGCGTTTCCTGTAGCGTGCATCATGAGCTTATGCGTTCCTGTGACCTGAGAAAACATGCTAAATTGTGTCAACAAAAAGTTGGTGAGTTCAGAGGTTTAATCAACAAGAAATGTGTTCGTAAGCGTTTCAATGGTTTGCGTTTCAATGGTTTGCGTTTCAATGGTTTAGTATATAGAGCATATCGTTAGGTAGCTAGCCTATGTTCATGTTACTTAGCGTTTCGAACCGAAGCTGACTGTTTACGTCCTATATGTTTGTTGTATCCCCGTCACGTCTCATCAGATAGTGACAAATGTTAGGTCAATAAAGCACCCGTTTGACCTCCAATCAAGCTAGCGGGACTAGCCCGGGCGGGGTTTGTCAGACCCAGTAGTACTACTCAGAATTACCTCGCTAATCCCATTACTAACGGTTCGAGTATGTCAGGACTGTTGTGTGTTTGCACTAACGTAACAAGCGATATCAATAATACTACAACCATTTATGTAAATTTGTTTGCATGTTTTCTCCCCCAAAAGGAAAGAGAGTAAAATAGGGGCCGTGAAACTCACTGATGATGTAGTAAGTACGTAGGATGAAAGTCTTCCAAGTGTTGTTTACGATGCGCTGTCAAACACCTATTGACAGTTATGTTAAGCGTTAATGTTGTGTTTAGCGTTAATAGACATGTTTAGTCGGGTAGGGTCGCATTGGTTCGGTCGTGGGTGTCACACACACAAGCAGGCATAGACGTATCAGATTTATGTAGATTCCCAAATGGGTTGTCGATATTTGTAAATGGTTAGGTTCTGTTATGTTGAAAAAGTATGTGCTTGTTGATTGCGTTGACTTTAATCTTTGTGGTCAAGAAATGACACTTTATTGATTGTTACCATATCATCACACGATAGGCACACCGCACACAAGGAGAATTCATTCACAATGACTCCATTCGCATATCAAGGCTAGACGCACGACTGGACGCTTCATTCGCACGAATGGGTCTTCAATCGTACGAATCAACCTCACTCGTACGATTGAACCCTCACTTGTACGACTTAGCATTCAGTTGTACCACACATCACTCATTCGCACGACTCGACGGCCAATCGCACGTCTGAACCTTCATTCGTACGATTGGGCCTTCAGTCATGTGATACTCAGTCGCACACATTCCTCCGATTGACTCAATCGCACACACTCTCAATCGCATGCATTCATTCGTACGTCACGCACACACGCATGGACTCAATCGCACGACTCAGCCCAGTTGCACCACTCAGTCGCACGATGGGCCCAGTCGCATGGTTCAGTCGCATGGCTGGCCCAGTCGCGAACTGCAGCAGATCGCGATTGCTGGACGGGCTGAACAGCCTTCGGCTGTCCCGTGCTCGGTTTTCACACAATCAGGACTTCCAGAAACACTTTCCTAACATGTCTAAGTGAAATGCACATGCTGATTGACCTCACACACACCCCCACGACCACATGCATTCGGGTTGAACCCGAACACCCGAACCCCAAGTTTGCAGCAGAGAAACGAGCAATAAAATGGATGACCAAGGTCGCCTACCTGCTGGGAGCGTGATTTCTCAGCTATTACGTGGTCTAACCGACGAAAACGAGCTCAATTGGGGTGATTTTGGTGCTAGGATGAAGAAATGGAGAAGAAGAGAGCGTAGGAGAGAAGAGAGCAGATTGTGAAGTTTTTGGGCTGGTGGATGGGTATTTATACCCAGCCTCAGTTTGGCAATTGTCAAGTTTAGTCCCTGTACTTAGGTCCCGTTTTCCCAAATTGGTTTCGGTTGATGACGGCGTAGATGGGCGAGCTATGTTAACTTAGAGGATTCCTTAGGAAATCCCGTTTATGTGAATCCTCTACAAACACCCGTGTTAGTATTTTATCATTATTTATTTAACGAGGTCGGTGGCGGTGTTTGCATGCGTTTCGAGTATTAACGAGTATGTGCCAATGATAACGACAGTGGTTTGAATAGTGTTAACCTGAAATTACGGGGTGTCACATCATCCCCTTGTTGCAGGAATTTTCGTCCCGAAAATTTTGTACATCATGTTACGAGGTTCAACGGGGGAATACCAGGCACAACGGTTTGTGACGCATGTCGAATAGAGTTTCTGCGTATCCTTAAGGGGCAGATGCCTGATTCTGGAACAGTTGCAGGTACTTCTTTTTCATCTGATCCTCACGTTCCCAGGTAAACTTTGGTCCACGCTTTGAGTTCCAACGGATTTTGACAATAGGGATACGACTATGTTTGAGCGTCTTGACCTCTCGGTCCATGACTTCCACCGGTTCCTCGATGAAATGTAGTTGTTCGTTCACATGTACCTCGTCTAACGGAACGATAAGAGTCTCGTCTGCAAGGCATTTCCTCAAGTTGGAAACATGGAACACATCGTGTACTCCACGGAGTTCTCTGGGTAGGTTCAGCTGATAGGCCACGGGGCCAACCCGTTTGACGATCTCAAACGGTCCCACATATCTAGGACTTAGTTTCCCACGTTTTCTGAAACGAATCACACCCTTCCATGGTGACACCTTCAGAAGCACCTTGTCACCTATTTGGAATTCCAATGGTCGGCGACGCTTATCTGCGTAACTTTTCTGTCGGTCACGGGCTGCCGCCATACGGTTACGGATCTGCACGATCTTCTCAGTTGTCTCGTGCACGAGTTCAGGGCTGGTGAGTTGAATTTCCCCAACTTCCGCCCAACAGATAGGTGATCGGCACTTACGCCCATACAGTGCCTCAAATGGAGAAGCTTTGATCGATGTGTGATAGCTATTGTTGTAGGAAAACTCAACTAGCGGTAAGTGAGTTTCCCAACTGCTGTCGAAATCTATGACGCAGGCATGTAACATGTCTTCTAAAGTCTGGATCGTGCGCTCACTTTGGCCATCAGTTTGGGGGTGGTACGCGGTGCTCATATCCAGCCACGTTCCTAGTGCTCGTTGTAAAGATTGCCAGAAGTGTGAAGTGAACCGAGCGTCACGATCAGAGATGATGGAGATTGGCACACCGTGCCGAGACACTATTTCCCTAAGGTAGATACGGGTTAACTTTTCCAGGCGATCAGTCTCCCGGATTGCCAGGAAGTGCGCGGACTTCGTCAGACGATCTACGATCACCCAAATGGTATCGCATCCGCTGGGAGTTCTCGGCAGTTTTGTGACAAAATCCATTGATATCTGCTCCCACTTCCATACTGGAATTTCCGGTTGTTGTAGTCCGGAGGGTGCAAAAAGGTTGGATTTCCATTGAACTTGTGTGTGCCCCCACGTCCCGCGGACACGAATGCAACTCGAAAAACCCGGGCCCGCACGAGGTAGTTTTTCTTGTGACACCCTACACATATCCCACATCGGCCGTGGACAGGAGAGATTCCTGGTTCATAAGGAACGTCTGGCCTCTAATATCAATAACGCGTTTTGGGTGTATTGGCTGTGGATGAGAGGAGAACTCCACAGTTAAGCGTGCTCAGGTGGGAGCAATCTAGGGATGGGTGACCTCCCTGGGAAGTTTTCACCCGGGCAACCAAAAGCAAATCCGTGAGCTCCTCGTGGGCGAAGCGGACAATATTGTTGATGTGAGAGGCCGGGTGTTACAAAATGGTATCAGAGCCACTCCTGTGCCGTTCGGGGTGTGGGACATACCTCACCAAGGATGGTGACTTCTCGGGCTCATCGAGGACGATGAGTCCAAACAGGGGGTGCTTGTGACACCCTACACATATCCCACATCGGCCGTGGACAGGAGAGATTCCTGGTTCATAAGGAATGTCCGGCCTCTAATATCAATAACGCGTTTTGGGTGTATTGGCTGTGGATTTGAGGAGAACTCCACAGTTAAGCGTGCTCAGGTGGGAGCAATCCAGGGATGGGTGACCTCCCGGGGAAGTTTTCACCCGGGCAACCAAAAGCAAATCCGTGAGCTCCTCGTGGGCGAAGCGGACAATATTGTTGATGTGAGAGGCCGGGTGTTACATGTTCGAAAGGCAAACAACATACAGTGTCTCATCCTTCTAAATTGGTAAACTCTAATAAAACACCACTCAAATTTCTTCACATGGACGTATTTGGAACAGAAAAACATTTTATGTATAGGTAAGAAGCAATACTGTCTTGTGACAGTAGATGACTACTCAAGATTTACATGGCTATTCTTTCTGCTACACAAGTTAGAAACACTATAAATCATCAAATTATTTGAAATTAAGATAGAAAACCAACTTGATCTTAAAGTAAAAACATTGAGAAGTGATAATGGAACTGAATTTAAGAATGACATTATTTCTACTTTCTGTGCATAAAAAGGAAGAGGTCAACAATTCAGTGTAGCAAGAACTACTCAACAGAATGGAGTTGTTGAAAGGAGAAATAGAACATTAGTAGAATCTGCAAGATCTATGCTATCAGACTCTTTATTACCCATATCCTTTTAGGTAGAAGCAATCTATATAGCTTGCTACACTCAAAACATAACATTAACCATTAAAGGACATACTAAAACATCTTATAAAGTTATGTTTAAAAGGAAACCATTTATAAGATTTCCTAAGGTGTTTGGTTGTTTTGTGTCTAAATTAAACACCAGAGAACACCTATCAAAGTTTACTCCTAAAGTAGATGATGGGTTCTTTGTTGGATACTTTGGAAGCTCAAAAGCTTATAGAGTATACAACCTAAGACTTAACATAGTGGAAGAAACAAATGATTTTATTTTTAATGAGCATTCTTTCACTAATAAAGTCATTAGATCAGACTGGTTGTTTGATATAGATTCATTAACAGAATCATTTCACACATCTTATTTTGATGTTTCTGGTACTATAAAATATATTGAATGTCCAATGGTTCCATCAATAAGTATAGATATTCCATTGATAGTAGATCCCCCATGGAGAACAACTCCATAAAGCACAACTGTTATAACTCCACTTGATCAAATCAACACCTCAAAAGGAACATCATCCACAACACCATTAACACCAAATGTTTCAGAAAGCACACCATCATCCTCTCCTTTAGTAAACAATCCATCACAAGCTTAAGTTGATCCTCAACCAAGAAAACACACCAAGTCAAATCAACAAGAAGCTGTAGAAGAATATGATGATTGACTGGGTTTGAGAATGATATTCTCTATTGATGTGAATCAACGAGGATCGAATATGATGATTGAGTCAATGATTGGAAGGCAGAATCAGGCAATCAATGACCATAAAACAATTGATATACTCATAAATGTATTCTTGTATTGATTAGATGAATTGTTACAGAGTAAATGCTAGGGTTTTGCATGCTACAGTAACAAGACAGCTAATCTGAGTGAAAAGAAAGTATATTCTGATTGTCTATCCTGAAAAGGTTGTGTAAACAGTCACACAAAAAGTTACCTCACAAACGAGGATTCTATTCTATTTATAGGCTGACTTACAGCTTGTACAAAAAGACTAAACTACCCTTAGTCTAAGTCTTCATCAGCATTTGTTCTTTGTCATCCGCATTGACTAATGCGGATGAGTAACTCTTCATCAGCATTGGTCTTCTATCAGCCGCATTAGTGTTTGGTCATCAGCATTAGTTAATGCGGATGAGCAAACACTTAGCCGCATTTCTTGCTGATCATCCGTATTAGTTTATATGGATGAACAAATGCCTTGTTGGCCTTGCATAAGCTATCCGCATTTGTTAATGAGGATGAACAAATACTTGTCAGCATTTGTTCTTGGTCATCCGCATTGACAAATGCGGATAGCCGACACGTTCTTTTCCTTCTTATGCAGAGACTTTTGTATCCGCATTTCTTCTTGGACTTGGGGAGATTTCTAGCAGAACAACCATCCACCTCTTGAATTGGCATATATGATCCTTTCAGGGTCCAACAATACTCCCCCTAAGGATTATACAGCCTAAGTAGTTTAAGGGTTTGAGGGTGGATCAGGTTGTGAGGATTCTGCTGGGTCTTGTGCAGTAGGAGGAGATGACACTCGAGCTGAGTCTGTGTAGGAAGGATCTAGTATGGCCTTGATCATATTAGAGAACTGTCTTGCTTCATCCAGCTTCTCTCTGCTTAGTACATGGATCTTCATTTGGCTCATAGTATGGATGGCTTCAATGGGCAGCTTCTTCAATGAAACAGGCTCCCAGAATGACACAGTTGACAGCCCATCTCTATGAATCAGTAAAGATCCATCAGCATCAACCTCTAACTTCATAATGTTGCCAAACTGCAAAGGAGTCTTCTTCTTCCTCCTTTGCTCTTTCTTCTTGTTGATCCTGTCATAGGCCATCTTCAGGAGTTTGATGCACTTAAGAAAGAAGTACATATCAGCTTCACCAAGCTTATTTCTAATCTCCCTGAAGTGCCTTGTATATATGTAGTGGATGTATGATTCGTCTAGCAGTCTCACTTCATATCCACTGAACAGTCGAATTTCAGCTCCTTCTTTTCCTCCCCACTTCCTTTCAATCACCAACTCATAGGTTTTCTCATCATAATAAACATTTGAGATTGGCACAGAAGTGTGAGTACCAGCAACCATGTTCCTCTTCAAGGATTCAGTGGGCTTTACCCTAAGTTCAGGGAATACCACTTCATATGCTGGTTTTCTTTTCTTTTTCTCAAGGGGATTGTCAAAAGATCTATCTTTGCTCATGCAGATAGCCTTCAATGATTTGAAGTTGTCAGTTCTCTTGAACATCCTCAGAATGTCCTCAAACTCATATCCCCTGAACATAGCCCCATGATTTATCAATCTTAAGTTGGCTAGTTCCTTGAAATCATGGATCATTAGAGAGTTCACAAGAGCAGAGTACTCTGTGAAAAATTGTACTAATCCTGATATTCTCTTCACCATGAACATATTCCAATCACTGTCATACTTCCAAGCAATAATCTTCTGATCAGTCTTGCCTTTTGGAGTAGACACACCCTTTATCATTTCAGCAGTTGTGAGTCCTTCATGTAGTTCCAGTTGTGAAGGCTCAGCAAACCACTCTAGGTATCTGTGGAGAATGGGTGCCAGGGAATCATGATCTCCCTGAGTGAGGTTCATTTCTTGAGCTGAAACTCTTGTTCTTGGTTAGGTTCTGATGATCTCCTCCTCCATTTTCTTAACTTGTCTTTCTTTTCAAGAATCATCCTAAGGATAGCAGCCCTTAGGGAATTGGTTTTCATGTTCCCCAATTTTCTTTTGGTGAATCCTTGAGCAGACAGATAATCCTTCATCTCCTTATCTGACATGCTGTAGGGATTTGTATACATAGGTTGAGGAGGAGTAGCAGGTTTGGATTTTGTTGCCTTGATTTTAGAAGCTTTGGGAGAAAGAGTTTTCTCATACTCTGCTTCAAAAGTTGGATCTAGCAGCTTGCTTAGCTTATCTTCTTCTGCTAGCATACCTTCGTATGTCATCCCAAAGACTTCATCAGGGTCATAACCATGATCAATCAGAAATACGTCCTTTTTCATCAAATCATCAGACTTGGCCGTTTCAATCTTTTCAGAAACATAAGGTTCTTCATTCACAGGGATTTTACTGATCACTGGCTTATCAACCATGAATCCACCTGGAATTTCACCTTCTTCTAAATCAATTACAACAGCCTTCTTTTTCAATAAGGCTTCTGCTTGTTCATGTTCTTCCAAGAATCCAGCAATAGCTGCTAGACTCCTTGGGTCATCTTTCTGCTTTTTTTCCAATGGTTCATCATATACCATTGGTCTCTTTCCTTTAGCCTTTGCCTCAAGATAGCTCCTTCTTCTGGCATATGTTTGCAAGCTTGAGCCAGAAGAGGGTTCAGGCATTTCATCCTCTTGTGGAGCTTCTTCAGTTTGTTCCTTTTCAGGAATGTGTACAGATACAGCAGCCTGTTCTTCTTCTCGTATTTGCTGTTCACATAGCTTTCTGATCATTTCCTTTTGTTCATCAGAAAGTGACACAGCAGGAACTATCTGCATACTCAACTCCTTATCAATTAGCACTAGAGATTGAGGTATGACAACAAAAGGCTCAGCATCTGCACTTTGATTCACAATGAAGTCCCAGAATTCATCATCAATGATATATTCTTCAGCAGAGAACATATCTAAGTCTTTCATCATGTCACTGAACTCTTTTTCTTCAGTGTGAACTTCTTCAGGATGACTTGTGTACACGATCATCTCCATGCTAGATGATATGTGGTTTGATCCACTTGGTTCTCCCTCTTTTTCAGTCATAGTGAATCTCATCTTTTTTGCTGGAGGGGAATCATCACCACTATCTTCAGATGATTCTTTGTCATCCTCCCTTTTCCTCTTTTCTTTCATTTCATCACCTTCATCATCATTATCTTTCTCTACCTCCTGCTTTAGTTTGACAAGCATTTCAAGCTCAGAGACTCTCCTTTCAAGAGCTTCTACTTGCCTATCAAGGTCATGGATAATGGAAGATTGTTCTTCAATAACTTCTTCTTGATCTTCCATTACTATTGTTTGCAGGTTCAAGGTTTCCACATGACCACTGATTTCTTCTCTTAGTGTTGAAGGGCAACTTCAACATCTCAATCTCTTTGTCCTTCTCCTTCTTCTCACTTTCATGTTTTTCTTTCAACTCTTTTAGTTCTTTTTCTTTCTCATTCAATTCCAACAACCTGTCTTGCAAAAGAACTGATCTGTTTCTTTGCATCTTTTCAATCCTTGCAATCTTCTGAAGCAAGTTGGAAATCATCTAATCTTTCTCATCAGGCTTGTTCGCTCCAGATTCAGCATAACTTTCTGAATGACCAGCCTCTGATGCAATTTGCCTTACAGACATCCTGGTGGGATGATCCTCCTCATCAGATGATGATTTGGATTTCTCAGACGAGCTGGCAGAGTCACCAAACTCTTGAGGCTCATCTGAAGTTGGTGATGGAACAGGTGTATGGTGAATGGGAGATTGGATAGAGTGAAGAAGTGGTGAGTGTATAGGAGAGATGTGGGGTGAGATGATAGGTTGAGTTTGGTGAGATGGAATTGGTGATCTTTGGGGTGATGGTAATGGTGAAGGCGTAGATGGTGATACTACATCAACTTCATGCACAGAAGGTCCAGTGTGAAGATCACCACCTACATCAACCTATGGTGACACTGACCTCTGTCCATCCTCTAAGCTTGCTGATTGTTCTTCTTTATGAACAGTCTCATCATCAGGAGCCTCTAATTCTTGTACTCCTCCTTGATTGATTTGTTGCTGCATCCATGGCAACAGAGGGAAAAAAGTACCACTGTAGAAGTTCCTAGGATCTCTTTTTATGATGTACCTGTAGGACATGGCGTTATAGTAGGAATGTCCATCACTGGTCCTATGGGTGCAAGATTAGGAAATGCTTCATTGATGAAGCACTGTATAAATCTGGGGTACATCAAAAACATGTGCGTCCTACCCTCTTGGAATGTTTGAGACTAATCCATTGAAGACATATGCAGACATATTGAATGGACGATTGGTGCATAGAGCACAAAAAGTAGATGAGGTTGTCACTGGGATATCATTCCATCCGGTCTTCCTCTTAGATAAGCAATGTTGATACATGTGTATCAAGAATCTCCATTGTAGTACTACCAACCCTTTCATAATCTGCTTCCCTTCATATCCACCCTCATATCCAATATTGGTAAAGAAGGTCATGATCTCATATCTTCAAGTTCTATAGGGGCATCAGCATCATCTCCAAACTGTAGACACTGTCTCACAGTTTGCTCAGTGATTGCTAGGGAATGATCATCAGTGATTCTTCCAGTTGGTGTTCTCACACCATCAACTTCAACCACTTCAGCTATTCCCCAAAATGACCTAATGAAGGCCTCATAGATGATGGGTCTCACTGTCATGGCATAAGCCACCCTTGTGATTAGAAGAAATCTGATCATGTCCCTTAATCCTTCAGCCTTAGTTACATCAGGGTCAAGAAAACCACTGACATTATGGAGCTTGCTCCATGTGAGGTTTGCCATTATACACTGCATTCAAGGCATATGTATTAGAATGATGAATAATATATATCAACAAAGAGTTTATCATAAATCAGACTAATTTGATCACATTTTGACTTTTCTTGGTCAAATTGAGTGTACACGTATACTGTTTCATATACATTTGATCTAATCTGATTTAGTCATTCATGTTCATTTTAATGAGTTATTCCTGATTGCGTTGAGTATTTTTTTACTTTCAACTCATTTTAACCATTGTGACGTCTTTTGATTCCAACATTTTAGTATTTACGTGCCCTGTTCCTACGACAAACTGAACTTGTGAAAATTCTTTGTTTGTTGAGTTTTACTTGATTAGCATGTGTCTTTCTGTTGAAATCGACAATCGTTCATGAACACTTGTTTGATTTGCAGGATTCTTTCTTGACCTAGTTTGCTAAGTTCATGTTTTCGATGAATGTCCGACAGTTAGGGTTATGAACATTTTTTATTCTCACCTATTCCTCGATAATACTGTTGTAGTGAATCGAAGATGAGTGAATGATGGTGAATCGAACTTAGAACATAGGTTTAGAACATGAAGAAATGATGAAGATGAACAGTAACTTTAGTGGCGCTCGTCTCACTTATTAAGTCTCACAATTTTGAAAAGTATTAAATGACCTTTTGATTTTGGTTTATATAGTCAACTTAATATGGATTTCAAATTTTGATATGTTTGAAAACAAATGCGCTCAAATTTTAAAATTACTGTAGCAAATGCGGATGAACAAAAACTTCAACTTTCATCAAATGCGGTAGAGTAAACTCTGTCCGCATTTCTTCAACTTGTCCTAAATGACACAAGAACATGAGCACTTATTCCTTTTATAATGACACAAGCTTACACCGAAGTTTAAGTATTGATTTCATCTATGCAGAAGAAATGCGGATGAACAAAAGTTTTGTCCGCATTAGTTCTTCACTTGTGTTTTAGTTCACAAAACCAATACCCTCATTGGTTGAATGCTTGGTTACCTTCACCCGCATAAACCAATGCTCTTACCTGCATTAAGTTTCAAACTTAATGTTTTTGCTTTGGTTGGTTTTGGATGAATTTTGTCTAAAACTTTATGAAGCAATGTCTTTGCCTTTATGAAGACGTGTCAGTTGCTTGATTCTTATGAATTTTGACTGATTTTGGAATATCAATTCTTGCTTGGATTGACTTGTTCATCTGTGGTGAATCAAGTTTCCCATTGTTGACTGATCTTGGACTTTTGTACATCAAAATGTCTGCAAGAACTGAGATACTATGGTATAACTTATGCAACCACACAGACAGATTTTCTGATTTTGCAACTTAATTTTGGTTTTTCTAATTTTAAGAAAGGAAACACCTGTACAAACATGATCAAAATTTTAAATTACTCCCCCTAAAGTTTATATCCATACTGGATGGAAACTTTTAAGGATTTGAAAGTTTTGAAAAGAAAATCTTTTTGTGATTTTTGCTTTCTTCACTATACAAGAAGTTAAGTTATACCTTTCTTTGGGATCATATCAATCTTACCTTTCACAAGTGCAAGCAATTGTTAGTAAAACAGACATGGTCATAAACATATTGATTGTAGGTATGTTTGTCCTCTTAAACTCATACTTGGTTAATCTTCTGATGCAATGATCTTATCATGTTTTGAGTTGATTGGGTATTCAACATGTACCTCACACTCAAAGGCATGGCAAGGTCAACCATCTGCATGCAATGTATGGTAGAACTTTCAACATCTGACATGACCAGGATATTTATAATTAGAAATCTCATATTACTTGATCCTCATTAGGATTCTTTTATTTTTGATCCTTTTAACACTTTTGATCCACATTGGGATTCTTTTAACTTCACTTTGGAAGGTGATCTCTCAGGATTCTTTTGTTTTATTCATTTTGAATGAATTTTATTCTGTTTGTTTCATCCAAGTTGGATGTGTTCCACATTGGGAATCTTGATGGATCTTAACATCAGCACTATGTGCTTGTTTCTCCAGGTCTTTGCTTAGCAAAACAAAGGAGAACTGATGTGAGTAAACGAGATTCATAAGTCATCATTACCTGGGGTGTTTTGGTTTCTACACACACACACATTTGGACAAGTCAAAACTTACACATACTATGAGATGACAGCATCACAGTTGAATATAAGCTTTAATTATCACTGCATGTGGTTTCTTTTCCAAGTTGAGCCTACCAACATATCAGATAAGTCATGTCAGTCATTTAAGTTTTATAAATTAGCACAGTGAATTATATAACGACTGTAATTATATCATTTCCCTTAGATAAACTACACACTTCTTCTTTTGATTTTTATATATATATATATATTTTTTGAAATATGTGAAAAAAAATTTGTTTGTTTTCCTTTTACTCAAGATTAATCATGCCAATTGATTGAACTAAGAATTCAAATCTGGTTGGATCAAATGCCTTAGTGAATAAGTCAGCTAATTGATTATCAGTGTGAACTTGTATCAATTTGATTAATCCTTTTTCAGCACAATCTCTCAAAAAGTGATATCTAATTTCAATATGTTTTGTTTTTGAGTGTTGAACTGGATTATTAGTTATAAAAACTGCTGCTGTGTTGTCAATATAAACTGGAGTGTGCAGAAAGTTAAAACCATAATCAAGCATCTGGTTTTGAATCCAGAGAACTTGAGAACAGCATGCAGATGCTGCAATGTACTCAGTTTCTGCTGTTGAGACAGAAACATTGGTTTGCTTCTTGCACTGCCAAGATACAAGTCTAGGACCAAGAAATTGACAACCGCCAGATGTGGATTTCTTGTTGAAGTTGCATCCTCCATAATCACTGTCAGTGTATGCATAGAGATTGAAATCTCCTTCCTTTGGATACCATAGTCCAAGAGCAAGTTTGCCCTTAAGATATCTGAATATCCTCTTGACTGCATTGACATGAGATTCCTTGGGATCTGCTTGATATCTGGCACATACACAAACACCAAACATAATGTCAGGCCTACTGACTGTTAGATACATGAGTGAACCTATCATGGAGTGATAGTGTGTCTGATCCACTGATTTGCCTTCAGGATCAGGTCCAATCTTCACTTTAGTATCCACAGGAGTTCTGATGGATTGACAGTCAGCAAACTTGAATTTCTTCAGCATTGATTCCATATATTTTGATTGATTGATGAAAATTCCGTCTACTGTCTGTTGGACTTGTACTCCCTGAAAGAAAGTGAGTTCTCCCATTACACTCATTTGAAAGTTTGAATGCATAAGATTCTCAAAGTCTTTGCATAGAGTCTTGTTTGTTGAGCCAAAAATGATGTCATCCACATATATCTGTACTAGCAGCATATCCTTTTCTTTTCTTTTTTTGAAGAGAGTCTGATTAATCTTTCCTCTCTCATAGCCATTATCAAGAAGAAATGATGAAAGATTCTCGTACCACTTTCTTGCTGCTTGATGAAGACCATACAAGGCTTTTCTAGCTTGTAAACCCTGTGAGGAAAATCTGGGTCTTCAATCCAGGTGGTTGACTCACGTAGACCTCTTCAGCAATCTTTCCATATAGAAAAGAACATTTCACATCCATTGATACACAGTAAAGTTCATGGATGCTGAATATGCAAGAAAGATTCTTATGGCTTCTAGTCTGGCTACAGGGGCAAATACTTCATCATAGTCAATTCCTTCTTCTTGAGTGTATCCCTGAGCTACTAGTCTTTCTTTGTTTCTAATGACAATTCCCCTGTCATCAGTTTTGTTTCTATATAGCCACCTTGTACCGATAGGGTATTGTCCTTCGGGAAGATCTACCAGTTGCCATACTTCTTGTTTCTTGAATTGCAGCAACTCTTCCTGCATTGCTTCAATCCAACTGTTGTCTTGAAGAGCCTCTTTGATATTTTTGGGTAGTGTTTGACACAGAAAGCATGAGAACAAGCAGATGTTTGCTATGCTTGATTTGCTCCTAGTCACCCGTTCAGTTAGTTCACCAATGATGTTGTCAACTGGATGATCTTTATGTATTCTTGCGGTTGGAATTGAGTCACCAGCAATGGTTACATCAAGATTGGAGACATTCAGTTCATCATGGTGAGAGGCAATATCTTCTTGTACTGTTGGAGAGCTTTGAAAGTAATCAAAATTTGTTTCAATTCCTGCATCAGTGTCAGCAGTGATTTGATTACTCCCGTCATTTGAATTTCTTTCAATGTCAACTAGAGGGGTGTCATGAGGTTGAGTTCTAGCTTCTTCTTGGTGTATAGCTTCAAAGGATGGCATCTCTGATGGAGAGGGCATTGTACTGGGACCATCCTCAATCGATGCACTTTGATGTTGATCAGTATGTCTGACAGGATCAGCTTGTAATGGTACTTCTTCATCAAGTTGCTCAGTAGAAGTTGGAGGAATCATCGGAAAGTCACTCCTTCTTTCTACTAATGATGAAGCTGCTGTTGATTGTAGATTACCTGCATCAGACATGTGAAATTGATCAAAAGATTTAGTAAATGAGTCAATATCAAACAACCAATCAGGACCATAGTAGATTTGGGAAAAGAATGTTCCTTGAATTGAACATTTGTTGTTTCATCTATGATGTTTAATCTAGGATTAAACACTCTGTAAGCCTTTGAAACAGAAGAATAACCTACAAAGAATCCTTCATCAGACTTGGATGAAAACTTGCCCAAATGGTCACGGGTGTTTAATATTGAGATAGGACAACCAAATGACTTGAAAAATCCAATGAATGGTTTTCTTTGAAACATGAGTTCATAAGGTGTCTTATTACTTTCTTTGATAATCAGAGTTCTATTTTGTACAAAGCATGATGTGTTAACTGCTTCTGCCCAAAAGGTGATTGGCAGTTTAGCATCTGCTAGCATCGTACGTGCTGCTTCAATTAGTGTTCTGTTTCTTCTTTCAGCTACTCCATTTTGTTGAGGAGTTCTAGCTGCACTAAATTGATGAGCTATGCCTTTGGTTGTACAAAAAGAACTCATATCTTCATTTTTAAATTCTGTCCCATTATCACTCCTAATTGTTTTGACTTTAAGATCAATTTGGTCTTCAATTTTATTGATGAAATCTTTTATTAGTTGGGACGCCTCATTTTTATGAAGTAAGAAGAAGACACATGTGAATCTAGAAAAGTCATCTATGATCACCAAACAATATTGCTTCTTTCCCATACTCATAACATGAGTTGGACCAAAAAGATCCATATGAAGTAGTTTCAATGGAGAATTGTTGGTGTTCATCGACTTTGGCTTGTGAGACGATTTGTGTTGTTTTCCTTTGAGACATACTGAACAGTGGTCAATGAAGTTGAATTCTTTTTGAGGTAAACCAATAACATGATTTCCCTTGACGAGTTTGTTCATGTTTTTGAAATTTGTGTGTCCCAATCGTCTGTGCCATAGTTGTGATTCATCAAAAGATGCTTTTGATAAAAGACATGTTTCTTCTTTTGGTGATGCAGAGTTAAGGTTAATGACATAGGTGTTAATCTTTCTTGGTGTTTTCAAGACAACCCATTCTTCAGGAATTTGAAATCCTGGTCTCAGAATATAGCAATGAGTGTCAGTGAAGTGAGTGGAATATTTCTTGTCACATATCTGAGACACGCTGAGAAGATTGAAGTTCAGTTGTTCGCAGTAGTTCACTCTGTCGAAGCTCAGCATTCCACTTATCACAGATCCTTCACCTGTAATTCTACCACCTTGTGAATCTCCTCCAAATGCCACAGTAGTTCCTTGAATGTGTTTAAAATCATGAAGGAGGTAACGATCTCCAGTCATGTGTCGGGAGCATCCACTGTCCACATACCATAAACTGTTGGACCTGTATGAATGACCCCACAAGAACAGAAAGAACTAATTAGACTGTGATAACCCAAGCCATGATGGTCTTGGGATTACCGTTTCTATCCATGATAGTAACCTGTTGGTATTTTTCTCTAAACTGGGGCTTTGATGATGGAGTTATCCTTGATTTGTTTCTGAAAGAAGAATGGTTCATTACTTCAACTGCAAGAGTCAGATGAGTATTCAAACCTTTGATCCCTGTTCCTTTTTAGAAAGTTGATTCGTTTTTGATTATCAAACTTTGTTTTAGATTTATAAAAATCATTAGTTTGTTTGACTGCTTGATTTTTATTTCTTTTGATTCTGTTTGAAGTTCTCAGGTTTTTCACATCATCATCAGATTTTGAAACTCTGTGTTGAAGACAACCATTGATCTTAGGTTTCTCAGACATGGTTAAAGAGATAGGTTTGTTTTGAGGTACACTCAATCCCTTTTGCTTAAAAAAACACTCAGATGTATTTTGATTTGTCATGTTGCAGACCGAACAGTATTTGTTGAAATAACAGTTCTTCGTGGAGTGGTTGTTCATATCACAGATTGAACAGTATTGATTGTAAAAGCATTTATCTGTTCTATGAATAGACCTCTCACAAACTTCACAATACATGTGTTTTTTCTGGCTACTGATCCTGGTGTTGCGGATTTTGTAGCTTTGGCAGATTTGGAGTTAGATTCATTCCTTGGTTTTGATGAGACATCCTGATCAGCCTTGTTGGTAGTTTGTTTCACAACACTACTGTCTTTGTTTTTCTGAGGCTGTCCATGCTTTCTTGATCTTTTCCTAAGCTCCTTATCAAATTGATTCACATGCTCTTTATTGAAAATATCAAAGAAAACACCTTGCTTTGATTTTGATGTTTGAGGGTCTGAGTTAGTTTTAGTTTCTGTGACCCGAGTGACCTTTCTTTTGATTGATGGTGAATCAGTGTCTGATTTGCTTGAATTTTTAGGAGAGTTTATCTCAGTATCAGATCTACTTTCTGTAGGTAGATTCACCTTTTTAGCTTTTATTTTCTTTTCCTTGGAAATTACAGGGATGAATTTTACAAAAGGAACTATAGCCTTGATTGGGCTATCTATTTTGATTACATCCACTGTCTTGTCTGAACACTCCTTGATTTTAATTGGGTGACCTAACTTGATTTTTCCACATTTGTTTCAATGTAAACACTGGGTTTATTTTGAGGATTAGTAATTTGTTTTACTATTGTTTTGGTTCAATAGTGTTAGGTTCATTTTCTTAGGTGAGTGTGACAGAATCAGGCATGACAGTGTGGTTATCATTATATGGTGGTGGACAAGAGTTATATCCAATACTAGACATGTCTTTGGGATCTTTTGTGAATCAAGCATCTTTTAGCTTTAGCTTTGATAGATTGAGCTTTTCAAGTTTTTCAGTCAGTTCAGCTTCATTCTCAGATTGAGCTAATTTTTCAGTCAGTAGCTATTCTCAGCTGCAAGAGTTACTTTTCACCATGCAATTTCTCAATGTCAGAGATGAGGGATTTAATTTTGATTTCAAAACCTTTTATTTCTCTTTTGAGCATCTCTGATTTAACCTTTTCTTCTTTAATTTTATCAGCAGTTTATGATTATGCTCTCTATACCCTTGTACTTCATGTATGCATTTATCACTACAGAGGTTAGATTTTACCTCAGTAGGCATGGGGGAAGGTCCATCATTGATGTGAGCCATGAGTGCATGATTTTGAAATTGAGGCTTTACTTCCTCTGCATACATGCTCCAGTCACATACTCCATCCTGCCTGATAACAAGAGCATTAGCTGATGACTGATTGTTTCCATGAGCTTGATTGGTCAGTTAGGGTTGAGTCTGATGTGATTGTTGATATTGATGAAGCTGTAATTGATGATTATTGGGGTGAAAGATTGAAGATGGTTGTGATGATGACTGGCTCTGAGAAGTCCTTTGAGCATTGTAGTTTCTATTGGGAGCATTACATTCTCTAGAGAAGTGACCAGTCATGCCATAATTGAAGCATTTCACCTTTGATTTGTCATATCCAAGCTTCGTGTTTTCATTGAGGTGAAGTTTTTTCCCTTTTCTAAAAAACTTCTTTGCCCTCATAGCAATCATGGCCATTTGCCATTGCAAGTCCATTTCCTCCACATCATCTGGATCCATTTCTTCTAGATCTTCTTGGATCAGATGTGCAGATGTAAGTCTTCCACCCAAATAGGCTTCAAAGCTGGCAACAAATGCATTGTAAGTTTCCTTTTGTTCTTCAGATCTTGAATCATCAGGGGCAGGGGTTGCAGAGAATCCTGATGCTTGAGTTGTTGAAGTTGATAGGGAAGAAGTTGATGTTCTGTTAGATGGTGGGGCTGTGGTGAATCCAGTAGATTTAGCTTGATCCCTTGAGGAGATGAAATCATCCTCCTCAGTAATGAAGGCATTTTCCACAGAGTGATTATTTGTGGGAAACTAGTAAGCTTCAACTACTCTAGGTCCTCCTAGATTTCTGCTTCTTTCATCCAGTTCCAAGGCTTCGATCTTTGCTATCATAATATCCAGAGTGGTGCTTTCCAAATCAAGAGTATTCTTCAGCATGGTTACATTTTGTTTCCAATTTTCAGGAAGACTATGTAACATCTTCTTGTTTAAATCCTTGGACTTGTAAGTTACACCTATAATCTCTAAATCATTTACCAGTTGCACAAACCTATGCAACTGTTTAGAGATGGACTCCCTTTTGGAGTGATGAAATGTCTCATACTGGTTCACAAGCTTGTCTTTGTTGATTTCAGCCACTTTACCGCTTCCTTCACACATGATTTGCAGTGCATCCCATACAGCTTTTGCAGTACCATATTTTTCCAATCTTTTGAGCACATCCATTTTAAGTGCTTGAGTAAGTATGGAGTAGGCTTTGAGATCAATCTTGATCTTCTTGTAATCATCATCATCAAGAGTGAGATCTTCAATAGGGATTGTTGAAGTCTTGTACATTGCAGCTTGATCTGCAGATAGAGTGACTGGAATATGTGGGCCTTTGCATAGTGAGATCCAATAATCAGGATCAATACCTGTAATATAGTTCATGAATCTGATTTTCCATTGTTTAAATTAAGATTTATGTTTGAGCATGGGTGGTTTTGAGGCATGCCCAAGTTCAGAATAATTGTATGAATCCATAGTTGACGATTTGTTTTTAACTTGTTTAGATCTGGATTTAATTGATTTTATTGTTAATTAGTCCAAATATTTCAACAAGTCCAAACTTAGTCCTGTAACAATGGATCTGCTAAATATATGTCAATTTTAGAATTTGATTTTCTGTTCTTGGTGACTGTGCAAACCGTACTGTTTATTTGAAGATGAGTTCTTCGGGTGAACAGTAACAGTTGAGTATATCAGTGAGTGTTTGGTAGGAATACTGAGAAGAGACGTTTGAAACCTCTAAACAGTAACTCAATCACCAGATCAATCGGGTTAAACCTAGATCAGAGCAGATCTGAGTAATAACCGAGAGCCAGAGCTCTGATACCAATTGACTAGGTTTGAGAATGATATTCTCTGTTAATGTGAATCAACGAGGATCGAATATGATGATTGAGTCAATGATTGGAAGGCGGAATCAGGCAGTCAATGATCGTAAAACAATTGATATGCTCATAAATGCATTCTTGTATTGATTAGATGAACTATTACAGAGTAAATGCTACGGTTTTGCATGCTACAGTAACAAGACAGCTAATCTGAGAGAAAACAAAGTATATTTTGATTTTCTATCCTGAAAAGGTTGTGTAAACAGTCACACCAAAAGTTACCTCACACACGAGGATTCTATTCTATTTATAGGCTGACTTACAGCTTGTACAAAAAGACTAAACTACCCTTAGTCTAAGTCTTCATCAGCATTTGTTCTTTATCATCCGCATTGACTAATGCGGATGAGTAACTCTTCATCAGCATTGGTCTTCTATCAGCCGTATTAGTGTTTGGTCATCAGCATTAGTTAATGCGGATGAGCAAACACTTAGCCATATTTGTTGCTGATCATCCGCATTAGTTTATGCGGATGAACAAATGCCTTGTTTGCCTTGCATAAGCTATCCGCATTTGTTAATGCGGATGAGCAAATACTTGTCAACATTTGTTCTTGGTCATCCGCATTGACAAATGCGGATAGCCAACACGTTCTTTTCCTTCTTATGCAAAGACTTCTGTATCCGCATTTCTTCTTGGACTTGGGGAGATTTCCAGCAGAACAACCATCCACCTCTTGAATTGGCATGTATGATCCTTTCAGGGTCCAACAATGATTACCATTCTCTCCCAGACACACATCATGAGGACGAAATCTTAGATTTCTTCTATGATTCTCGTCAAACTTTTCATGATAATCAACAGACCGATAAACTAGACACATCTAATACTCTTGCCCAACCATCCGCACTAGACCTCACCGTTAGCAATCTTGACTCAACAATACCTGTTGATCAGATTGAATAACCAGAGTTTACAAATACGATCTATTATATAACATTATATGTGACCCAAATGTCAAATTGACAAGGAGTCAATCTGATGCAGCAAACATTTGCTTGTTCTCTTTCTTTTTATTCCTTATTGTCCCTAATAACAACACTAAGCACTAAACGACAACAGTTTGATAGAAGCCACTTAAGAAGAACTTCAACAATTTAGAAAGCAAGAGGTATGGTAGCTGGATAATCTAACTAAGGGACAATATGCAATTGGAAGCAGATGGCTTTATCGTAACAAAGCACATGACAGAGGGATTGTCATAAGAAACAAAGCAAGGCTTATTGCACATGGATACACTCAGGAGGAAGGCATTGACTATGATCATGTCTTTGCCCCAGTAGCATTATTGGAAGCAATACGAGTGTTCCTTGCATGTGATTCTTCCAAGAAGTTTACTATCTTCTAGATGTACGTAAAATGTGCATTCATATATGGAAAGATAGATCAAAGATATATGTTTCTCAACCACCAGGGTTTGAAGACCCAAAGTTCTCTTACAAAGTTTTTAAGTTAGGCAAAGCTCTACATGGTATTCACCAAGCACCCAGGAAGTAGTATGAAAAATTGTCCAAGTTTCTACTACAGACTCATGAGAGGCAAGATTGATCAAAGATTGTTCTTAAAGAAGAAAGGACAAGACTTGTTAGTTGTTCAAGTCTATGTGGTTGATATAATTTTTGGATCTAAAAACATCCAAATTTGTAGAGATTTTGAAACCCTTATGCAATCAAAATTTCTGATGAGTTTAGTGGGAGAACTTACATTCTTCTTTGGACTTCAAGTATGACAATCATCAGAAGGGATTTTCATTAATCAAAGGAAATAATTCAATCTATCTTGAAGAAGTACAACATGACTGATTGCACATCAAGCAAAACACCATTTGTAACAGGCTTAAAGTTTGGACCAGATCAAGAAGGAACATTAGTAGATCAAAAGTTATACAGATCTATGATTGGATCTCTTATGTCCCTAACTACAAACAGACCAAACATCATGTATGTGGTATGCATGTGTGCCAGATATCAAACAGACCCTAAAGAGTCACCCATCAATGCAGTGAAGAGAATCTTCGGATATTTGAAAGCCAAACCATCTTCGCCTTTGTATTTAAAAGATGGTGACTTCTTAATATATATGTACACTGGTAGCGACTATGGTGACTGTAACGATAACAAATGTTAGGTCCCTTAAAAGATTAACATTTAGTCTTTATTGTTTAGTGTCTATTTTGTATTTTACACTAGTGTAGGGACTTTTTGTGTAAATTTAGTTCCTTAGTTCTAGTATAAATAGCTTAGACGTAGTATAGATTGTAAGTTTTTGCATATGTTTTATGAGAACTGCTTTCTATCACTTGTAATCGTCTTTGCAATCAATGGAATATGAATTTTGCTGATTTGTCTTGATTTGATTATAATTGATTGTATTTTGCTTTGAATTGTTCACATAATTGATACAGATTGCTCTAATTGATCCTATCAATTGGTATCAGAGCTTTCGGTTGAGTGTTTTTGAGGTTCTGTCGAAGATAGAAACTTCAAAAATCCACTGAAATCTGTAATCAATTGACAATTCAAGTGAAATATTGTGAATCGAAGCAGTGTTTCATCATCAGAAACATGTTTTGAATCACAATTTGCAGTTTATCTCATAAAAATCGAGTGAATTAGTGGAAAAACAGTTCGAATATGTGTTCTTGAGTGTTCGACCTAAAATCTCTGAAATTCATCGAAATTAGTTGATGATTACTGAAATTGAGGTTATAGGATTGATTATCGGTATAATCATGAACTAATTGTGAAATTTCAGCTCAATTAATCAACAATTGAAGGTTTTTGAGATTTCTGAGTTCGTTACATTCATATGAAGCTGATGAATGTGCCGTATTAGGGATGAAAAACACTGAAATTTGACCAAGTGATTGGTCGTTTGAGAACTGTTGGACTTTTCTCAACTGTTTCAGTAGTTTCACCCTAGCCGTATAACCACTGTTGGTTAGACACATCACTACTGTTAGTCGTTTTACCTTAGCCGTATAACGACTGTTGGTCGTTTCAGCTTGTGGTCGTTTAACTACTGTTGGTAGTTTCAGCATTGTGTTGGAAATTTTTCTAAGGCAATCCCTTAGACTCATCACTGTTGGACTTATCACCACTGTTGGACTTTTCACTGTTGGACGTATTACAACTGTTGGACGTTTCACTGCTGGTCGTATCATCACTGTTGGACGTTTGACCACTGTTTCGGACTTTTCAGCCTTAACACTTAGAAATTTTTCATAAAATTTCAAAAATCCAAAAATATTTTTTCTTTTCATTTCTTAATTCAAAAGATTAGAAAAACAACAAAAATATAAAAAATGGCTAAATCAGAAGATTCTGAGAATAGAGTTCCAAAACTTAAAAACAGAGCTGATTTAAAAAATTGGTCTCTTAGGCTGAAACATCATTTGAATTCCATAGACACTGATCTGTGGAAATCAATTGAAAAGGGTCCATACATTCCTGTGACTACTGATGGTCCAGACAGAGGATTTGTGTATTCTAAAGATTCACAAGAGCCTTATCCAGAAGATAATCTTCATGGTGATGATTTAAAGAAAGTAAAGAATGACATCAAAGCATATTCTCTCATGTGTAAAGGACTACCACTGGAAGTTCTTTCAAGGCTTGAAAACTATCAGACTGGATATACAATGTATAAAGCCTTGAAGATTATATGTGAAGGAGGGAAAGAGATTCAAGATCTGAAAAAGCAGAAACTGAAAAGGCAATTGGAACTTTTTGAGCACATCTCAGGAGAAACAATAAACCAAATGATGAACAGGTTTGTGCAATTAACTACAGAGATGTCTACTTTGGGAATCAAGAATGATCTTGAGGACTTAAACAACAGACTTCTGAATGCACTACCATCTTCTTGGAAACAAACTGTCACTTTGTTGAAACATACTGAGAAGTTTCCAATGGATCTTGATCCGCTCATTGCTAAAATTGAATCTGTAGAAATTGATGAGAGCTCAAGAAATAATGATAGACATGCATCAACAACTCACTATAAGTATGTTGCTTCACCAGCAAATACTGTTGAAAATGTATTTCTGGTTAAAGACCAATCAACTCCTGAAGATGAAGGTGATCTATTTGTGGGAGCAGGATTCTTCACCAGTACACCTGCTTACTCCACTCAACCACAACCACAGTCTTCACCTAAAGCTCAAATGCCAAAACCTTCAACTGAGATGCCCTCTTCCTCACTCTCTCCCAATCCAAGCAAAGTGAAAGATGTGATCAACATTCTTTTACAAGATGAAGAGTCAAAAACTGCTTTCACTGCATTCATGGCAAGCTTTCAAGCTTATCAAGGCAGTCATCTGACTCAAATGGAGCTAGTTCTACAGGATTTGTTTGAAATGGATCCAGATGATGTAGAAGAAATGGATCTTAATTGGCAGATGGTCATGATAGCTTACAGAACTCAAAAGCATGCTTACACTAACAGAAATTACAAACCCAGTGCAAACAAAACTGTTGGGTTTGATAAATCAAAATCAAGATGCTTTAACTGTAACAGCTATGGTCATTTTTCAAGAGAATGTAAAGCTCCAAGAAACCAAGGAGGAAATACTCAAGGCAGCTCAAATGGTCAAAAGTATCAGCAATAGGCAAACAAGACTTTTCAGAAGCCATACCAAAGTCTACCAATGCCAGAACCCAAAGAAGAGAAGAACAGTAGGAAACTAAGAAAGCACTGGTTGTAAACATCAAAGATGGTTATGACTGGAGTGCATATGCAGAGCAATTTACTGCTGATCTCACTGCTAATCTGGCACTAGTTGCTGAAGTTGATGATGAAGACTGGTCTGAATTTAAAGATCCTAAATATGATGAATCAGATCAAGAAGAAGAGTATGATTGGAGCGACAAATCAGACCCAAAAGATACCACTGAAGAAGTTGCTCTTATGGCTCAATCAGAACAGCCAAAGGTTGTTAATTCTTCTGATACTGAATCTTCACACTCATATCCTGAAATACCAGTAGAAGTGAGAGAGAAAATGTGCACAAAAGCATGTTTTGAGCTAGTTGAACACTACAGAACATATTCATTTAAAATTTGTGACAAGCTTAAACAAGAAGAATTAAAACATAATAAGCTAAAATCAGATCACAAAATTGCTGATGAAAAGATCATGTCTCTTCAAGCATCATCGAACAAAACCATTAAAGAACTTGAACTTGTCAAACAACAACTTGAAGAGATGAACAAAACACTTGAAAAAGAAAAATTGGCACATGCAGCAACTCAAATAGACTTAGCCAAAGTTAAAAGCTCAAAGAAAATTGTTGAGCAACTGGTGAATGGAAGGAATGAAAAAGACAAAACAGGACTAGGATTCACACATGAACCTATGCCTGAATCTATCTCAAAAACATTACCTGATAATTTCAATACTCATGATCATTCATCAGAAAACAAAGCTAAACTGAAGGAATTTCAAGATCAAAAGAACTTTCAAAAGAAAAATGTTGAAGTTTATGAAGAAACTGACTTAAACAAGATCAAAAATGGTCATCCAATCAAAGTTAAATCTTATGAACCTCAACAAAAACAAAAGAAGCTGTTCGTACCAAAAAGTGAAAATGTTACTGAACAAACTGAACTAAAGAGTGAAAATTCTGATGTCAATAACAAACTGAAAGAAAAATATGAAGAGGTTAAATCAGATAACAATAATTCTGATGATTCTAGTTCTAATGAACTAACTGAAGTCAAAGAATGTCAAAAGGAATCTTCTCAAGATTCAACTAAACTTCAAAGCAAGAAAACTTCATCAAGATTGAGAAATCAAAGACGAAGAAAAGCTGCAAAAGCAAAGAAAACTGAATCAACTAATCAGTCACAGAACAATACTCAAATTAAACCAGTGAAGTTTGTGTCTGCTGGAACTTTTGACTTGAACGCAAACACAAAAATAACACATACACCTAAGATCAAATCTAACTCTGATCTGAGAACAAGTTCAGATCATAAGACTTCCGCTGTGTATAAAAGATTTGAATCAAAGGAGTCAAAGAATTTTGTTCAAGTTCAAAAGAAAAATCCCAAAGATCAAAAGACAAAATTTACTCCAATTAAACAACAAATTAAATTGCCTAACCCAAAATTCAAACAAGAATCAAATGTTGCTTCAACATCAAGGGTTAATAAAATGTTGTTTAAACATTCTGAAAAGTATTGTGATATCTGTGACATGTACAATCATGACATTTCAGAATGTTACTTTAACAAGTATTGCTACATATGTGATATGACAAATCACACCACAGCTGAGTGTTATTTTAACAAATACTGTGCCTTGTGTGATGAAAGAAATCACAATACCAATGATTGTTACTTCAGGAAGAACTCTACAAGGAAGGAATTCAATAATCAAGGTTTTGTAAATCCACAATTTATAAGAAATCAAAATATTGGATTTAAATTTTCGCAACAACAATCTTCCTTGGGTTTGAGATCTTTCAGAAGAAACAATTCAGATTTTGTCAAATCACAGCAATACCATCAAGAAAAGTTTATTCCTCGATCTGTGAGAATAAACCAAGGAACATTCTCAAATGATTCATACAAGAGTTCAAGATTTCTTAATAATGCTTTGAAATCAAAATCTCAAAGAGATAATCAGTTGGTTTCTCAAAAAGGATTTGAACATGATAAAATTCAAAAGAAACCAGATGTCAACAAACTTCATTTTAAACAATTTACAATTGTTGACAAATTTGGCAAGCCCAAGACCATCTCGGCTTGGGTTACTAACTCACCTTAAATGTTTGTGACTGCAGGTACGCCCGCGGAGACAAATCAACTCATGGTATGTTGACAGTGGGTGTAGCCGGCATATGACAGGCAATCAAGCCTTGTTGCAAGACTTTAAGTTAAAGGACGGTACTCATGTTGCTTTTGGAGGAGATGCAGGTGGAAAGATAACAGGAGAGGGAACAGTGTCCAATGGGATTATCAGTTTTGATAAAGTCAACTTCTGTTCACAGTTGAACTTTAATCTTCTAAGTGTATCCCAAATTTATGACAAATCTTACTCTGTTCTTTTTGATGAATCTCACTGTTATGTCTTGAAACCAGGTTTTCAGATTAGCAATGACTGGGTGATAGTTAAAGCTGCTAGAGACAGAGATGTATACAAATTGGATATGTCTCAAGTGGATCCTGCAACTGAAACTACTTGCCTGATTGCTAAAGCTTCAAATGATGAAAGCCAGCTTTGGCATAGACGTCTTGGTCATTCCAACTTCAAAAACATGAACAAGCTTGTAGCAGGAAATCATGTTATTGGACTTCCTTCCAAGAAGTTTTCAACAACTGATCATTGCTCAGCATGTCTGAAGGGAAAACAACATAGAGCGTCTTATAAGTCCAAACTAATAAACTCAAACACCAAACCACTCCAGATGTTACATATGGACCTTTTTGGACCAACTAATGTTAGGAGTATTGGTAGAAAATCATATTGTTTAGTCATCATAGATGATTATATAAGATTTTCATGGGTTTTCTTTCTTCAAGCTAAATCTGAAACTGCAGATCTTCTAAAAGGATTTATTAATAAAGTTGAAAATCAACTTGATCAAAAAGTAAAAATAATAAGAAGTGATAATGGAACTGAATTTAAAAATGCTAACATTGATTTGTTTTGTGCAGAAAAAGGGATAGTTCATCAGTTCAGTGCTCCAAGAACTCCACAACAAAATGGAGTTGCTGAAAGGAAGAACCGAACTTTGATTGAAGCTGCCCGTTCTATGTTAGCAGATGCTAAACTTCCAATAACTTTCTGGGACGAAGCAATATCCACAGCATGTTTTGTTCAGAACAGAATCTTGCTTGTTAAAGATAAAAAGAAAACTCCATATGAGTTGATGTTTGACAGGAAACCAAACATAAATTTTTTAAAATCATTTGGTTGTCCAGTTATGATTCTTAACTCAAGTGATCATTTAGGAAAATTTGAAGAAAAAGCTGATAATGGATTTTTCGTTAGTTATTCATCTGTTTCAAAAGCCTATCGAGTGTATAACTCTAGGACAAACACTATTAATGAAACATTCAACGTTAAATTTTTGGAAAATTCTTTTCCATCAGTTTCAAATGGTCCTGCATGGTTATTTGATTTGGATTCTTTGTCAAACTCATTTCAGTCTAACTTGTTTAATCAATCTGATGATTTTTCAGGTAAGAAGAACTCAAGAGGAGATCTTGGATCTTTCAGTGATGATTCAGATTCTGATGATTCAGATGATGCTCGTCCAGATTATCCATTTTTTTCATTTGTCAAGGATTCAACAATCCATTTCCATGACAATGTTCCTGATTCTTCAGCTTCAGATCATTCTGTTTCAGCTGCTCAAGAAGCATCACAACCTTTTCCTAATGATGGTACAGAAATTGGACATCCTGAGTCTGGCACATCTTCTATCTCTGGAGATGCAATTGATCATAGTAACTTTGATTACTTTCTCAATTCACCGACTCAAGTACCAAATTTCACTCCACATTCTTCTACCTTATTGCAACAGCTCTCCAATCTAAACCAAACCAATCTTGATGTTACTGTTCAAGGAAATGAGATTCCGATATCTCGTATCCACCGGAACCATCCAACATCACAGATTATTGGTCCTCTGAATGAAAGAACTACTAGGAGTAAATCTGAACATGCAAATGTTTGTTTATACACTTGTTTCCTTTCTCAGACTGTTCCTAAAAATGACACCGAGGCATTACAGGACAATGGTTGGATTGAAGCTATGCAGGAGGAACTTCTACAATTTCAAAAACAAGAAGTGTGGAAGTTGGTGGAATTACCTGAAGGAGAAAATGCCATAGGCACCAAATGGTTGTTCAGAAATAAAACTGATGATCGTGGCATTGTAATCAGAAATAAAGCAAGACTTGTTGCACAAGGATACACACAGGAAGAAGTAATTGACTATGATGAAGTATTTGCTCCAGTTGCAAGACTCGAATCTATTCGTGTTTTCCTGGCTTATGCATCATTCATGAAATTCAAGGTGTATCAAATGGACGTAAAAGGTGCATTTCTGTATGGTCAATCACTGATGATGTGTATGTCAAGCAACCTCCGGGCTTTGAGGATGCAGAATTTCCACATCGTGTGTATAAGCTTAGCAAAGCGTTATATGGACTACATCAAGCTCCTAGCATTTGGTATGAGACATTATCTCAACACTTGATCCAACATGGATATACAAGAGGGAAAATCGATCCAACTTTATTCATAAAGAAGGATAATGATGATCTCTTATGTGTGCAAGTGTATGTAGATGATATCATATTTGGTTCTACCAGTCCAACTTTGTGCAAAGAATTTGAAGAGATCATGAAATCTCGGTTTCAAATGAGTTCTATGGGAGAAATCAATTTCTTTCTTGGATTGCAAGTTCAACAATCTACAGATGGTATTTTTATCAATCAAGAGAAGTTCGTCGATAAACTCTTGAAGAAATTCAAACTGCATGATTGTCAATCCATAAGAACTCCAGCTGACGTAAACACCAAGATTGAACCTGATCCTAAAGGAAAATCAGTAGACCAAACTTTATACAGATCTATGATTGGTTCTTTGATGTATCTTACTGCATCAAGGCCAGACATAATGTATGCTGTTTGTGTCTGTGCAAGGTATCAATCAGACCCGAAAGAATATCACTTAATTGCTGTCAAAAGAATATTCAGGTATCTCAAAGGTAAACCACCTTAGGGCTTTGGTATCCTTATGAAGGTAATTTTGAGTTACATGGATATACAGATAGTGATTATGGTGGATGTTGTCAAGACAGAAAATCTACAACGGGTGGTTGTCAGTTTCTTGGACCCAGATTAGTTTCATGGCAATGTAAGAAACAAACAAATGTTTCTGTCTCAACTGCAGAAGCTGAGTACATAGCTGCATCAGTAGGATGTTCTCAAATCCTTTGGTTGCAAAACCACTGCTAGATTATGGGTTCAATTTTCTTAAAACACCCATTTACATTGATAACACTGCTGCTATGTTCATTACAGCTAATCCAGTTCAACACTCAAAAACAAAACATATCGAAATTCGATATCATTTTCTAAGAGATAATTCTGAAAAAGGTTTAATCATTTTGATTCAAATAGCAACTGAAAAACAGTTGGTAGACCTATTTACTAAAGCTTTTCTACCAGGAAGGTTTGAGTATTTAGTGGAGTCAATTGGCCTTATTAACCATGTGTAAACCTGGTTACAAATTTGAATCTTTTCATGATCAAATACTTTCCTAACTCTGACAATTTTCATAAGGATAACTTTTCATAGTTATTTGCCTGATTGTTTCTGTGTGTGTGCTTTCTTTTATAGAAAACCAAATACAAAAGTAGAAAACCACAAAATCAAATAGAAAATATAAATCAAAAATCCAAAAATAGAGTGCTTTTCACTTTTCATTCATTATTTTAGGAATGAATCTGTATTGCCTTCTGTGAGAAATGATAGTACATTAGAAAGATCAGTTACATACTTCACTTGCTAATAAAGTCTGACATGATCAGGAATTGTTGTGTAGACACTATCATGCTAGTGTACTGAACAAGTAAATTCTTGTGATTACCCACATTCTTGTGCTTGTTTGTGTATTCATCTAAGTACATTTGAGTGTATTAGCTTATAAGATTGACTGCTTGTTAAGCTACTCCTGCTCACACCTAATGGTAATGTGACTAATCATGAGATCTGTTACAAGCATCATTTACTTCTCTGTTATGAGTCATCATAGACCTGAAGTACTGAGATATCCTCTGTTGTAAGTCATTACAGACCTGGATATTCTCATTTGATGCAAAAGATGCCAATGTGCACAACCCATTCAAAAGGATGGTTAGATTGATCAAATGGTTATCCATGATCATTCTCTGTTAAATTAAGTAACATGAACTCTGATTATGCATATTGTTAGGTAATAAGTTGAGAATAAGTGCTTTCTTGCATGTCTTGATGATGGTTGATCCTCTTTGTCTTGGTATGAGTCACATCTTGTCATACACCTCTACCATACTCATCCAAGAATTGAAAAAGTAAGTAAGCTGATAGTTTATGTCAAAAACACTCATTTGCTGTCCTTAGATCTTGTGTCTCCTTTGCTGTGATATCACTGACCTGGAACACACTTGATCAGGATTTAATCATTGTCTATGACTATTCCACACAATTTTTTATTTTAATGTTCTGATCTTATCTAATATGATCTCACTGCAATTAAAGATTCTAGTGTAAATATTAGATTTTTATTCTGCTTTAATTTTGATTTTATGCATGTTCTCTTGTGTGCAGGCAATATAACAATGTTAAGTGTGATATTCTTATGATCTATTAATAAACTTCTAAGTTTTGTGAAACTTAAAAGTTTAGGGGGAGTAATAAACCAATAAGAATATTCTCAGAAAATCAAAATGAAAATGATCATGTTGAATTGAACGGATGATGCTTTAATTTCAAAGTATGTGTGTTTTATCAAATGATAAAATGATCTCATAATTTTTAGCAAGGAAAAGCTTCTTTGAAAAGTTTAAATCATGACAGATGTTGAAATATTTGGTTGTTCATTTTGAAACTAAGATGAAGGGTCAAACTTGTAAATAGTTCAAATTTGAGGGTCAAAAGTGTAAATTTGAAACTTTGAGGGTCAAAAGTGTAAATTTGAAACTTTGAGGGTCAAAAGTGTAAATTTGAAACTTTGAGGGTCAAAAGTGTAAATTTGAAACTTTGAGGGTCAAAATGTAAAATTATGCAATATTGTTTGAATATTAGTATGAAATATTACTAATTGTTTAAACAGTGTGCAGGTGGAAGATTTGAAAATTCCAAGTGAATGTGGACATTTCAGATTTATTATGCTACTAATAGTGCTTATGCTACTGAAAAAATGCTTATGCTACTGAAACAGTGCTTATGCTACTGAAACAGTGCTTATGCGACCAACAGTGCTTATGCGACTAACAGTTCTCATAAGTCTGAAACAGTTCTCATACGGCTAGACTAATGTGTCTAACAGTGCTAATACGACTAGATTCACAAGGCTGTACAGTGCTCTATGTCTCAATACTTAGTGAAATTTTTGACCTAATGAGTCTGAATGATCCTAAAACGACCAACAGTGCTCATAAGACTAAAATTTTTATACTTAGTATAAATAGAACACTTGTGATATTCATTTCATTCTAAATTCAAAAACCCTCATAAAACCCTCACAAAACCCTCTGAACTCTCAAACTTTTGACCTTTCTTCAAACAAAACCCTTATTCATCGATTGTATTCTCTTCGAACAAAAATTCCAGATTGTTGATAGTATTCTTGTGATTGTGAATGTAAGTGAATGAATCATATTCAACTGATTTCATTTTAAATGAAACATTTTGATGGTCGTTCGATCCCTGTCGGTCGTATGAACCCTAACACTTGTAAAATCACAGATTACTTCAAATCGAGAAAAAATGTGAAAAATTGATGATTGATTCTTGTTCATCTGATGATTTCGATCATGATATTAGGTTAAGTTTGTGATAATCTGATATTGGATTGAAGTTTTGATTCATGGTCACCGATGAACATTCTCGGTGATGATGAACCTGATGAAGAAGATGAACAGTTTCATTATTTTCAAAATAAAATAAAACAAAATTCAAATAAAATCAAAATTGATAAAAATCATCATCTCAGGAATTTAAGAGTTTTTAATAAAGTGATATAAGATAACATAAACAGAAGTGTTAAACTGTTAATCAAAATCAATCTTGAAAATTCATCTTTTATCAAAATTAAGTGTTTACACCTAAAATTAAAATTCAAGTTGTTTTTAAAATTCAAATTCAATTTAACACATCAGTTTATAATATCTTAAATCATCATAATTTTAAACTCACAATTAATCATTTGCTTCAAATACATATTATCTAACATCATTGTTCTTAAATTTTGCAGATGGCAGAATTGAAGTTTGTACCTAAGCATGACATTGTTGCATTTTTGGATGATGAAGCTCAAGATGCTTTTTCTTATGAAGAAATGATCAGATTTCTTCTAAGAACAAATATGTTTATGCAATGTGTTACCAAACTGTAATCTATGACAGACTTATTAGACAGTTTTGGAACACTGCACGGTTGAAGTAGAGGATGGAAGAAAGTTGTAAGAGGCTTTGTGACTAGAGATAGAATGATAGAAGTGTCTGAAGATTCTATCAGAAATGCTCTGAGATTGGGTGAAAATGATCCAGAAGATAGATGTGAATTTTCTTTTGATGAATGCAGAGAAATTTTTATGGCTATGGGTCATCTGATCAGTTTCCTAAGAAACAATTCTTTAGAGCAAGAGTTTATAATCACTGGAAGCTTCTTTGTTATATCTTCCAACATTGTTTGTCCAAGAGGAGTGCTGGTTGGAATTCATTTCCTGTGGACATAGCTTCACCTATTGTTGCTCTAGCTACAAACAGGAGGTTCAATATGTCAAAGTGGATACTGAATGGATTTGCTTTTAATTTGGAAAAAGGAACAAGGCATAAATACTTAATGTATCCAAGATTCCTCCAAATGATTATTAATGAGGAATATCCTGACATTCATGTTTATGGTGTTGGTGGAGATCGATTGGAGTTGGAAAATATGTCTGAAATGACATATAAGAAGTTATCAATGATAACAGGTGCTCAAAATGTTCCTATGTTTGACTACATGTTAAATGTAGCAAATGATGAAGTTGATATTAATGTGGAGCATTATCATTTGATAGAGGGAGAACCAATTGATCCTGCTGATCTGATAGATGAATTTCCTTTGGAAGAAGATGATCAAGATGATGAAAATGATCAAGATGATGAAAATGATCAAGATGATAATGATCAAGATGATGATAATGATGATGATGATGATGGTGATGAAGCTGAGACTCACCAGGATATAAGTCATGAACCCCCAATTTCTGCATGAAAATGAAGCTCAAAACAAAGATGAAGAAATAATGGGTGATGAAGTTCATGAACAGGACATGAGCATGAAGAAGTTGATAATGTAGATGCTTTTATTATTGATGAAACTGCTCATGAAGAGATACATGAAGAGGAACAGGCTCACTTTGAGACTGAACAAGAGATGAATGTTGATGATCAATTTTTGATTATGAGTTCATTGAGACATTCCAAATTCATCAAGATATACCTGTTTCTACAACTCATGTAGCCGTTCAAACTGAGGAAATTCTTGATGTTGATGAACTTGAAAGCCTAAAAGTTGAAAATGAAGCAAAAGAAAAAGAGATTGAAGAACTAAAGGCAGAGATTGATTTGTTGAAGAAAGCTAATGAAAAATTGAAAGAAGATATTTTTAAAAGATGAAAAGATTGTGTCTTATGCCAAAGACAAAGAAGATGTTATAAAGAATTTTGAAGTTATGATCAAAGACTATGATCTTCTTGAAGAAAAATTCAAGAAATTGTCCGAGGAAAATGAAGGATTGAAAGAAGAGTTGATACAATTGAAAGAATTAGCAAAACCAAAGTCTCCAGAAGTTGAAATTATTCAGAAACCATTCCAATTGATGTTGAGAAGGTATCTGCTATGTAGAAAGGGAAAAAAAAAATAGATGAAATAGATCCAGAAGTTGTACCTGAAACTTCTTCTAAAGTTCAAAGAGTTGAAGATGTTATTGAAGAAGGTATTCATGAGAGCCAAGATCCAATTGCTCAAGATAAAATTGGTGCATTGGAAGATTTGGAAGATGAATTTGATGATGACTGGTATAATGAAGTTCTTGATGATGATGATGTGGTTGAAGAATTTGAAAATCCTCCTTTGGAACATGATCAAGGAGTTGATGACATTCTATCAGATTTTGAAGAAAGGTATAACTATCTTGTAAAGATGAAATACAACAGAGTATTTTAGATGGATTAACAGTTTCTCAGATAAACGATGAATATGAGAAATGCATAGCTGCAGAATCCATTGCTCCAATAGATCCTAATGAAATAGTGATTGACATGGAGAGTGGAACAGAGAAAAAGAAAGTATTAATGTGGATGAACTTTCAAGTTCCGAGCTGCACCATGATCCAGAAGACCTTTATCATGGTTGCAGCAAGGAATTATCCGTGGAAAAATTAAAAAGACTTCAATGTATCTTTGAGAAATTTGGTGTTTCCAAGAAACGGAGAAACAAACCAAAAAGATGATTGCTGACAATCCGCAATATCTGTAAATCATGTGTTAAAGCCTCAGGAGATCAAACAAATGGCTATGATCATCTGCTGAAAGGAGAAAAGAATTGAGAAGAAGAATATAAGGCATCTGAAGAAAAAATCCAAATTTTTGATAAATCAAGAAATTTGGTTACAAAAAGGTCAATCAGTTGCTGAATTGTTAAATGCAATGATTGCACCAGACTTCACAAATAAAGTAAAAATCATAGCATGGAAGTATGATGAAGTGTTTGATGCATTTCTAATTAAAAGAGTGAATGCAATATGTGATGTGTATCATTTTTGCTTGCATCATAAAACTTCCAGTGCAAGATCTTAAAGAGTTGAATAAATTGAGGTTAATTAATCATTCAAATGCAAAAAGAGGTCAAATGATGGTAGATTTGTTGAGAACAGGGTTGACCAGATCAAGCAATTTTCTGAAAACAAGATGTGATCAGGAAGATAAAGAATACTTTATGTCAATGAAGAAGAAGAGAAGTAAGACAGTGAATCAATCAGATGAAGACCACTTCATGATTGAATTTTATGACAAGTTTGTAGAAAAGGTGACAACTCCTGGCATAAAGATGATTGACGGAAATCAAAAGTCAAAACCAATTCAAAGATGGTTTTACAATTCAGAATCGTTTGAACTAAATCTTGTGAGAAACTTAGAAGATTGGAATGAAGACATGATAACTTTGTTTGGAGCCTTTGAACTGAGGTTACTACACCCAAGTTACATTTCATTTCTATCTGTGCAGAAGTTTGACAAGTTATCAAATGAGACAGCTGAACAAGATAAAAAGTATTTTGTGTCAATTATCAATGTCATGAGTGCTGCCATGGAAAGAATTGCTTTAAGGAATGCTTTGGCTTATGCAAACATTGTGAAGAAAGATATTCCAGATATTGAGTTTATGAGAATATCAAGAAAGGAGTACTTGAATTGTATACAAAAGACTGCGGAATTCCAATTGAGCTATATGCTAATGTTGATATAGCATGTTTGTCAAAGAACACATTGGAAAGAATGAAGCAGTTAGACATAAAAAACAATGAATCAAAACCAGAGCAAGCTGTTCTGGCAAAGAAATTCAAGTCAGCAATTGAGAATGCGTTGAAGGAAATTGAAATGTACAAGCAGAAGCCGATGTTCTCTGTAAAAGAAGAACCTGAGGATTTCATTGCAGATTGAAGATTGAAGAGAGAAGATTCAAGATAAAAGAAAAAATCAAAGGATGCAGAGAAGATAAAATGAAGACAAAGACAAGATCGAAGATAAAAGAAGAAAAAAGGATGGAGCTTAACTGAAGACTGAAGACAATGTAAATCTTAGGGGGAGTATTGTTAGGTCCCTTAAAAGATTAACATTTAGTCTTTATTGTTTAGTGTCTATTTTGTATTTTATACTAGTGTAGGGACTTTTTGTGTAAATTTAGTTCCTTAGTTCTAGTATAAATAGCTTAGACGTAGTATAGATTGTAAGTTTTTGTATATGTTTTATGAGAACTGCTTTCTATCACTTGTAATCGTCTTTGCAATCAATGGAATATGAATTTTTTGATTTGTCTTGATTTGATTATAATTGATTGTATTTTGCTTTGAATTGTTCACATAATTGATACAGATTGCTCTAATTGATCCTATCAACAAAAAATGAACCATAAGAGGATGTTAGTTTCTTGGATCAAGATTGATCTTCTAGTAGTGCAAGAAATAAATAAATGTCTTTATGTCAACAGCAGAACCAGAATACATAGCTGCTTCTGCTTGCTATTCTCAAGTGCTTTGAATTCAAAATCAAATGCTTGACCACGGTTATAATTTTCTAAAAACACCCATACACAAAGACAATTCTACTTCCATGTTCATAGCTGATAATCCAGTCCAACATTCTAAAACCAAACACATAGATATCAGACACCATTTTTTGAGAGATTGCTCTGAGTAAGGGTATGATCAAATTGATCAAAGTTCATACATACAATCAATTGTTTGACCTCTTTACAAACCATTTGATTTAATAATATTTAAATATTTGGTTCAGTCACTTGGTATGATTAATTATGAACCCAAAAAGTAATGTTTTTCTAAACACTAACATCATCCAAACTTGATTTTGTTAATATCCAAGATTCATAACAAACATTTAATCTTTTTAAAAAAGAAATTAGTCAAACATTCATATTTCCAATCAAATCAAATAATTTTGAGTCACACATTACACAAACATGAGAAATGATAGTACACTAGTTTGATTTCTTTACTTGAGTCATTTTCTTCAAATAAAGACAGACATACTTTGTTTCATGTGTGGATAGGCTTAACATGGGACACATAACATCATATTCAATACTTAAGAACTTAAATTTTCAAGATTATGTGGTAAGCAAAACACCTATCTTGGTGTATGGTAGGTTTTGATCTATCTTGATGGGTTTGCAAGAACATAAAAACAAGTTTAACCATTTAAACTTTCAGAAAACACAGTGGATATATAGCTTTAAAACTGATTTTAAAAGCTGAATATTATGTTCTTTAGGTTACCATATAAGTTTTTAAAACAAACCCAAAATCAAGGATCATTAATATGTGAATAAACAAGCTATTAACATATGTATATGTACATAAAATCACAGCTACAATGAGCTGTGATTTCTACCTCTTTCAGCAGCAAAATGACCAAAGAAAAGAGGTTGTTTGATGCTTGAAATCGGCCTAGACTTCAAGATTAGGAGTCCTCAAGCTTGTATACCCCAAGCTTAGTTGCAATCACAAGTCTTGTTAGGAAGAATGAGCACCAAATCAACTCAAAACTCTCTCTATGCTGCTGCCTTGTCCGCAACTTTTAGGAGAGAAAAGGGAGAGGTTTTTTTGATTTTGCATGTATTGAATGGATGAGAGAGGTTGAGTGTAAGACTTTTTAATAATGTATATTCTCAAGAAAGGTAAGATCCGATCACATGCAGGGGGGGCGGCCAAAATGGTTTAAAATAAAAGAGTTTCCCCCTTTAAAACACAATACACATTATTATAAAATAGTCTTTGTCATACATTAAAAAGTCTTCTAGTAGACTTATTTAAAAGTGTGACATATGACATCTCTAATTAAAAAATTTAATTAAAGTACTCACATGTCATTAGTGTTATTTAAACCCTTTTAAATAACAAAAAAATAACAATAAACCCATCAACAAATGATCCTTATAATTTGCTCCATGTCGAATGCCTTAGTTTAGAAAACCCTTTTCTAAACATGGTGCGATTATTCAATTGCATGATCCCATCAACAATTAAATAATTCTTAGTGATTGCAAAGCTTGTTATTGGGTATAACCCGACTTGGATCATAACATACTAACCGCATCAAAATTCTAAGTGTCTTGGGCACACAGAATCTTACAATCTCCCACTTGCCCAAGATTCATAGAAGATTGATGCAAGCAGTAAATACCGCCTAACAACGGTTTACTACCCTTAATACGCATGACTTTTAGCCATTCAATAAAATCATCCCTTTCAAGTACCCTACTTGAAATGATTTTGGTGAGTCAATCATCTATCCTTTTGTTACAGATGTCATGTTAAATCCAAGGACACAGAATGAGCATTCCTTGTTGATTTAACTTAATCAGGCCTTAGACATCTAACTCTCAACGAATAAAAGGAACAAATTCCATCTTGACTACATACGTTCTCATAAACACCTCGTGTCATACCTGAACATACCCTTATGTACTGTCCACTATTTCAGGACAGTGAAGAATTAGCTCAAGGTATGACACTTGGTGAATATCAAAACCCAATATGTATCTCAGGTCGGAGATACCAAATGATATTCGCCTTTACTCAAATTTACTTATGATCAATCAATAAGATTCCATGTAGTAAAATTTGAGATGCGGGTTAGTCCAATATTTGTATCCCACAAATATATATGAACCTTGGTAGCAACCCATTGCTCTATATTCATCCTTATGAATATCAACCAATCCAAGTTCATAATAATCTTACCTTCATACTTGTTCCCACAAGTCTGAACGACTACGGACTTTTAGAGTAAACATTTTACTCATGGATTAAACATGCTAATTTGGAACATTAATTGAAACATTATAACCAAATAATTTTATTCAAATAATAAAGAGTTCCACATATCCAAATACAAAATTTACAGATCAAATCCAATCACTAGAATATCGAAGTCCCATGGCACAAGTATGACTTTCATGCTTTGCCTTTTCAAGGAGCTTAGTGAGAGGATCTGCAACATTTTGATCCATGTGAACTTTGCGAATACATATCTTTCCCTTTTCAACTTCATCTCGTATGTATTGAATCTCCACTCAATGTGCCTAGTCTTTTGATGAGCACGGGGTTCCTTGATTTGAGTAATTGCACCCTCGTTATCACAAAAGATCTCTAGGAGGTCCTGAATGGAAGGGACAACCCCTAGATCGGCAATGAATTTCTTCAACCATGCAGCTTCTTGAGCTGCCAATGAGGCGGCGACGTATTCTGATTCTGTAGTTGATAGAGCCACCACATCCTGCTTGGAGCTCTTCCAAGAGACCGCTCCTCCATTCAGAATGAAAATGTATCCCGATTGTGACCGTTATTCGTCATGATCGGTTTGGAAACTCGCATCCGTTTAACCTTTTACAATGAGTTCCTCGTCACCAGATCCATAGATTAGGAACATATCTCTTGTCCTCCTTAGGTACTTAAGTATGTTGTTAACAGCCATCCAATGACTGTTTCCAGGATTTTGCTGGTAACGGCTTGTCATGCTTAAGGCGCATGACACGTCCGGTCGAGTGCATATCATTGCATACATGATGGATCCAATAGCAGATGCGTATGGGATTGCCTTCATTTTATCTTGCTCATCCTTTGAGCTTGGACATGGAGTCGTACTCAATATCGTTCCTCTTTGAATAGGTACGGTACCTTTCTAAGAGTTTTCCATCTTGAACCTTTTCAAGATCTTATCAATGTATGCACTTTGATTCAAACCAATCAACCGCCTTGATCTATCCCTATAGATCTTTATTCCCAGAATATAGGCGGCTTCACCAAGATCCATAATGGAAAAACAACCTTCAAGCCAGGTTTTTACACCTTCCAAGGTTGGAATGTCATTTCCAAATAGTAGTATGTCATCAACATACAATACTAGGAAAGTTATTGTGCTCCCACCAGCCTTCTTATACACACAAGCCTCATCAGCATTTTTGATGAAGCCAAATTTCTTTACTTCCTCATCAAAACGGTGATTCCAGCTTCTCGATGCTTGTTTCAATCCATAGATTGATTTCTTTAACTTGCATACTTTATTAGGATGTTTTGGATCGACAAAAACTTCAGGCTGAACCATATAGACATCTTCCTCAAGATATCCATTTAGGAAAGCGGTTTTGACATCCATTTGCCAAATCTCATAATCATAATGAGCAGCTATGGCAAACAATATCCTTATGCACTTTAGCATCGCAACAGGTGAGAAGTTTCATCATAGTCAACCTCTTGAGTTTGAGTGAAACCCTTTGCTACAAGTCTAGCTTTATAAGTATCCAAGTTTCCATGCATATCGGTTTTCTTCTTGAAAACCCACTTGCTTCCAACTACCTTGGAATTAGGAGGTGGTACAACAAGTTCCCAAACTTGATTGTCGTATATGGATTGCATCTCAACGTTCATGGCTTCTAGCCATTTGTGACAATCCGAATTGGACATTGCATTATAGTATGTGGTTGGTTCATCTGAATCTACCACATAGCATCCATCCATGAAAAATCCATATCTTTCAGGTGGATTACTAGTTCTACCACTTCTGCGAACGTCTTGTGTGTATTGATCAACCACTTGATCATCCTCAACATCTTCATGTTGAGTGCTAGTTTCAACCAAACGTGCATCGGGTTGTGGTTCTTGATCTTCCTTAAGATCCACTGTTCTACTGCTAGCTCCTTCCATAAGGAACTTTGCTTCTAAGAACTCACCCTTTCTGGCAACAAACACATTTTGTTCTAGTGGATCATAGAAATAATATCCCATAGAATCTTTAGGATATCCAACAAAGATACACTTGGTGGATCGGACTTCTAATTTGTTTGGGGTGGGAGTCTTAACGTAAGCCTCACATCCCCAAACCCTTAAGTATGATAGGGATGGAACTCTTCCATGCCATATCTCAAAAGGCGTCCTTTCCACCTTTTTGGTTGGGGCCATATTTAGAATACGGGCCGCGGAGAGCAAAGCGAAACCCCAAAATGATAGAGGCAATGTGCTTCTAGCCATCATAGATCGGACCATATCCAATAAGGTTCGATTCCTCCTTTCAGACACACCATTATGTTGTGGTGTTCCAGGTGGAGTGAGTTGTGAGACAATCCCACAACTCCTAAGATAATCTTGAAAAACATCACTTAGGTATAATTTTAATCGACTTATTGAGTTGATTTTCTACTTCATTCTTGAAGATTTTGAACATTTGAAAAGCTTCATCTTTGTGCCTTAATAAGTACACATACCCACAGCGACTATAATCGTCGGTAAAGGTAATGAAGTATCTTTCACCATTCCTAGTCATTGGCTCAAAAGGACCACATACATCCGAATGTATGATTCCTAATAAATCTTTTGCCCTTTCGTTCGTTCCACTAAAGGGTGCCTTAGTCATCTTTCCTTGTAAACAAGATTCACAAACATCAAATGAATCACATTCAATTGTTTTTAAAAGACCATTCTTTTGAAGTGTTTGTAAACGTTTCTTGTTTATATGACCAAGACGACAATGCCAAAGATAGGTATCACTCAAGTCCAACTTGAGTTTCTTGGTGTTAGTTTGGTACAATGAACTATTTAAAGTATTTTCATGAACCAATTCATAAATACCATTAATGGGAATAGCTTTAAAATAGAACATACCATTTAACGAAACTTGAATATCATTTTCAATAAAGGATAATACATAAACATAATGTCTTAATTGGGATACAGAAATAATGTTCCTAGTCAAACTAGGAGCATACAAAACATTCTTCAAAATAACTTCCAAGCCACTTGGAAGTTTTAGGATGTTGTCCCCACGAGCTTCAACTAAGACTTTAGTTCCATTACCCATGAAGAGGCTAACATCCCTTGATTGAAGTCCCTACTTCTTGTGAACCCCTACAACAAATTGCAAATATGAGTTCCACATCCGGTATCCAATACCCATGTGTTAGAAGATGTAACATTAAGATCAATATGAATCATGTATATTGTACCTGAGGTCTGCTCGGCATCCCTCTTTGCTTTCAACTCTTGGAGATGGACAGGACAATTCCTTGCCCAATGTCCTATCTCCCCACACTTGAAGCATGAGTTGTTGGTAGCAACCTTTTGCTTATTCTCTTGTGACTTGGGTGGTACCCTTACCACCCCTTTCCCTTTTCCCCAAACTGGTCCCTTAGCCTTGGCAACCTTTGCCTTGGGTGCGGGATGAGGCCTTTTGTTGTTCCCACCTTCATTGATGGTGAGAATGGGTAAAACCCTTTTACCCATGGCCGCCTCGGCCATTTTGAGCATTGAGTGAAGCTCACCAATGCTTTTGTCCCATGCATTCATGTTGTAGTTCAACACGAATGTCTCGAACTTCTTGGTTAGGCCATTTAGGATCAAATCCGTGGCCAATTCCTTCGAGACGGGACAATTTAGCCTCTCGAGGCGGTTAATATGACTTTTCATCTTAAGTACATAAGATGAAACAGATTGGTTGTCATCCATACGACATGCATGGAGTGCTCGAACCGTTTTGAAGCGCTCAACCCTTGCTTGCTGTTGGAACGTTTCCTTCAGCTGGGTTATCATGTCGTAAGCTCCGTGATGTTCATACTCCTTTTGGAGATCCGGAGTCATGCTCGCTAGCATGAGACAAGACACTTGGACAGAGTCCTCAGTGTATTTAAGCCAATTGTTGTAGGCCTCCTCATCATCCTCAGTAGGTTGATCGGGGATAGGGTCGTCTAAAATATATGACCTTCTCTCTTGCTTGAGAATGATTCTCAAGTTTCGATACCTATCAATAAAGTTGTTATGATTTAGATTTTCCTTTTGGAGGATCGCTCGTAATGATTTGTTTAACGCGGATGAGTTATCGTGATTTTCATTATTGGTAGCCATCTACAAAATTTAACAAAGATTTATTTTACTATTTTCGATATTGCTATTTTTAATAATTAATGCCTTTTAAGGTCATTTTTACATTAAAATCTAGAACCCAACATTACATTTAAATTGTGGTTAGGTGACCTTTATCCCACGATTTAAATTAATAAGGTGGTCAACGATTGACGGTTGCAACCACTTGCAACTTCTAGAGGTATGGGATCGACTTTAAACATCATATGTAAAGTCGGCATGTTAATCCCATCAACACCATTTGGAAACCATATTATAGGTGATCCATTTAACATGGTTTGCAAATCAAGACATCCTACTTACACAAGTGTGAGTTTGCCAAAATGAGTGGTTAGGTGACCTTTATCCCACGAATATGGCATTCTCACCTTAAGTCATAAGTTCTCTCAAAGTGGTTAGGTGACCTTTATCCCACTAAGAGTTCCCAAGTGACTTAAGTGTTGTGTAAAAGGACGGTGTTGATCTTGTTTTTCAAATGTTTAGAGGTTTCATAATTCTAGTTTAGAAAACTCTATGTACTT
The DNA here is from genome assembly GCA_024085815.1 of Flaveria linearis. Classification (NCBI taxonomy): domain Eukaryota; kingdom Viridiplantae; phylum Streptophyta; class Magnoliopsida; order Asterales; family Asteraceae; genus Flaveria; species Flaveria linearis. The sequence goes on from CM044005.1 coordinate 49,242,685, forward strand.
GTATTTGTATGCTTTCAAATACAAGATACCCTATGGTACTTTGATTAAAACCTATTTTAATCTTTAAAATCATTAAATCATTTTAATAACCTTTTATTACCTTTTAATGATTAAGAACCATCATTTTTTATAACTTGTTAAGTTTGTTAATTAGTTTATAATGCATGTCAAAATTCCAACCATACAATCAAATAACAAACATCCAAACAAGTCATAAACATAAACAACCATAATGTGCATAACCTTAGCTACTATTGTGACCACACTTGTTTGCCATCACAAGTGTGGTCATTTGGTCTTTCCTAAGGGTTGAATACAACACAAAATTGAGGTCTTGATAGACCCCCACTTGAACTTGCATCCATATGCTTCAAGTCCTTCTTTTGTGTCTTCCTTTTGTGCTTCTTTCCCGAGCATCTTCTTTTACAAATTATATATCCTAATACATATTTCTAGTAAAAGAAAAAGCACTCCTAATCTATTATTACATCCCAATGAATAAATAGACAAATTACATTTTTAAACAAAGCACAAAAGAATAATATTACAATCCCAAATGAAAACAACCAAAACAAACATTGCAAGCATCCAAACAACACAAGGCCAAAAGCTAGGTTATGCACCAACATGAACAATCATTAACATCATTCAACAAGCAAAATAAACCCCATCAAACCCTAAATTTTCAGCCAACATAAACTGAAAATTTGGGTTTGTTTGTCCAAACAAACAACATTTCATAATATATATCTTTCTAGGTCTAATCACTAGCATGTGTGATATGACTTTGAAAGTTTGGGGAATTATTCATACAAAACATAGCAGCCCAAAATCAGCCTATAATAAGTTTATTATCATCCTTTAAAACCAATTTTAAAGGACAAAACAAGCAAGTCATCCACATAACCGGCTCTTGATGCCATTGATGGGTTTGCAAGAACATAAAAACAAGTTTAACCATTTAAACTTTCAGAAAACGCAGCGGATATATAGCTTTAAAACCGATTTTAAAAGCTGAATATTATGTTCTTTAGGTTACCATATAAGTGTTTAAAACAAACCCAAAATCAAGGATCATTAATATGTGAATAAACAAGCTATTAACATATGTATATGTACATAAAATCACAGCTACAATGAGCTGTGATTTCTACCTCTTTTAGCAGCAAAATGACCAAAGAAAAGAGGTTGTTTGATGCTTGAAATCGGCCTAGACTTCAAGATTAGGAGTCCTCAAGCTTTTATACCCCAAGCTTAGTTGCAATCACAAGTCTTGTTAGGAAGAATGAGCACCAAATCAACTCAAAACTCTCTCTATGCTGCTGCCTGGTCCGTAACTTTTAGGAGAGAAAAGGAAGAGGTTTTTTTTGATTTTGCATGTATTGAATAGATGAGAGAGGTTGAGTGTAAGACTTTTTAATAATGTGAATTCTCAAGAAAGGTAAAGATCCAATCACATGCAAGGGGGGCGGCCAAAATGGTTTAAAATAAAAGAGTCTCACCCTTTAAAACACAATACACATTATTATAAAATAGTCTTTGTCATACATTAAAAAGTCTTCTACTAGACTTATTTAAAACTATGACAAATGACATCTCTAATTAAACAATTTAATTAAAGTACACTCACATGTCATTAGTGTTATTTAAACCCTTTTAAATAACAAAAAAAATAACAATAAACCCATCAACAAATTATCCTCATAATTTGTTCCATCTCGAATGCCTTAGTTTAGAAAACCCTTTTCTAAACATGGTGCGATTATTCAATTGCATGATCCTATCAACAATTAAATAATTCTTGGTGATTGCAAAGCTTGTTATTGGGTATAACCCGACTTAGATCATAACATACTAACCGCATCAAAATTCTAAGTATCTTGGGCACACAGAATCCTAAATATCTAATATGGATTGCTTGTAAAGTCACTCATATACACCAAGGGAAATAGTCTATAAACTGTACAATCAACCATAAACATCTCCTTTGTTATGATTCTTATAGACCTAGAGTACACTATGGCATTCTTTGTTATGCTAAGCACAGACCTAGATGACCTATCTCATGATGCAAAAAGATTCTCAATGAGGAACACATCAATCTTGGATGCATAACAAAAAAAGTCTTTCATAGACTAAATTACTTATGAATGAATCAAAAGAATCCTAACAAGGATCACCTTCCAAAGTGAAGTTCAAAAGATCACAATGTGGATCAACCAATAAGGATCAATCAAAAGAATCCTTTAGTGGATCTCATTAAGCATTTATACTTCTAAGTAACTGGGTTCAAAGTTACTAAAAGTGTTTTCTTGCATATCTTGAGAAAAGTTAATCTTAACATACAATCAGGTATGTGGTAAATACATTTCATCTAAATATACATAAAACATGATACAAACTCATTGTTTAAACCAATTGATAATTACCATGCATGAGATTAAGTGGAGAATAATACCTGCAATCAACATTGTATTAGTCTATGTATATTCTCAAACACAACAAATCAACTCAATGAGCACTTAAGACTAGCATGATCTCATGACAGGTGAAAATGATTCATGCAGAAGCATTCAAACCATTCATTACTTAGTTTTCTAGTGTCCACCATACATCTTGAAAGCAAATAATTATACTTTGATAATATCCATCAACCGAAATTGAATTTTTGTCATTTTATAACATATTTTATAAATACGCAAAAATTTAGTGGGAGAAAATAAATATGGAAATATCAAAGGCAGTAGAATATGTCAACTATCATACATATTAATTCAAATTTTTGAGATTTAAATTTTTTTTATTATTTCGTGTTTTAAACAAGAAAACTCAACAAAGTCAACCAAGCACGCAAAATAGTAGGTTGGCACATGTATATGCATATTATTATCTGCGAGTGAAAATTTAACATCCATATAGCAATCATGTTAAAATTTTTAAAATTTAAACAAACAATATTTGAGAATCATTTAACGATTTTTGTTGCGTATGGGCAACGCATGGCAAAACACATATGCGTTGCAAGTATATCAAAATATATTAAATTTCGTTGAAGTGTTCATAGTGAATGTATTAAGTTACACAGCTTATGAGTGAAATTTTAAATAAACAAAATATTTTTTAAAATTTTGACAACTGTTGTCACAACGGACACACAAACAAGCAATTGTTGTTGACATAATTAACCAGACAGGTTGTGAAATACGCTAAGTGTATATAGCGGATACACAAATACACATCCATTGTACAACAACAGGAGCACATTAATGAAGTGTTCACAGCAAATGATTAGAGGTAAAACATCTACTGTGAATAGAATGTATATGACCAAAGGTTCATGCGCTGTGAAAACAGTCCAAGTGCATATGGCGTATGAACATAGGTTAGCATATGCTATGCACAAATCAGACAGTGTCAGCAGCGTATGAATAACCATTCATCCGTTTTGAACATTCAAAACAATCAATCAAATGTACACAGCGCATGAAAAATATGCATCCGCTCTGAACATTCAAAACAATCAGACAAGTATCCACAGTGTGTGCCTAGTTCTCATCCGTTGTGGATACAGTGCTTATACAACGCATAAAAAATCAATCATTAGCCGTGAATTTTGAAATAACATCCAAGTGCACACTTTGTATGTTTCAAAAACCATCCGCTATGAACAAAAAGTAAAACATTCAAGTGTCCACAACGTACACACAAAGGTGTACAATGGACACACTATATACACCAACGTATGACAAAATTCATTTTAACTCAAAATGTTTATATAGCGAATGAATAAGTTGTATATATAGCGGACATACAATTTATCTGTTGCATATATAGTGGAACACTTGCAATTTTTTACTCATCCCGAGTGTGCGAGCAAAATTCAGAATTTTAAGCGTTGCAACAGTACACAGTGATTTCAACCATCAACCATCTTTTTATTTGGTTTCATAAGTTTTGATCAATCAAATAGGTATAATAACATGTTCCCAATCGTCAAACATCCAAAATATCAATCTTTAAATTTGTTTTAATTTGAGCATTATGAAACTCTAGGTTATATAATGAAACAGACCAAAAATCTAATTAAAGAGTGTTATTTTTTAAAACAAAGAGCGGATACATGTTTAACAACCATAAACATATGCATAAGATCATTCCCTTTGATATAATTTGATTAAGAGTTCATCAAGTATATGAACATTCAAAATATTCATGACCAAAATTCATAAATATTGAAAGTTTACTTCTTAAATCTGTTTCAAAAAGTTTCAAACATGATATAACTTATCACAAAATTTGTAATGCAATATCAAATACTCTTTTATAGTTAAAATAGGCTAAAACACAATAAGATTAGATGTGAACATTCAATTGGCATTAAATGTAATAGTTTGGTCAAAAAGTCAACTGTTAATGTTGGAGGTTTATTCTAAACTATAAACATGAGTCATTTTGAAACACACCGACACTTTATTATCAAACAAACATGATCACAATGACTTTTGACCAAAACAACACAATACCAACGATTTGTGCAAATTAAAAGTTAACTAAAAGTGACGTTTTGCAGAATTTCATCAAACTCAAACACCCACAATCCAAGCCATCCAAACAATAAAGACTTGTCATTTAACTTGTTAAACAAACATGTTTCCTCATTCAAGCTTCAATTCATCATACAACACAATACCAATGAGCGGTATTTACTGCTTGCATCAATCTTCTATGAATCTTGTGCATGTGGGAGATTGTTGGATCTCATATGCCCAAGACACATACAAGATTGATGTGGTTAGTACGTTATGATCCAAGTGGGGTCATACCCAATAACAAGCTATACAAACACCAACAAATATTTATTTGTTGATAAGATCATAAAATAAATATTGACACCTATTTAGAAAATTGGTTTTCTAAATATTACTTTTATGATAGAACAACATTATATGGATAGTTTGTTCATGAGATATTTATTTGTTTCGTTATTTAAGTTGGTTAAATAATGACAAATAAAAGTGTGTAATGTTATAAAATTAAACTAGGTGTTAATTTTATAAACTAAAAGATTGTAAGAGTGTATTTTTATAAAATAACAAAAATAGGTGGGAAACCCATTTTTTAAGAGGGTTTCGGCCGCCCCCTTGGGCATGGGGACTCCCCTTTTTGTCTTGGAAAAACACACTCTTTGAACTAACTTGCAGTCTTCCTCTTTGAACACACTTTCTCTGTCAAAAAAAGCTCTCTTCTCCCTTTTCTTTCTTATCTGAATTTTCAGATTCAAGAAGAGATTTTGAAGGCTTTCTTGGCTAAAAATTCGAATTTGCAAGAAGGGACTTGGGCCTTGGTGTTCTTCTTCCTAACAAGATTGGGTGTTTTGTTTAGGCTTGTGGGTATACAAGTTTGAGGCTTTCTTCCTTGAGGGCTGCACATACAAGGACATCATCATCTTCATCTCTTCCTTACTAAAACATCTTGTTCTTGAAAGGTAGTTTAAGAACATTCTATGGTTGCATTTTCATTTTTGATAGCATGTTATTTCATATACATAAATGATCCTTGTTCTTGGGTTTTAGTTTTGGTTTAAAATGATCAAAATTTCAGATTATTAGCCATATGTTTAACCTTATATCCGCTGCGTTTTATAGTTTAAATGGTAAACTAGCTTTGATAAACATGAATAAAACCAACAATGGCATCTAGAGCCGGTTATATGGAATGCATGCTTCAATAGTCCTTGAAAAATTCATTTTATGGGACTTTAAAACCCCTTTAGGGGCTGCTATGTTCATGTATTATGAATCCCCAAACTTTCAAAGTTATATCACACATGCTTGTGATTAAACTTTGAAAGACATGTATGTTAAATTGTTTGTTTGTTTGCACAAAATAAAACCTGAAATTTCAATTTGTGTTGGCTGAAATTTCGTGGGTTTTAGTGGGGGTTTATTGTTGTTTTAGATTATATGATCATTGTTCATTATGGTGCATATCCTAGCCCTTGACGTTATGTTATTTGGATGATTGTAATGGTTGTATTTATTTATTCAATTGGGTTGTATAATCATTTATTTATGCTTTATTTAAAGTGTAATTAATTTATTATTGGGTTGTAATAAATAGATTAGGTACTTTTCATTTTACTAGAAATCTTGTATTAGGATATAATATCTTCTAACATGAAAATGTACGCGTTGGAAGCACAAAGGGAAGACACAAGAAACATGGAGCATTTGGATGCGGCTTCAAGTGGGAGGTTCATGGAAGCCTTCTTTGTGTTGTGTTTTGTCACTTAGGAATGTCCTATGGACCACACTTGTGATGGCAAACAAGTGTGGGCACTTTAGATGCTATGGTTATGCACTAATATTTGGTTGATTGATGGTTGTTTGTTTATGGTATTGTGGTTGATTGCTTATATATTTTGTTTGCTTAACAATCCTTTCAATGATCATAACAAACTATCTAAATGGTCCTTAATCATTAAAAGGTAATAAAAGATTATTAAAATTGTTTAATGACTTTAAAGGTTAAAAGGGTTTTAATCAATGTACAATAGGGTATCTTGTATTTGAAAGCATGCAAATATGAATACATAGAGTTTTCTAAACTAGAATTATGAAATCTCTAAATATTTTAAAAATGAGATCAACACCGTCCTTTACACAACACTTGAGTCACTTGGGACCCTTAGTGGGATAAAAGTCACCTAACCATTTTGAGGGAACTTGTGACTTGAGGTGAGAATGCCATATTCGTGGTATAAAGGTCACCTAACCGCTTATTTGGGCAAACTCACATGTGTGTAAGTAGGGTGTCTTGATTTGCAAACCATGTCAAATGGATCACCTACGATGTGGTTTCCAAATGGTGTTGATGGGATTAACATGCCGACTTTACATATGATGTTTCAAGTAGATCCCATACCTCTAGAAGTCGCAAATGGTTGCAACCGTCAATCGTTGACCACCTTATTAATTTAAATCGTGGGATAAAGGTCACCTAACCACTATTTAAATGTAATGTTGGGTTCTAGATTTTAATATGAAAATGACCTTAAAAGGTATTAATTATTAAAATAACAATATCAAAAATACTAAAATTGATCTTTGTTAAAATTTTGTAGATGGCCACCAATAATAATGATAATCATGATAATTCATCCACGTCCGCCCAATCTTTACGAGGGATTCTCCAAAAGGAACGTCCAAATCATAATAATTTTATGGATTGGTATCGAAACTTGAGAATCGTTCTCAAGCAAGAGAAACGATCATATGTTTTAAACGACCCTATCACCGATCAACCTAGTGAGGATGATGAGGAGGCCTATAACGATTGGATGAAGTACGCTGAGGACTCCATCCAAGTGTCTTGCCTTATGTTGGAAAGCATGACTCCGGATCTCCAGAAGGAGTATGAACATCACGGAGCTTATGACATGATAACCTAAGTGAAGGAAACATTCCAATAGCAAGCGAGGGTTGAGCACTTCGAAACGGTTCGAGCACTCCATGCATGTCGTATGGATGACAACCAATTGGTTTCATCTTATGTACGTAAGATGAAAAGTCACATTGACCGCCTCGAAAGGCTAAATTCTCCCGTCTCAAAGGAATTGGCCACGGATTTGATCCTCAATTGCCTTACCAAAAGGTTCGAGACGTTCATGTTGAACTACAACATGAATGCTTGGGACAAAAGCATTGGTGAGCTTCACTCTATGCTCAAAACGGGCGAGGCGGCCATGGGTAAAAGGGTTATACCCGTTCTCACCCTCAATGAAGGTGGGAACAAGAAAGGGCTTCATCCCGCACCCAAGACAAGAGTTGCCAAGGGTAAGGGACCCGTATTGGGAAAAGGGAAAGGGGTGGCAAGGGTGACACCCAAAGCATAGGAGAAGAAGCAAAAGGTTTCTTCCAATGACCCATGCTTCAAGTGTGGGGAGATTGGACATTGGGCAAGAAATTGTCCTGTCCATCTCCAAGAGTTGAAATCAAAGAGGGATGTCGGGTGGACCTCAGGTACCATATACATGATCCATATTGATTTAAACTTAATATCATCTAACACAAGGGTATTAGATACCGAATGTGGAACAGACATTTGCAATTTGTTGTAGGGGTTCAAAAGAAGTAGCAACTTCAACAAAGGAGATGTTAGCCTCTACATGGACAACGGGGCTAAAGTTCAAGTTGAAGCCTGTGGTGACTACATCTTGAAACTTCCAAATGGTTTGGAAGTAATTTTGTACAATGTTTTGTATGCTCCTAGTTTGACTAAGAACATTATTTCTATAGCCCTATTAAAGCATTTTGGATATGTATTATCATTTATTGGAAATGAAATTCATGTTACTTTGAATGACATGTTTTACTTTAAAGCTATTCCCATCAATGGTGTCTATGAATTGGTTCGTGAAAATACATTGAATGATAGCTTATTGTACCAAACTAGTACCAAGAAACTCAAATCGGATTTGAGTGACACTTACCGTTGGCATTGCCGTCTTGGTCATATAAACAAGAAAAGAATACAAACACTACAAAAGAATGGTCTTTTAAAAACAAGCGAATGTGATTTATTTGATGTATGTGAGTCTTTTTTACAAGGTAAAATGACCAAGGCACCTTTTAGTGGCAAAGCCAAAAGGGCAAAAGATTTATTAGGTATCATACATTCGGATGTATGTGGTCCTTTAAACCTATGACAAGGTACAATGAAAGATACTTCATTACTTTTGCTGACGACTATAGTCGATATGGGTATGTGTACTTGTTTAGACAAAAAGATGAAGCTTTTGAAATGTTCAAGATCTTTCAAAATGAAGTACAAAATCAACTCAATAAGTCAATTAAAATTCTCCACACCGATAGAGGAGGTGAATACCTGAATGATGCTTTTAGGAACCATCTTAGAAGTTGTGGGATTGTCTGACAACTATCTCCACCGGGAACACCACGACATAATGGCGTGTCCGAGTGGAGAAATCGAACTCTATTGGATATGGTTCGAACTATGATGGCTAGAAGCTCATTACCTCTGTCATTTTGGGGTTTTGCTTTGCTCTCTGTGGCCCGTATTTTGAATATGGCCCCAACCAAGAAAGTGGAAAGGACACCTTATGAAATAAATATGGCATGGAAGGGTTCCATCATTTTCATATTTAAGGGTGTGGGGGTGTGAGGCTTATGTGAAGACTCCCACCTCGAACAAGTTAAAAGCCGTTCCACTAAGTGTATCTTTATTGCATATCCAAGAGATTCTATGGGATATTATTTCTATGATCCAATACAACAAAAGGAGTTTGTTGCCAAAAAGGGTGAGTTCTTGGAAACAAAGTTCCTTATGGAAGGAACTGGTAGTAGAACTGTGGATCTTGAAGAGGATCAAGAACCGCAACCCGATACACGTTTGGTTGACACTAGCACTCAACATGAGGATGTTGAAAATGATCAAATAGTTGATTAATACACAGAAAACGTTCGTAGATCTGGTAGAACTAGTAATCCACCTGAAAGATATGGATTTTTCACTGATGGACGCTATGTGATAGATTTCGATGAACCAATCACATACCATGATGTGTTGTCCAATTTAGATTGTGACAAATGGCTTGAGGCCATGAACATTGAGATGCAATCCATGTATGACAGTCAAGTATAGGACTTGGTTGTACCACCTCTTAACTCCAAAGTAGTTGGAGGTAAGTGGGTTTTCAAGAAGAAAACCGATATGCATGGAAACTTGGATACTTATAAAGCTAGACTTGTAGCAAAGGGTTTCACTCAAACTCAAAGGGTTGACTATGATGAAACTTTCTCACCTGTTGCGATGCTAAAATGAATTAGGATATTGTTTGCCATAGCTGCTCATTATGATTATGAGATTTGGCAAATGGATGTCAAAACCGTCTTCCTAAATGGATAGCTTGAGGAAGATGTCTATATGGTTCAGCTTGAAGGTTTTGTCGATCCAAAACATCATAACAAAGTATGCAAGTTAAAGAAATCAATCTATGGATTGAAGCAAGCATCAAGAAGTTGGAATCACCGTTTTGATTAAGAAATAGTCAAATTTGGGTTCATCAAAAACACTGATGAAGCATGTCTATATAAGAAAGCTAGTGGGTGCATCATCACTTTCCTAGTATTATATGTCGATGACATTCTACTATTTGGAAATGACATTCCAACCGTGGAAGGTGTAAAAGTCTGGCTTGGAAATTGTTTCTCCATTAAGGATCTTGGTGAAGCCGTATATATTTTAGGAATAAAGATCTATAGGGATAGATCAAGGCGGTTGATAGGTTTAAATCAAAGTGCATACATTGACAAGATCTTGAAGAGGTTCAAGATGGAGAACTCTGAGAAAGATACTGTACCTATTCAAAAAGGAACGATATTAAGTAAGACTCAATGTCCAAGCTCATAGGATGAGGAAGACAAAATAAAGGGAATCCCATATGCGTCAGCTATAGGATCCATCATGTATGCAATGATATGCACTAGACCGGACGTGTCATGCGCTTTGAGTATGACAAGCCGATACCAACAAAATCCTGGAAGCAGTCATTGGATGGTTGTTAAGAACATACTTAAGTACCTAAGGAGGACTAAAGATATGTTCCTAATCTATGGATCTGGTGATGAGGAACTCAATGTAAAATGTTACACGGATGCGAGTTTCCAAACCGATCGTGATGATTCACGATCACAATCGGGATACATTTTCATTCTGAATGGAGGAGCGGTCTCTTGGAAGATCTCTAAACAGGATGTGGTGGCTTTATCAACTAAAGAATCTGAATACGTCGCCGCCTCATTGGCAGCTCAAGAAGCTGCATGGTTGAAGAAATTCATTGCCGATCTAAGGGTTGTCCCTTCCTTTCAGGACCCTAGAGATCTTTTGTGATAACGAGGGTGCGATTGCTCAAATCAAGGTACCTCGTGCTCATCAAAAGACTAGGCACATTGAGCGGAGATTCAACTACATATGAGATGAAGTTGAGAAAGGAAAGATATGTATTCGCAAAGTTCACACAGATGAAAATATTACGGATCCTCTTACGAAGCTCCTAGAAAAGGCAAAGCATGAAGGTCATACCTGTGCCATGGGACTTCGATATTCTAGTGATTGGATTTGATTTGTAATTTCGTATTTATATATTTGGAACTCCCTTATTACTTGAATAAAATTATTTGGTTATAATATTTCAATAAATGTTCCAATTTAGCATGTTTAAATCCATGCGTAAATTATTTACTCAGAATGTCCGTAGTCGTTCAAGCTTGTGGGAACAAGTATGAGAGTAAGACTATTATGAACTTGGATTGGTAGATATTCATATGGATGAATATAGAGCAAAGAGTTGCTGCAAAAGTTCATAGATATTTATGGGATGCAAATATTGGACTGACCTGCATCTCAAACACTACTACGTGGAATCTTCTTGATTGATCGTAAGTAATTTGAGTAAAGGCGAACATCATTTGGTATCCTCTGACCTAAAATACATATTAGGTCTTGATATTTACTAAATATTATGCTTTGACTTAGTTCTTCGCTGTTCTAAAACATGGCAGTACATAAGTCTGAGTTCAGGTATGAGATAAGGTAATTGTGAGAGACGTATGTAGTCAAGATGGGATTTGTCCCTCTTATTCGTTTAGGGTAAGATGTCTAAGTCTTGATAAAGTTAAATCAATGGAGAATAATCACTCTATGTCTCTGGGATTTAACATAACATCTGTGACAAAAGGATAGATGATTGATTCACCTAAAACATTTCAAGTATGGTACTTGAAGAGGATGACGTTATTGAATGGCACTTAGTCATATGTATTAAGGGTAGTTACTGTTGTTAGGCGGTATTTACTGCTTGTATCAATCTTCTATGAATCTTGTGCAAGTGGGAGATTGTTGGATCTTATATGCCCAAGACACATACAAGATTGATGTGGTTAGTACGTTATGATCCAAGTCGGGTCATACCCAATAACAAGGTATACAAACACCAACAAATATTTATTTGTTGATAAGATCATACAATAAATATTGACACCTATTTAGAAAATTGGTTTTCTAAATATTTCTTTTTTGATAGAACAACATTATATGGATAGTTTGTTCATGAGATATTTATTTGTTTCATTATTTAAGTTGGTTAAATAATGACAAATAAAAGTGTGTTATGTTATAAAATTATACTAGGTGTTAATTTTGTAAACTAAAAGGTTGTAAGAGTGCATTTTTATAAAATAACAAAAATGGGTGGGAAACCCATTTTTGAAGAGGGTTTCGGCCGCCCCCTTGGGCATGGGGACTCCCCCTTTTTGTCTTGGAAAAACACACTCTTTGAACTAACTTGCAGTCTTCCTCTTTGAACACACTTTCTCTCTCAAAAAAAAGCTCTCTTCTCCCTTTTCTCTCTTAGCTGAATTTTCAGATTCAAGAAGAGAATTTGAAGGCTTTATTGGCTGAAAATTCAAATTTGCAAGAAGGGACTTGGGTCTTGGTGTTCTTCATCCTAACAAGATTGGGTGTTTTGTTTAGGCTTGTGGGTATACAAGTTTGAGGCTTTCTTCCTTGAGGGCTGCACATACAAGGACATCATCATCTTCATGTCTTCCCTACTAAAACATCTTGTTCTTGAAAGGTAGTTCAAGAACATCCTATGGTTGCATTTTCGTTTTTGATAGCATGTTATTTCATATATATAAATGATCCTTGTTCTTGGGTTTTAGTTTTGGTTTAAAATGATCAAAATTTCAGATTATTAACCATATGTTTAACCTTATATCCGCTGCGTTTTATAGTTTAAATGGTAAACTAGCTTTGATAAACATGAATAAAACCAACAAGAAAATGATGACCAATCTGAGGGTCATGGAGATGAACTAAAAGAAGTGAGCAGAGGACAAACTTCTAAACCTCTTCAAACAGAATAAGTTGAAACAAGCTCTCATGAAAAACAAACAGAACAATCTACATTATACGGAAGTATGATACACATTGGATCAATTATTTGGTGATATGAATCCATTTGAGAGCATGCATTGATCACCAATCTTGAGGCAACATTTCTACTAAGAAGATCCTCAACAGCAACCAAAAAAAGATATTGTTGCTAGAGATCCTCTGATAATAGAACAAAAGGAGCTCATAAGAAGATTTGTTGAATCATGTAAATCTCAAGCTAAAGAAGCAACATAACAAGAACCATCATCTTCAGACCTAAGCATCAAAACGCATGAAAGGAAAAGAAAGAGGAAACATCTTGCAGAGTCAACCAAAGGCAAAGAAAAATTGATTAAATAGGATGAGGTTGAATGACCTCTTATGTAAATATTAAGGTGAAGGCTGAACCAATTGATGATGATGAGTTCAAAAATCAAAAATCTAAGTTACTAGATCTTTAAGAAGGAGAGATGGATCAAACTCATGATCAGCAAACACAAGAACCAATCTTTATCTCTGACCTTAAAGAAGAAATGGTGGACATTCAAAGTATGTTGCCTGATTATCATGAAACTCTGACAGGCCATTGCGCTAACAAAAATAGGAATTCTTTATTTTTCATTCATCCACTTTAACATAACTAAATTTAAAGATCTAGATTTTCTAGAGGTGTTGTAAAATGAATCAGAGCAAACTTATAGAAGATACAAGGAAATCAAAGATTAACAAGAATTTTAGAAAAATCTTACTAAGGATCCATAAATTGATAAAATGACCTATGCACAAGTGAAGAGCTGGTTGAATCAAAAAAGGATCCCTTATAGATCATATGCTGGAAGAACCCTAGCCCAGATGAAAGACTTAGCAAGGGATGTATACAAGAATATGCTAACAAATACAATTAAACCTCAAATCATCAAATCACACCATGCCTTTGAACTATCAACTTATCACCAAGCACCATGAGAATTACATCCTATTAAGGAACCAAGACAGTTTATGCCTCATAGACTCTAGCCGGAGGGAAATGAAGTAAGAGAGATGATAAATGAAAATATGAACTTTCAAAAGTTTTATGGTAGATTCACTATTACTACATCAGTAAATGAAAGGAAGATTATGGCATGGAAGTATGATGAAGTGTCGGATGTTGTACTAATAAAGAGAGTATTTGGACTTGTCCAATACTTATCATTTATATCCTAATTGGGCTTCCTATCATATGAAACAAACTTGATTTGATGCAATTGAGAATGGTTAATCACTTAAAGAATTTAAGGGGAGCAGATTTCTTTCACATACTTAGATAATAAATAAAGAGACAGCATGTAAAACTCTGTTAATTCCTAAGAACAATAACCAAGATCTCAATTTCAAGAATGCGGAATGTAATTGAGATTGGAAGAAGAGAAATAATGAATCAAAATGGTTTCAATTGATAATCAAATCGATTACAATCTTGTGCGAATTGCACAGAACGATTGCAAAGCAAATTCGCACAGTCTGAACTGAAAATCTTAGAACAACTAACTAAAAAAAGCGAAAAATACATATTTATACTAAAACAGATGTTCTCGCGGGAGACAATCTTTTCGCGCGGAGCTTCCTTTCGCGCGACTTCGGTGACTCGCGTGACTTCTTCATTTCGCTTGAGATCTCCCTTTCATGTCTTGATTATCAACATCTTCATTTAGCTTTTGTTGTTTTACCGAGCCTTATGTAGTCTTCTACAATCTCCCCCTAGGCTCGGTGATACACCCTTAGTCAAAATCAACATTAGCTTTCTTGTATGTGCCAGAATATGCATACCACTTATTCCTTAGGATTCAATAGATCGTCCAAACATACTAGCAAGATAAGAAGTAAACAGACTCATCAGCTGAGATAGGGCTGTGTAGCAGCTTATTTGTTGATACATGTGTCCCTAGATTCTGAGTTGAATGTAAAATGTCTTGACTATGTGTAATTGAATGATGCTTAATGAAATACATGTGGTTGTTTATATTATAATGTTTATATATTTCATTAATGGGTTAAGTAATGACTAATTATATAGGTTTGGTTTTGTTTGAATAGGTATGCATAATGTTGTAATGATTAACACATTCAAACTTAACATGATGTAGTTATTATGCGAATGGGCCATGCGAATGGACCATACGCATGAATAACTTCATGCGAATGACTAAGTCGCACGATTTATCCAGGAGACTGGATCAGTCGTAAGACTGAAGCATGAGATTGATCAAAGTGTACGACTGAAAGTTCAGTCGTAAGTATGGATCATACGCATATCTCAATCGCACGACTGAATCATCCGAATGGTTCAGTCGCCCGAATGAGAAAAACTAACCTATAAATACCACTTAATTCGTGGAAAAATGGGGGACTTCGAATACTAGAAACCCTAATCGCCCCAGAACTTGCTGTTCGACCATTCCAACTTCATAGAGCGTTTCAGGTCATTCCGAGTCAATTCATAACGTTTTCTAATCGTTAGGATTGATCCTGATTTCGTTCTCACTGATTGGATCGCCAATCAAATAGGATTCCGCACTATTTGATCTGGTACAACGAAGAATCGGTTAGTACTCCGTACGTACACGGTCCTAACAAGTGGTATCAGAGCTTTGGCTCTTGATTCTTTGTTGATTCAATCATTTTTGTGAAAATGTCTACGTTTTTACGCAAAAAGGATCCATTCTTTTGGCTAAAAATTGAGTCTTTACGTGTGCATGTTCTGAAAAATTCAGTGTTTTTCGAGTGTCAGCCGTCTAGGGTGCAAATATTTGCGTTCTAGGTTAAAAGTGTTCAAAATCGTGTTTACAGCCGACCCAGTCGCACGATTATCTCAATCGTACGACTGAACTCTTTCGCACAGGTCTTTCGCACGTTTGAGTCAGTCGCCACTCCAGTCGCCCGGTTGAGTCAGTCGCTGTGTCAATCGCTCGACTGAGTCAATCGCCCACTTCAGTCGCACGTCTGCGTCGATCGGTCTGCTCAGTCGTCTAAGTCACTCAGTCGGCCGATTCAATAGTTCGTCTGAGTCCAATGGGATACAGCCCAATCGCATCAGCAGTTTAATTCTCAAGTTAAATTAATTCAAGGATGGACTCAGAAAATTATGCCATGTCAGCTGGAAAGGATTCGAGAATTCAGAACTTGTTGTTACTGGAGAATGAGATAGGGAACGATAACAAGCCACCTAAACTATTGACAATAGAGGATTTTCCACAATGGAGACAACGTTTTGAGATCTATCTTAATGGAGTAGATACTAACTTATGGAACTCTATTGAGGTTGGCTATAAAATACCCGTGGGGGCTGATGGTGTTCCTTTGACTTTGATTGGACTCACCAATACACAGAAGGTTGCTTACAATGCAGAGAAGAAGGCCTATGCTATTTTGACTCAGTCAATTCCCAAACCTATTTTTCATCAATACTCAGAACACAAACAAAGTAAAAAACTGATGGAAGTTCTTGAAAAGAGGTATGATGGAAATTCAAACTTAAAGGCACTGAAAGGTAAAGCGTTGAAGAAGGAGTTTGATAATTTCTCGGCAATAGGGAATGAAAGCTTGGATGAAATCATCGATCGGTTTTACCATCTGATGAGTGAACTTCACACTCATGGTGTTAAGACTTCAATGGAAGATAAAGTTTTAAGCTTGGCAGATGGTCTACCTGCAAAGTGGGATTCGTTCATTTCTACTCTGCGATACAACTCAGTTTTAGAAACCTTGGATATCAATGACTTTATTCTAAAACTGAGAGAGGAGGAAGTGCGACAAAAATACAAGGCTAAGAAGGGTTCTTATGCTCAAGACCCCTCTCTCTACAATGTTCCTTCTACTTCCACCCCTGCTGCAAAGTCTTCTGGTGCACCTCTGCAAACAGCCTTCGTGTCCAATGCATCTTCAACTGCTGAACAAGGTTCATCATCTGCAAATGAGTCTCTTGGTGCATCTGGAGCTAGTCAAAGCCCTATTGTTACTCAGTCTGCAAAGTTGACAATAGAAAATCTGGGAAAGGTAACAGTGGAGGTTGCTAAAGAGCACATGGATCTTCTGGCTGCTGTTGTGCATTCTTATGATGGTTTGGTGGCGGGCAAGATTGGTAATTGCCACCTTGCTGATGAAGATTATGAGCAAGTAGATGAGAATGAGTTGGAAAGAATGGACATCATGTGGGCTCTTGCAAGCGCTGTCCGAAGAGCCAAGAAATTTGTGAAGAAAACAGGGCAGAATCTCGTGGCTACTAAAGATACAACCTTTGGTTTTGACAAGTCTAAAGTCACGTGCTTCAATTGTGGAGAGAAGGGCCACTTTAAAAGGGAGTGTTCAAAGCCTAAGAAGACTGGGAACGGGAATCCATTTTCCTCGTTCAACAGGCAAGATAGAGACAAGAAACCAGCGTCCACGGGAAGTGATTCTAAAGCTATGGTAGCACAAGGAGATGAAGGACAAGACTGGTCCTTTCGATTCGTGTCTGATGAAGCTAACATTGCATCCGTGGAAGACTTGAACGAAGATTCTGCAAGTGAAGGGGAAAGCTCAGCTGAAGTTGATACTGCTGATGTGGAAGAGACGTTTGATGCTGTTGATGAAATTGTCCAGAATGAGTTGAATTCAGAATCTGAAGCTCAATCTACGTCTCAGAATGCTTTCATGGCTGGCACTTCGACATCCACACAGGTAAAATCTAAAGATGAACTATTTGATGAACATGTTTGTGTCGAATGTGATAAATTTAGAGAAAGCATTGATCTAAAATTTGCTAGGTTGTTATAACACAATGATAACTTAGTAAATGACTTAAAACTGTGCTCAGAAGCTAATCGCATATTAAAACAAAATGAGAGCAGTTACAAAGAGAAGTTAGTTGCATTGCAAAAGCAACTAAAGGAAACTGAAGTTGTTGTCTTTAACCAAGAAAATGACATTAAATACTACTTAAAGACCATTGAAGAGACTAAAAAGGACAAAGCGGTCTTACAGGTAGAAAATGAGTCATTACAACAAAAACTACATAGTCTAGCGAGTTCTTCACACATTTTGAAAAACTTGGTTAAAGAACGCAACAATGGGGAAGGATTGGGTTACAAGGTAGTTCCACCACCACATGAAATCCTTTTGAACACAAAACAACGTCCAATTAATAACAATCAAATTAAGGATCATGTGGTGACAACTCCTTTGGTTAGTGATCCTGACACAGCAGTTAAGTCTGCTTCTCCAAATGATGATCAGAAAACTTCAACATCAAGCAAGGTCAATGTTGAGATACGGGTGGAACCAAATGTTCAAACAACTCTTGGTTCGGAATCAAAGTCAAATATTACACAAACCAAGATATCTAAATCCACTCAAGTTAAACCAGTTAAAAGGAATAATATTCAGCCTCAAAGACAAATTAATCCAAATATTAAACAAGTTAAATTTGTTAAAGAGGGTAAATATTCAAAGACTGAGACCAAAAGACCCATTCCTGAGGTTTATTCACCGCCCCACAAGAGATCTCCTAGTCCTGATGAATGGAGATCCTGCTATACTTGTGGTCAGCGAGGTCATATTTCAACTAATTGTCCACGCTATCAGACACCAAGAATTAAAGTTGAGCTAAACGACAAAGTCAAAGTAGATTCAAAACAGCGTTCTAAGACCCCGGTTAGATCGAAAACACCTATTAGGCATAAAAACACCTTCTAAGTCGTTTTCGTCCCCACCACGTCAAAGGCACAACAGACCAGTCCCTGACAGGTCTGTAACTCCAGCGAAAAAAAACTGTTTCTGAATCTAAACTACATGCTCAAACTGTTAATCAGTCTAAAGTTTATCATAAACAATCCTTTCACAGGGATGGTTTATGGAAAGCCAAGACATCTGGTGAGTCTGAAAGCCAGGACAATCTGAAAGTTGAGATTCCACCCACTTATAAAGGACAGTGGGTCGAATTCATGATGGTTGATTCCTCTGGGAAACCCAAGCCAGTCAAGGCTTGGGTCCCCCTCCTTAACTGATTGTTTTCAATTATGTGCAGGTTGTCCGCTACAGTGCTTCAACAAATACATGGATTGTGGATAGCGGAGCTTCCAGGCACATGACAGGAAACAAGTCTCTTCTTTTTAATGTCAAACAAATTAAAGGGGGACATGTTTCCTTTGCGGGTAATAAAGGAGGATACATTACCGCTCAGGGAGAAGTAGGTAATGAGAAGGTAAAGTTTGATAAAGTAAATTTTGTTCAACAACTGGAAAACAATTTACTTTCAGTGTCTCAGATATGTGACAAGGGCTTCAAAGTTATGTTTGACAACCGCAAATTGTTACATATTGAAAAAGGAGATGGAAATTCCAGAGAAGCAGGTTTTGATGTCTGCATCCAGGTACAATGATCTATATGTCTTGGATATGTCTAATGCTTCTACCTCTGAATCTACAGCTCAATGTTTTCTCTCAAAAGCGACAGAGAAGGATTCCATCTCATGGCATAGAAGGATGGGACACATAAATCAAAGGAAGATGAATCATCTGATTCACAACAACCTTGCTGAGGGAGTTACTGTCAAGAACTTCCAACTTCCTGATTTTGTGTCTCTTGCAAGCAGGGAAAGCAGACCAGGAAATCTCATAAGACCAAGCACGTCAACATAATTGAGATGCCTTTGGAGTTGCTACACATGGATCTCTTTGCTCCAGTCAACACAAAGAGTATAGCAGGAGACTGGTACTGCTTTGTAGTCACTGATGACTACTCAAGATTCACCTGGGTGATGTTTCTGAAAGCTAAATCAGAAACGTATGAATCATTCAAGGTGCTCGTCACAAATTTGGAGTCACTCTACAAGCTGAAGGTGAGAAAAATACGTTCTGACAATGGCACGGAGTTCAAAAATCAGTGGATGGATGCTTTCTGCAAGGAAAAGGGAATTGTTCATCAGTTCACTTCCGCATACACACCACAGATGAATGGAGTTGCAGAACGAAAGAATCGGAGCTTAATTGAGACTGCGCGAACCATGTTAGCTGATTCAAAGCTCCCAGTTCAGTTCTGGAATGAGGCGGTTGCAAATGCCTGCTACACACTTAATCGTGTGTTAGTAGTCAAAAGGCATGGCAAGACTTGTTACGAGCTACTTCAGAAGAGAAAGCCAAATTGGAGTATCTGGAACCATTTGGAGCTCCATGTACATTGCTGAAGAAGACTCAGGAAGGCAAGTTCTGCGAGAAAGCTGATCAAGGAATATTCTTAGGATACAGCATCCCAGACAAGCGAGTTACAATAACTCGACGGGTCAGGTGAGGTGTGGTGCAACGTGGATGTTCAGAGATACATCACACCTCCTGCTGGAAAAGGTCCATCATCATTCTTCGATTATGATGGCTTTTTCAAATCCTTTAATCTTCCACAGTTTGATTCAGAGGATGATGTTACTACCCAGACGATGTATGACGTTCTTATCTCACCGAATCTGGATTCAAGCAACATCACACCTACTGATGGTGCCTCAAGCTCTTCGACTCCTGCTCTTGATGAGAGTGATGATTCATCAGGTGATGAAGAAGCACCTGCTTCTAACTTTGAGCATACAGCCAATCAACACAGTGAGTCAACAACTGCTGAACCAGCTGCAGGAAATCCGGACACTGAACCAGCAGTCACCAATCTGGGTTCTGAGGTTGTGGTTCCTACCACACCTGTGACCAGGATCAGTGTGAATCATCCCCCCTTGTCTATCCTAGGGGACATTCAATCCGGTGTGCAAACACGAAATCAGCTGTACTCTGCTGATTATGCGGCAGTCATGGAAAAGGGTTATGTCAATGACGGGGCTTTCTCATGTTTTGTTTCACAAATCGAGCCTAAATATGTCTGTGACGCCCTGAAAGATGAGGCCTGGGTCAATGCCATGCAAGAAGAGCTACTCCAGTTCAAGAAACTTGGAGTCTGGACTCTAGTTGACAGGCCAAAAGGAGTCAAGGTTATGGTACCAAATGGGTACTAAAGTGCAAGAAGGATGACCAAGGTGTTGTTATCAGAAACAAGGCACGGTTGGTTGTTCAAGGCTTCAGGCAAGTCGAAGGAATCGACTACAATGAAGTCTTTGCTCCCGTAGCTAGAATGGAAGCTATTCGTATCTTTCTAGCCTACGCCTCTTACATGAAGATCAAAGTATATCAACTAGATGTTAAGAGTGCATTCTTGCATGGGGAAATCCGTGAAGAAGTATATGTCAGTCAACCCGAAGGATTCGAAGATCCTTATCATCGGGACAGAGTCTACAAGTTAGACAAGGCTCTGTATGGGCTACATCAGGCTCCTCGAGCTTGGTATGAAAAGCTCTCCACCCATCTGCTGAAGCATGGTTTTCGCAGGGGTGTGATTGACTGTACATTATTCATCAAAGAAAAGGATGGTGACTTGCTTATGGTGCAGATCTATGTGGATGACATTATCTTGGATCTAGAAATGAAGCCTTGTGCAAAGAGTTCGAATCTGTGATGAAGGCAGAGTTTGAAATGAGTGCGATGGGAGAAATGAAGTTCTTCCTAGGATTACAGGTGGATCAAACACCCACCGGCATTTTCTTACATCAGTCTAAGTATGTTGGCGATATTCTAAATCGCTTTGACATGGAAAATGCGTCTGCTGCCGGTACCCCTCTTGCCACAATCATGATGTGGTCCCTGATGAGAATGGGGATTTGGTGGATGCCACTATGTATCGTGGGATGATCGGATCTCTCATGTATCTTACTGCCTCGCGTCCAGATATGTATGCAACATGTTTATGTTCTAGATATCAAGCAAAGCCAAAGGTAAATCACTTGATTGGGGTGAAAAGGATTTTTCGTTATCTGAAGGGTACTCCAACACTGGGATTGTGGTATCCTCATGATGATGACTTCGAGCTTACCGCATACAGCGATTCAGACTATGGTGGCTGCAAGATGAATTTTAAGTCTACATCAGCAGGGTGTCAGTTCTTTGGAAGACGGTTAGTCACGTGGCAATGCAAGAAGCAGACCTCGGTTGCTCTATCAACCTGTGAAGCTGAATATGTTGCTGCTGCAAGTTGCTGCTCTCAGATCATCTGGATTCAACAGCAAATGCGAGACTACGGTTTGAAATTTTCTAACACTCCTATTTATGTTGATAATTCTGCTGCCATAGCTGTCACTAAAAATCCTGTTCAACACCCAAAAACAAAACACATCGGGATTAAATATCATTTCATACGCGATTGCTATGAAAAACAATTAATTGATGTGATTAAAATTAACACGGATTTTCAGCGCGCTGACCTTTACACTAAACCGTTTGATAAACCAAGATTGCTATATCTGCTAGAGGTCAACGGCGTTAAAAAGAAAAGTGATGTCCTTGCTGAAGAAGCAGATACATAGTCCGACTAGTGTCTAGAAGTTTATTTTCTTTTCCTTCATTTTTATTTCTATTTTATTTTTAAATTCCCTTGTCGTATAAAATCCAAAAACACAAAAAGATTTTATGTTTTAGAATTTTAGGGGGAGATTTATTTCAGTATGCATTTACTTAAAAAAAAAAAAAAAAAAAAGAAGGGGGGAGGTAAGTTAAGCTGATAAGGCACAGACAAATAAACTGGAAATGCGACTCGATAAAACTGGAAAGTGATAGCACACAGGCATCGAGTTACTTGGAACATCAAATTGGTTCTCAGTTTCAATATAAAAATCATAAATCAGAGAAGTCTAAGTCTAACAAAATGGGAATATGATAGAATTTTGACTGGTATTGTAATCACTTGGAGAAAGTAGATCTAGGGTTGTGTAAGTACACAATACGATGTGTCAGTAGATTCAACACAATAGACAAGACATCATAAGTCTGGCTTAAACTAAGGGGTGATTCAAAGCTATGGTATTCCTGGTCTGCACAATGTCAAAAAAATGATAATGCCACAAATGCTGACTGTCAAGAAGATAAATAGGTATTGCACCTCTCTGCTGTGCGATGGCACTGACCTGAGGATAAGCATAACCTATTCGTTCTAAGAATTCATTGTTGTTTGCGCCTCTCTGCTGTGCGATGGCACTGACCTGAGGCTTGGCATCTCTTTGAAATTTTTAGAACAAAATCTTCTAAGTCCAAGACCGCTCAAAAATCTCCTGAGGACGATTGATTACCATATACCTGTGGAATATACAAATACGGTTTGACCTAATTCATCTAATTAATCTGTAACACCCGTAAATTTGTAGTAAAGAATTTAAAAGAATAAAATGGAAAGAGAAAGGAAAGAAAAAACAAAAGGGTACTTTTGTTGAGGGCCAAAAGTGTCAAGTTGACAAACTTCCTATTAATTCTTTGTAAAAAGGTGGTATGGCCACCCATGTGTCTGCACTTTCACTTCATTCGAACTTTTTAGAGAGAGAAAGTAGCAGGAGCAGAAAACCATCGGAATTTTGAAGAAGGATCTGAGAAATTCGAAGGTTTTGGTAAGAAATCCCGAATTCCTTATGTTAGGACGATTCTAGAACCATTTATGAGCTTATAAATGTGACTAGTGTGTTCGGGTTGCACTGTGTGTGTGTTCTAGGTGTTAGAACAAGTTGAGAAGGTTCGGGTTGAAGAGTGTAAGTTCGAAGAAGACGACTAAGGTGAGTTCTAGACCCCGTTTTACTGTTTTTAAATGTTTTGGGGCTGGAAATGCATGTAAATATGTTTTTATAAAACTGTGGGTTGATACCCGTATGAATTGATTTTATGAATGCCTATGTTTATGTTAGATCTATGTTTAGAATCATGTGCATATGTTAGAAATAGGCATTTTGATGTTCTGGACTTGAAATATGAATTAGACATATGAGTAGGATGCTAATGTGTCTGAAAATGGGACTTAGAATAAATAAGCAAAAGTTGGTAAGTCCACTAGTGGTCATACGACCAACAGTGTGGTCGTATGACCAGAATAAATTTCTAAGTGTTGAGCCCAATAGGACTCATACGACCAACAGTGGTCATATGAACATGTGATATTTTCTAAGTATGCGGCAATAGGACTCATACGACCAACAGTGGTCGTATGATCATGTGGAAATTTTCTAAGTGTGGACTCATACGACCAACAGTGGTCATATGATCCAATATGTGCCTAAGTCCAGGGGTGGTGCGACCAGCAGTAGTCATACGACCAACAGTGTGGTCGTATGACCAGTTAAAAATTCTAAGTGTTAAGTGAAAAGCCCAGCAGTGCTCGTACGACTAATAGTGCTCATACGACCAGAGGCTTATACGCCCAACAGGGCTAAAACGACTAGAACACTTAGCATTTTTCAGGAATTTCCAGTAAAGTTCGAAGTTCAAGGTTTGACCAGGGTTGACTAGGGTTAATAAATGATGATGTCTCATGCATATTATGATGAGTAAGATTAACCCTAATTGTTACTAATATTATTATTAGTATATTATTGTTAACAATATTATTGAAATATTGTTAAGTAAGGTATGATGCTATGCATGAGGATGTACGTATGATGATGAATGTATGATGATGAATGCATGATGAATATGTATGATGTGTGTATGTTCCTTGTGATTGTGTATGTTTATCTTTCCGAAACTTTACGAATAACGAGAAATGAATTAATGAAGTATTATGTATCGTAAAGTGAAAGATAATGAAAGAGGAACATGATGACGAAAGCATGTATTAATGAATGAACAAAATGAAGAAAGATGATGAATACATGCGTTAATGAACGAATGAGTTATGTCTTGTAAGCATTGAATAACGCGATTGGTCCTTCTATGTGATTGACCATGTTCATGGTACCTCTACCGCTTACCTTTAGTACCGTGGCACCATGTTTAGCTGTCCCTCCATAGACTTCGGCTCAGTACGTGGCAATATGTTTGTTGTTCATTTGTTGACCTCGGCCCGTACTGTGGCACTACGTTTTGCTGTCTATGGATTGACTTCGGCCCGGTAGCTAAGATTGTTCGAGGTGTAGCATATGGTATTGGTACAGTTAACCTTTCAATGCGTGCAAGTAAGTATCTATATGTATGGAACCCCTACCGCTTACCTCGAGTACCGGCATACGTTTTGCTGTTCATTTGATGACTTCGGCCCGGTAGCTAATAACGTTTGGGGTATAGCAGAAGGTAGTGGTACAAAAGATAGCCAATGGGCAAGTAAGTATGAACGGGATTCTTGTCATTCGACCACAGTAATCATAGCCGAGCACTATGAAGTGGGTAAAGTCTGACAGAATCCATACGAGAAGTTAAAGACAATGATGAATAACGAATGATGAAGATAATAATGAATTATCTATGTGTACGTATGATGTATGAACGCATGAACGAAAGGATACTTTTAAATAAGTAAAAGTATGTTTTATTACAAAACTAGAACTCACTCAGCAACGCTGACTTTTATGTATTTTCCAGTTGGCAGGTAGTGTTGCTGAGGATGGCATGAGGCGGCTACTCAGCTCTTTTGGGATGGCATTCTTTTGATAATGTTTTTGTATTGTAATGCAAACAAATGATATTTTGTGACAGGGGTTGTATTACTTTACAAAAGCATTTATAGTAAAATTTAAAGTTTCCGCTGCAAAATTTTTATTAAGTTATATTAATGTATGTTTTATGGGTGATGATGAACCAACCGTAAGGTGCCCGGGATCGGGGCCTTACAAGTTGGTATCAGAGCCGAAGTTTAAGTGAAATGGGTAAATTTTTAAAATAAACCTAAGACTTAAACTGAGAATGGGACAGGGGAAATGGGAATGCCATCTGAGTAGCTGCGTGCCATCAGGTATTTTCTTGAAAGTTAACCAGTGTTATGTATGCATGTTATGTGTTTATGTGTACTGTTAGACTTAGATACTAATGTAGTCAGGACAGGTAATGCTCGGGGTGTGAAGAGTAGAGTAAGTGGCTAATCACAACTGGCCACTGTAATTAGGGACTTACTATACTTAACATAAACTGAGCTATTTCCTTGAATGACCGTGTTGGTGTTTAAATCTTTCAGTGTGATAGAAGATGGTCGGTGGTAGATCATCTAAAGCCCCACTTGGTGGAGGCAGTGGCGGAAGTGGTGTGGAACCACGAGCCACAAGAGGAAGACCTAGACAAGAGAAGAAGGTTCCCGAAGGACCTAATACTACTCCCTCGGGGGGGACGAATGAGAGTGATGATTTTAGGGCCTCGGTGAAAGAGGCAGTTGTCGAGGAGGTGCACCAGGTTATGCAGACGATCTTACCGTCTGTAATGACAGAAGTGTTAAAGGCAGTACGTGAGGATGAGAGACGGGGGAGAAATCAGTCCTCCGGTGGACAACAACAGGCAGGGGCAGAGACGGTATTGTCCGATGATGAGGAGGAAGAACAGTTACAGGAGACCGCCCGGGGTTGTAACTACGGGGCATTTATGAGGTGCAAACCCCCAACTTTTGATGGGTCTGGTACTGCTACTGATGCTCACCAATGGGTGATGGAAATGGAAGCTGTCCTCGATATTAGTGATTGTCAGGAGGACAAGAAGGTGAAGTTTGCTACCCACTCTTTCACAGGGTCGGCTCTATGCTGGTGGAAAAATATAGTCCAAGCCGAGGGTAGCAGGGCTATAGGGAAGATGAAATGGGCTGAGTTGAAGAGACTGGTGATCGAGGAATTCAGTCCTCGTCGGGAAATGGATAGGATAGAAAGGGAGTTCCTGCAGCTGGAGGCGGGGACGATGACCCACCAGCAATATACCACCAAGTTTAACGAATTGGCGTTGTTGGTGCCGGAGCAGGTGACGCCGGTGTCTCGAAAGATCAACCGGTATATTCAGGGACTGCCAGCTGAAATTTGTTGGCACTTGATTTCTGCTCGACCAAGCACTTTCAGGTCGGCAGTGGATTTGGCGGGAAGGTTATTTGATGAACGGGCTGCTTTGGTGAAGGCTGAGGGAAGCAAGAAGGGGAGTGGAGAGAAGAACTGGCAGGGGAAGAGGTTTGGTCGGGGTGATACTTCGACAAACAATAAGAAAGCAAGGGTGGATGACCGCCGAGTGGTCGTGTCGGAGCTGGGGTGAAGAAGTGTGGTAAGTGTGGAAAGGAGCACTCAGGGGAGTGCAAGTGGGGATACAACATCTGCTTCAAGTGTGGGAGGACTGGACATAGGGCCAAGGATTGTCGGATGGGCAAGTGTTTTAACTGTGGGGAAAGTGGTCATATGAGCAAAGATTGTAAGAAGCCGAGGGCTGAGGGCTCGGGAGAGAAGAAGACGGGAGGAGAAGCACCGAGGGCAAAGGCTAGGGCGTTCACGATGACGCAGGAAGAGGCTAGGACTGACCCCGATGTGGTGTCAGGTACGTTTCTAGCTAACCAAACTCTTGCTTCTGTGTTATTTGACTCTGGCGCTAGTAGGAGTTTCATTTCTGCTACTTTCTGTGCTAAATTGCCTGTTAGTAGTAAATGCATTAGTGAGCCTTTTTATGTAGAAACCGCTATTGGTAAGTCCACAAGAGTTACTGATGTGATAGAGGACTGTACCATAGAATTAGAGGGCCATAGGTTCGCTGCCAAGTTACATGTGATGCCTCTAGGAGGATTTGATGTAGTGTTAGGAATGGACTGGTTAGCAACCTACGAAGCGAATATCGTGTGCCGAAAGAAGATGATTAGACTGACGGCGACCGACGGAAGTCCGGTGACAATTTATGGCGATCGAGTTACGACGATTCCGAAGGTGATCTCGATGGCGGTGGCGGGAAAGTGTATGAGGCGCGGATGTAGCGCCTACTTATGTTATGTAAAGAATGTAGAGACGCCAACACCACAGCTATGCGATGTGCCAGTGGTGTGTGACTTTCCAGAC
This sequence comes from Flaveria linearis, assembly GCA_024085815.1. Lineage (NCBI taxonomy): Eukaryota > Viridiplantae > Streptophyta > Magnoliopsida > Asterales > Asteraceae > Flaveria > Flaveria linearis. The sequence goes on from CM044005.1 coordinate 49,270,499, forward strand.
GTGTTTCCCGAAGACTTATTGGGATTGCCACCTGACCGAGAGATCGAATTCCAGATCGACCTGATACCGGGTGCCCAACCTGTCGCAAAAGCACCGTATCGCTTGGCTCCGACGGAGATGAAAGAATTGATGGATCAGTTGCAGGAGCTGCTGGATAAGGGGTTTATCCGACCGAGTATCTCACCTTGGGGTGCTCCGGTTCTGTTCGTAAAGAAGAAGGATGGTAGTATGCGGATGTGCATTGA